>CM035409.1:108854998-109252498 GCA_020310875.1 Ceratopteris richardii | reverse complement strand
AGAAATTATGCAACACTAGTATATGTGATACATGGAAAGATGATCTAAGAAAGGAATATAGCCTCATGTGGCTACCAAACCTACATGCCCCATAAATAATGAAGTAAAACAAGTTCTTTATGTTGATATATTTTGGTAGTGATGTGTTTGAATAGACTAAGGGCTATTGGGGCACTTTTTCGTGCTTTATGAGGTTTTTTCCCCTAGCTTGTATATATGTATTTAACCCTAATGGGCTATTTATCTTTTTACATTCACTTGGTAATTCATTCAGTGTTGTGTTGTGCTCGAAGCTTCTTCTTCTTTCCTTGTGTTGTTCCCATGCTTCCGTAGATCTTAAAACCCAACAATTGGTATCATAGCAAGTAGATCTAAGGCATTGTCGACATCCGGTTAGAGTCCCAAAATCGCAAAAGAAATTGTGAGCATACTCAAGTTGATTAGGATTTCAAAATCGTTTCGCCTTGTGGCATCAAAATTTTGGTCTGAGTTCGTTGTGGCCTTCGAGCGCATTATCGCAATGCTGATGCAGGCAAATTCACCCTTTTGTTCCAAATAGATATACATGATTTGGTTTTCCAATACACGCATCTTGAAGTCTATTATAGGTTTAGTAGAGCACGACAAGGGGTTTTTGTCCAGCTTTTTGAGATACAGTCATTTTTCTGCATTAGGGTATTAAGTGAGTGGCCATGATTGAAAGCAATGATGTATTCCGTATGTTGGTTGTTGAGGATATGTTGGATCATACTAGTTACCCATTCTCAGCATATATGATGTGTCATGTATTGGTAGCAAAAGGATTCTGGAATATTATGCAAGGTGGTGAAAAACGTCCTACTACACCTATAAATACAATTATTGAAGATATGCTGATGGCATTGAAGATGATGGTCTTCAAACTCTTGTTCATGCTATTAATTCCTACTGCACCTACTACAAAGAAACTTCATTGGGATGGTAGAGATGCTCAGGCACATGCATTCATAGCTTTTTATATCACAACATGCCATTATCCCTCACATTCGCTCTTGGAAAATAGCAAAGGATTCTTGGGATACACTTACCACTAAGTTATGTAAGGCAAGAAATGAGGCTTGCATTGCTTACCTCTAAAAGCATTTGGAGAGTGAGCATATTAATGAAGGATATTCTATGGAAAGTTCTTTGACAAAGATAAAAGACTTGGAGCAGTTGATTTGTGGTGATGAAGTCTTGCCAGATAGTTCATTTATGCAAATTGTTCTTAATGATCTTCTAGATTCATATCATAGTTTTCATCTACTCTTTGATTTATGATGAAAGGCAATCCAAATGAATTTACATTTGAGAAGTTTGTCTTTGTTTTTTTGTAGGAATATCACTCTAGGTAGAACAGGTCCACTATGCTTGTTGTAGAACAAGCTTTCCTAGCTAGTCAGAAGGGCAAAGGTAAATGGAACTCATCTACTAGTAAGCAAAAATCTACTAATGCTTCACACTCGAAGAAGGAAGACAAAGATGAGAAGAAAATAGAATAGTGGAAATAGTTTTGCAAATATTGTAAGGGAAATGATAAAGAATAAAGAGGTTGAAGTGGTTGTTACAGAGGCCGCTACACATAAAACAGATCCTGCTAATCTTGTTCAGAATGAAGAATGGGCATTTACTACTCTATGAAACTAAGACCCATCTTCTCATAAGTAGTATATGTCTGCAGTAGACTTAGATGTTTAGTACTTTGATAGTGGTGCAACCATACATATTACCACGCAAAGAATATGTACCACCTAGTACTGTCACATGCACTAACAACTCCTCTTATCCTATTATGGGAGTTGGTAAGATCATTCAATCTATACTGCTGGTAGTTCTTTCACATTATTAGATTCTTTATATGTACCACGGATCAAGAAAAACTATTGTTAGTCTTAGCATTAGCCAAGATTGGCTTTGTTGTCGATTTTGTTGACGAAAAATTACAATTCATGACCTCTCAAATGGTGATGCTATTATTTCTTCTAGCATTTCACGATCTCTCATGTTATGTTAGATGGAAAGCTTTGTCATGCATGCTTTGGCCAGCTCAATTTTTGCTAGTTTGCTATGCTTGCAAAAATCTGAAATGGTGTCATATCTACCCAAACTTGAGGCACCTTGTAAACATGTCTCTTAAGGCTATATTTTGGGAAAAATGAAACACTCATCGTTTTCAAAAGATGGTTCAATTCGAGCTGTTCATAAATTGCAGCTTGTTCATAGTGATGTTTGTGATCCTATGCAGACACCTCGTTTTGGGAATCACCTTTACTTTGTGACTTTTATTGATAATGTTTCTAGGTATGCATAGGCATATTCAATGAAAGAAAAGTTTGAAGTGTTTATGTGCTTTGAACAATTTCTATTTATGGTTGAAAATCTATCAGCATGTAAATTAGGCACCCTCCATTATGATCGAGAGGGGGAATACATGTGTTTTTAATGCATTTCTGGTTGAGCATGGGATAAAACATCAATATAGCATCATATACACCTCAATAAAATGAAGTTGTTGAAAGAAAGAATAGGTCTCTCATTGTGATGGCAAGGTGTATAGTCAAAATTCAGGCTTTACCACATAGCTTCTAGCTTGAAGGCATTATGTGTGTAGCATATATAGTTAATGTGTGTCCCACCAAAGCAGTGCAATCTATCACTCCATATGAGGCTTAGCATGGTCACATGCAATCTGGTGCTCGTTTATATATCTCTGGTTATCTTGTATATGCATAGGTGCTTGAACAACAAGGCAGGAAATTGGATGATAAAGCAGTGAAATATATTTTTGTTGGGAATAATTTTGAAAGTAAAGGCTATTATCTTTATCATCCATATATTAAACACATTTTGGTTAGTTGTGATCTTGTTTTTGTGGAATATGCAATTCAGCCATTACTTTCATGTACCAAGGAGACCTCAATTAGCTCTAGAGATGTGTATGATACCTTGCTTCCTCTTTTTATAGGTCAACAATCAAAAGCTCTTCCAAATGAGGAAATTCCCCAGTCTTTATAGGCTCCACATGATGATGCGAAAGATTCCATTTCTGATGCAGATTTACATGATGCACTTGTTGATAAGAGGATTGATATAGAGGAGGTAAAAATTATGCCAAAATTGCTAGTGTAGACTTTGAGAGAGCAAATTAGATGCACCTCTCTCATATCGTACTTGTTCAGGTTCTCATAGTGATTCCTTTACATCAGATTTCTATGCAATGGCTATCTCTAATCTTTGTGCTCAGAATAAGTATGTTTCATTTGATGAAGCACAAAATTAAGAAAATTAGATGGCTACTACGCAACCAAGATATGATGCTATTATGAAGAATGGTACCTGGCCTTTATGCGATTTGACTCTAGGAAAAATTCCATTGGCACTAAATGGGTATACAAGCTAAAACATAAGCCTAATGGAATAGTTGACAAGTATAAGTCTAGACTTGTTGCAAATGCTTATGTTCAAGAGAAAGGCATTGATTTTGATAAGATCTTTCCACTCACTTTCAGAATGACCACTGTTTGTAGCATCTGTGCACTTGCAACTCATTGTGATTGGAATATACATCCGATATTAAAATTGCATTTCTAAGTGGTGACTTACATGAAGAAGTGTATGTATTTCAGACCCAAGGTTTTATGAAAAAAAGGCATGAAAACAAAGTGTGTAGGTTGAAAAAGAAATTATATGGTTTGAAGCAAGCACCACGTGCTTGAGATGAAAAGATACATGCCTGTGTGATTGCACATGGTCTTGAGAACACTCCAACTGAGAACACCTTATATGTTAAGCATGCAGATGATGTACTTTATCATTGCAGTGCCTCTTGATGACATGTTTCTCACTGGTCCTAATGAAAAGCACATTGCTCAATTTAGGATTGATTTGCATGCCTCTCTTGAGATGTTAGTTTTGGGGCACTTGCATCATTATTTGGGCATTCAGTTTATGGAAGTTGAGGGGGGAATAGCTTTGTATGAAACAAAATATAGTGATGCATTACTCTAGGATTTTGGCCTTGAAAATTGCAAAGCTATTGCCAATCCTATGGAAATAGGTTTATGGTTGAGTCTTCATGATGTTGGAGATCCATTTGATGTTGTTCTCTATTAGCAGATTGTTGGGTGCTTCCTTAATCTTAGCAACATAATTTTCATTATATGTGTATGGCTTTTGCTTAGAGGGTTTGGCTTCTAAGGTCATGGGAATCATATGTGAGCATATGTCAGGGTCTACTCCTCCTTGTAACTCCACGCAAACACATCTGTGTGTTCTCTCAATAATTCAATCAACTCATTTTCTTCTTCTTCCGTCAGTCATGTCGTATGTATGTGCATCATTCTTCACCTTCTTCTATGGTCACAATAATTTTCTTTGAGGTTTCTTTGTTGTCCTAGGCCACTCCTATGAGTGCTTTTCATTTAGCCATTCTGATCATGACTTTTCTATCCTCAATCTCATATTTTTTAAAGTTTTCAGGGACCTCAAATAAAGATTCTTCCTCTTCTACTGGGAGTTCTCTGATCATGACTTTTCTATCCTTGACCTCATATTTCTTAAAGTTTTCAAGGACCTCAAATAAAGATTGTTCCTCTTCTATTGGGAGTTCTCTCTTCTTTCATTTCTTGCCTTCACTCTTGGTGGTTACCGGTGTGGTTAGACTCACATCATTTGTAAGCTTTTCTTATCCTTGAGGATGAGCTTCTACTACATATAGGTATTCTTGTTTTGACACACAGAAAGGGTCCATAATAATGGATTCTAGGTCTGAGTCACTTGTTCAATTTCTTCCATGCTAGGCTCACATTCTTCAATAACTGAATCACACATAATTGGTTCTATAGTGGAAATTGGAATGTCATAGCCATCTTCATCACAATGTGGTGTCCATTGTTCTTCATTAATGGCTACATCCATTGTTGTTAGGATTTCTGCCCAACCATGAGGTTCAAATTCTTCGTCTAGAAATACTAGAGGTGCATAGTCTTGGTCTCTAATTGATCTATGAGTTTCCTTCACACCTAGGTCTCTGGCATTTTCCCTTTTCTCTTCTTTTGCGATGAATTTACACATCCATAGGTGAGTGTTTTCATACATCCATGAGGATCTTGATCCTATGGAATGCACTGACTCTGTGTAATTTGTGACTCTATGGATGGGATTCCACTATATAGGGGGCGCATCTCTATGAGAGTAGTCCTTGAGATTGACTCTCGTTGTAACAGCTAAGTGGTGCAAGTACAAGGAATCGGTTCCACAATCCTGCACTACTTTCAACTATCTCATGAATGTTCTACCCAAAATCATCTCAAAAGCTTGTTTTTTACTAAATCACATATGGCAAAGGTATGCTCAAACTCTACACCACAAGTAGTGAGAGTTATCCCTTCTAACATTCCTAAAGGTCTCTCTATGTGCACATTGGCCATCTATAATTTCATTCTCATTGGCCTAAGTGCGGGTTTGCCCCAACGCTTCCATAGGGAAGTGGTAGAAATTGAAACTTCTGCGCCTAAGTCCAAAATAGCCTTGGTTGTGTAACCCTCATGAGTGATGGGGAGATAGTTATTTCCTTCTTCTCCTTCACTCATATCTCCTATCTTATCCAAGAGTATTTCTGGCACTATTCGATGTGATCCTACTTGGGAATTGGATTTATCTACCTCAGGCACTTGATTTGCTACATGTTTCCATAATTTTGGCTTAACTTTGAGTAGCTCCTCTAAAGTGGGATTGCACTGCACTTTAGTGTTCTTTACTATCTCCATATTCCTAGGTATGATTGAATCTTCATTCCTTACCATGACAGTGGGTGCTCTCATACAGGTAGACTTTACTTCCTATGGACCTGTGAAATGAGGCAATTCTTATAAGGAGTTAGATTCCAATTGTAATCATTCACTAGACTAGGCATCCTCTTATTCTTCATAAATAGAAGGAATATTTTGTGGGAATTGGTCATGTAGGTCATCCATAAGTTTAGTGGGAGGAGGATTTTCACTTTCTTTTTCCCATTCCTCTTCTTGAATTTCTCGTAGAAATTCTTGTGAGTATCGAATTACAGAAGTAGAGGTTCTTGACTTGGTGGAGTTGAGAACATGATCATCCTTGGGAGGAAGACTTATCCTTTCACTTCTGATGTTGCGCACTTGAGATGTGACTTGCTTTCTCGACCCAGGGATCATCTTTTCCAATCTTTCTAATAATCCATTGGAGTGTAACTGAGTTTTGGCTAAGGTTGTGCAATTGAACAAATGGCTGGCTTCAAACATAGTTTGAGCCAATTCTACCATCCTTGCACAAAGATTTGTTCTTTCAATTTCTAGGTCAACCCTAAGGTAATACTTTTTGTGTTCTATCACATTTGGCCCTTCTTGGATTCTGGCTTGATATTCTTCAAGCATCATGTCTAGGTCTTCAAGAGTGGGATCTACTAAGACTAATCCTACTCTAGGCGGTGGTGGCATTATAGAGGTGGATTAAAAGGTGGTGGGTTAGAAGGTGATGGGGATGGTGGTGGTAGTGATGTGTGAGAGTGTGTTTGAGATATGAGTTCAACTATCTTGGCTTTTGTTTCTCTTAGGCTTTCCTCAAGTTTGCTCATCTTGTTTGACCATTGTCTTTTCATTTGTTTGTGGCCTAAGCCTTGTTTTTGTTGTAATGTCTGAGCTCTAGTGACTACTTGCACTGGGCCAATGGAGGTCACACTTCCATTAGAGTCTAGTACTAACCCAATGACATTGATAGGAGTTATCTTTGGTACATTCTTTGGATTCTTAGGACAATCCCGTAAGACTTGCTCCTTGCCACAATCGTGAAAAAAAACCTTGAATTTTCATCAATATGGGTTTCATAGGTGCATGCACAAGGCAATCATGAATGAAGTGATCTCCTTGGCATGTGCACCATGGTCCTCTAGGTGCTAGGGGCCTTACTTGTCTAGGTTGGGGCCTAGAATTAGGATTTGCATACATTATATTAGCATATTTTGGCTCCCAACTAAGTTGGCTAGGGTCTTCGTAAGAGTAAGTCTCATTATGCTTAGGTGATTGCATATAGTAGGCTAGTGGACTATCCATTTGAGTCGAGTCAAAACTGTGATTATTCAAGTCACTTTCTGAGATCAATGGTGATGCTGGCACTAAGGCTCTATTCAAATTTTCTTTAGTAGCTGCATACTTTACTGAGATTACATTGGCTGGAGGTGGGGGTTATTGATGCGGTCTTTGTTGTGCTTGATAGGGTGGTTGAAAGGGTTGTTGGGGCCTAACATACTGTTGTGGTGGATACTAGTTCTGGTATCTCCCTTGTTGTGGATATGGTTGTGGATAATTTTCCCTAACCACTTGCTTGTTATATGGGCAATCTTGTGCCGTGTGGTTAGTATACCTTCTTTTTATGGTGCAGTATTGGCTGTCAGTGTTCACTTGGGGTTGAGAGATGATTGGGCATACATTAGGTATATGATCTCCTGCATAGGTATAGCAACATTTCACTGGGAAAACTCTAGGTGTCTGCTTGCTAGATACACCTAACTTCTAAGCTACTTTTTCTGCTAATTCATCAATAGAAGTATGGGGTTTGGATATGAGGCTAGTGGAACTATTTGATTCTTTGTAAATCTTAAAGAGCTCTAGTTCCTCACCTAGGTTGTCCTCAATATCTATGCACATGTGTACGCATTGCTCTATGGTTCTCGATTCCTTTAGATATACATAGGATCTCAATTTAGCACTCAACAATCCATCTAGGAACAATGTCACTTCTTTGGCTAGTGTGGGTAGCTCTGGAATTGGACATCTCTCCAAGTATTGCCTAAATCTTCTTCCTGTGAGTCTCACTATCTCTTGAGGTGTTTCTTTAAAGCTATGGATCAGTGATGAAGTGTTATGCCTTATGCCACCCTTAGAAAACTCTGTGATGAAGGAGTCTAGAAATTGGACTATATTTTTGAATTCCCTCTGATGTAGTGGTTGAAACCATATGTGAGTCATGTTCTTGAGTGTCAGACCAAAAGTATTGTATTGCATGAACAATTCATCAACTTGCTCGGCTCTCAAGAACTTGCCTAAATTCTGCTACATGATCGTATGGGTCTCCTGTACCATCGAAATAGTTCTTTATGAACTTAACTAGTTGTGTAGGCCTCAAGATCCTAGGATGTTATCTAGGCCTTGGCAAAGGGAATTAGTCTACATTTCTTTGATTCCTTTGGCCTCTATGACTCTTGTTTTTCATTCTATCCATTTCAGTTCTTGTTCTTTGTTTTCCCATTGGGTTAGCAAAGCTTACCTCAGTTCTATCTCTACTCCTGTCCCTCTGATTTCCATGAGCTTGGGATGTTCCAACTTTTTGGTGACCATAAGAGACATTGGATCTTGGTTGGGGAAAAAAAATCACCCTTCCAAGTGTAGGCATGCCTACCATGCTCCATTACAATGAACACTCTCTGTGATGTGTTGTCTAAGTAGACCATTTTGCCTAGGGTATCAGGATCTTTAAATTCATAAATCCTCATTCTTCCTACTTCACTAGTTTGTTCGATCTTAAACCTATAAAAGGATTCATATGTATTCTTATTTCAAAACAATTCTACAACTTTTTCATCTTGGGGAATCCATTCTGGTGTGAGTATCCTAGTTAAGACCGACTTACCTCTAGGGGTTCTTAGCTCTCTTCCCAAATTCCCTTGTTCTATGTCACCTATTTTGGTATTTGTGATTACATTGCCAAATTCGTATGTTCTATTTGGCTGGCTGGAACTACATACATGGTCCCTTCTTTGTCAATGTATGAACCATCTTCAAATTTGACTACTAGGTGTTCTAGTCCAATAGGTTGATCTTTGTTTTTAATTTGAACAACAAATCTTCTCAGGCAGTCCTCATAGATGTGAGCACCTAATCCGTTGGTCTTGATATATTCTAGTTGAGTCTTGTATAGCCCTTTTGGTTTTTCTAGGTACACCACTCTTGAGCTACCTATTGGTTTCTCCATGCTATACGACATCTCAGAGTCACTCATTTTTTAGCTTTGAATGTATGGGTAATCACTCAATTGTTGGGCCCAAGACCTAGTTGTATGATTGACACTAGCTTCAAAAGATCTGATGCTTTTTCTATCGTGTCCTAGATGTCTTCCTAACCTAAGGTTCATATGCCCTGACCTTTATCCCAATTTTCCCTAGTACAACCTCGTTTCAAAGTTCTTTTATATTAGTCTCTTGTTCTTTTTATTTTTCTTAGGTTGTCACTTCTTATCCAATAGTTTTCATCGTTAAGAATACTTGAACTTTATCGCACTTGAAGTTGATCACTCAATTTATGTCCTTTTACTTTAGATTTTGTCACAACACTAACCTATTTATGCTTTCACTTGAGTTATTAGGGTTCTTGTACTTGTAACGTGCCTATCATAGCCCTAGTTAATCAATAGCACTAAATACACTTAGCCTAACCTAGGAATTGATTGAGGGGGTTGAGAATGCTCCAACCTCAAGTCGCTTCTCCTTTTGATCACCCTTGAGTACTCAAGACACACATTCTCAAGTCAATCTTGCTCTAGATGCACTTCGATGCTCTCAATGGACCTAGAAAAGTCCTAAAAGTTAGATGAGAAGTTAAATTTAATTGAATTAACATACCATTTTCATTCATGTAATTCAAGATCAAATTATTCCTTGTCTTCATGAAAAGGAATCACTAAAAATGGATTTTGTATGAAAACTTTATGTCACTTCAAGGTTATAGGGGTCAAAACAAGAAAACAATGAAACAAGACTTCTCAAAATATTTTATTGTGGGCCTCACGATGCTCCAATTACTTGAAATTTTTGGCCAATATTAGCAAAAAATTCAAAAAATTAAAACCCTAAAATGTTGGCCAAAATTTCTTTTCAATCACGATGGACAAGCCTGTCAATTGCGATGGAGATAGTTGTCCATAGTGGCCTATCAATCACGATTGATCGTGTCTATTGCAATTGATGTGTCGATCGTGATTGATGGTGTCGATCGTGATAGACGGTGTCGATCGCAATTGATGTGTCAATCATGATTGATGGTGTCCATCATGATTGATGGTGTCAATCATGATTGATGGTATCAATCACGGTTGATGTGTCGATGGCGATTGATGGTGTCGATCATTATTGATGGTATCGATTACGATAGATGGTGTCGATCGCGATTGATATGTCAATCGTGATTGATGGTGTTGATCGCGATGAACAGGTCAATCGCAATGGGCAGGTCAATCCCGATGGACATGTCAATTGTGATGGATCGTGTCAATCATGATGGATATAATTTTTTAGTTTTTTTGCGTAGCTTTATGTCAATCATGGCCCTATGCATCATGATGGATAGGTTTTTCATCGTATTTACGTGTGAATCACGATATTTGTGTCAATCGCATGTCTAGGATGTCCATCACAATGGATACCATTTGCCAAGATGGATAAAGGTATCTGTCGTGGTCTGTCAATGGTGATGGAAAGCTTGTCCATCATGATGGATAGTGTCAATCGTGATTGATGGTGGTAATCATGATGGACAAGAAAAAAGAACATTTTTTTGAAATTTTTCTAGATTTGTGATGTGCAAGGTCTCTAGTCTTTAGAGGTGCACTCGCTTTTACCAAAAGACCAAATTTTTTTCTATCATGATTGACAGAGATCAACACCTTGAGACCTATGCAGAGTTTTTCTATACGTGATGAAGTTGCATCTACTCTAGATGCTTGTACCTATAAGAATGCTCAAGAGAAATGCAAAAACAAAGCTCATAAATTTGCTCTCTCTCTCTCACGCTCACTAGTGAAAGGAGGAAATGGAGAAAGAATGTGGGGATATGAAAAAAATGGTGAAGATGATGACAGAAGGAGATGGAGAGTAGACATGGGGTGATGATGATGAAGTAGATAGAAGAGTAAAAAGTAAGAGATTACCTCTGATTCCAACATCACATCTCTATATCTTACCATCCCACACTCATCCTCAAAGCTCGATCCCCAACAATGGCACCGAATTGGTGTCACCAAGTACCAACGTGAGAAGATCCACCTCATTATTATCAATCCAGAAAGATGTGAGGAGATATGACAGCAGTGAACAAGTGAAGAGCACAAGTGAGCGAGCACACAAGCATGCATACACATACACACACGTGCACACAAGGAAAGACGGAGTGGAACAATGGAATCTTCTTTTACCAAGATCCAAGAAAGTATACAATGCTCAGGATTAAGTTCTTCAACTACCTAATCCCACAAATGAGCTCTCTAGCTCTTTTTATAGTTTTTGAGTAGCTTTTGGCACTATCAAGACCTAGCATCTGGCCTAGTTAAAATTAGGTTCCACAGCTTATTTGATGGCTCAAATAGAGTCTAAAAATGATGAAAATTGATATGTAGGTACTTCTAACACTCTTCAAGCTTGAGGACTCCTCTGCTTGAACTGTATTTACAATCTTGATGTAGTGCTGAAAATCGCTGTTGAAAAATATTTATCCTTTGAAAAAATGTATAGGCCTAGTTGCCGAATCTTTGTTGATTGCTCTGCCGGCTTGATCCTTATTGACTCTCCCTTTGTTCTGACTCTCTCCAATGGCTTCCCTATCTTGTAACACCTTGGTTGCCGTGGCTACTACCAATAGAGACCCATGGAGATAGGTTTTGAATTGAATCCCCATGATATTGGAGATACATTTGAAGAAGGTCTCTATTGGGAAGATATTGAATGCTTTATTTATATATGCATTACTCCACCTAGAATTGAGCTTCTTATCTCTCAAATGATGAATATTATGGACAACCAAATTATCAAGTATCGGTAAATAAGAAATCATATGTTTTGCTTCTTATCGATTACTTGTCAACTTGGATAGTTTTATCCCAATCGATATGCATACTACACATTTTAGAGCTTTGTACTTTGATTGGGTTGGGTGTTTTGATATATTTGTTGAGCAAGAAGCAAACTATAGTTTTGAGATTGAATATAGGGAAGCCTTCATAGATATAGTTGAGTGTATCTGGCTTAGGTATCTTATGCAAGCCTTGGGTGTTGATCATTTTTTTGACACCGCCATTCTTATTGAAAGTCAAAGCACATTGTAAATGTAAGAAACAATAGCACAACATAATAGACCATAGATAGAGTTGAGAAAGAACACAGAGAATGAGAGATGCATGCTAAGAGATAAATAAATTAAATTCTCAAATTACCAAGAGTAATGCAACTACAAAGATGGTGTTGTCCACCTGTGCACTCCGAATATGGAGCTTAGATTGTGAACTAGGCAAACTCTAGATAAACGGCTTACTAGTGTGCATTGTTGTGTATAGTTGCACATGGGCCATGCTTTCGTGTGCATGCTTGTATAGATTTTACAATGGGATTCGGTATAGATAAACATAGTTGAGAGAGAAAAAATATTGAGAAAAATATACAATCTAACAATATCTCCATGACCACAAGTCTTACCGTCTTAGTCTGCAAGATGAGGGGATAGGGCCCCTAGACCCCATAGAAGGGGGCAAGCTCTCTTATACACTCCCCCATTAAGGTCCTATGGGAAAACTGCAGAATGCCACAAGGCCTTTATTTTTCCTTGAATGGCAACTCAATGGCCCAAAAGATAATGCCCTACCTAGCCTCATGGATAATCTCACAAAGATTATCTATTACCATCAACGAGCACACATAGAACTCATCTACCTTGGAAGTGAGAGTTCCACAAATGTTCCGGCTTTGACAATGGCTTCTCCTCATAATGGGGGCCTTACAACTTAGAGGACCATGGATAATTTGTGCTTACTTGAGGGCGGAGTATTGAGTATATCTAACATCCCCCCTCAATGTCCACCTTGTGTTGAGCTACCTCCTTAGTTCAATGTGAAGCTTTGGAAGGTATCGATGAAGTTGTTCTCTCCCAAGAGTTTTCATGAAGATGTATACTTCGCATTCTTCGATTGGGAAATAGCTAATCTCGATGATCCCATCCTTGATCCAATAGCATTGTAGATATCCGATATGCTATTGGATAAGTAGATGAGACTTCCAACTAGTTTCTTGTATCTTCAAGTATCCTCTATGGGTGAAGTATCTTCAATAGATAGTTTTGTGTTGACATCCATAGGTGTAGAAATCTCCTTGTAATCATCCATGTTGAATGTCTTACAAAATCTCTCTTTCATAGTTTTTTTGAGAGATATATCTTCCCTAGTTCATGCCATACTCAAAGCCTACGCAATAATGCATTACGCCTAAGTGTATCATTTCAAGTTTTGACTTAGGGCATCTTTTATTTGTTGAAGAAGAGCATCATCATTTCCTATAATCATTAGGTCATCTGCATAGAGCACAATCACAATTGTCTTCCCTCGTCTCTTTAGAACATAGAAGTTAGCATCAAAAGCACATCATTTGAAACCTAGATCAAATAGACACTTATCTATCCATTGGTACCATGCTATAGGGGCTTGTTTTAGCCCATATAACGTCTTCTTCAACTTACATACCTTGTTCTGTGAATGGGAAACCTCAAAACCTCGTGGTTGAGTCACATATACCTCCTCCCTAAGTATCCATTCAAGAACATTGATTGACATCCATGTAATAGATTGGACAGTCTTTATGTGCATCCATAGCTTGTAATACTCATATAGTAGTTATCCTTGCAATCCATACAAATGATTCACAAAGGACAATCCCATCAACTTGTGAGTAGCCATGTGCAACAAGTCTTGCATTGTACTTTTCCTTATATTTTACCTTCCAGAGCCACTTGGTGCCAATGAATTTGCATTTAGAGGATCGATCCACTAGCTCCCAAGTTCCATTCTTCATGATATTGTCATATTCTGTTTGGATGGAATGTCTTCAATTCAAATCGTGGAGTGCCTCTTCCACATTAATTGTTTCTTTTGCTTATTCTTAAAGGAGCTCAGCCATGAGGATTGTATTTGCAATATGTGCAGTTGCTCATCTCTATTGCTCTATTCTCTATGATCGCCTTAGTCCATTTATGTCGATATATTTAGGTAGTGATTTGTGCGAATACACTATGACCGTCGAGGCACTCTTTTCCCTCTTTAGGAGGTTTTTTCCTTGGCTTGTATATACGCTTATAGCCCTGACAGGTTAGTTATCTTTGTACATTCTAGTGGTAATATATTCAATATTGTGTACTATGCTCCAAGCTCCTTCTTCCTTGTGCTATTCACATGCTTCCACAGACCTAAAACTCCAACAATTGGTATCAGAGCAAGTCACCACTTCATCTAGGGTATCATCGACACACCTCCAGTCATAGTCTCAGAATCGCACAAAATTTGGTGAACATACTCAAGCTGATTAGGAGATCAAAATTGCTTTGCTTTGTGGATCCAAAATCATGATTTGAGCTCGTTTGAGCCTCTGAATGCACTATCGTAGTGCTTGTGTAAGAAATTTTGTCTTTTTGTGCCAAAGATATATACAAGTTTTGGTTCACCAATATAAGCATCTCAAAGTTTGGTACAGGTTTAACAAAACGCAATAGAATTCTTTTCAACTTTTTGAGATACATTCGTTTTCTTGCATCAAGGTATTTTAGTCATTGGCCATGGCTAAAAACAGTGATGTATTCCGTATCTTGGCTGTTAAGGGTAAGTTGGACGGTACCAATTACCCATTATGGGCTTATATGATGTGTCATGTATTCGTTGCAAAAGAACTCTGAAATATTGTGGAGGGTGTTGACAAACGTCCTATTACACCTGCAAACACAGTTGCTGAAGGTGATGCAGATGGTGTTGAAGATGGCAATATTCTCCATGTTCCTCTTCATGTTGCAATTAATGTTGCACCTTCTACAAAGAAAATTTTTTGGGATGGTAGAGGTGCTCAGTCACATGCATTGGTAGCCTTTTATGTCAAACGTACCATTATTCCTCACATTCACTCTTGCAGATAGCTAAGGATGCTAGAGATAGACTTACCAATCCAGGCAAGGAATGAGGCTCATGTTGCTTACCTCCGAAAACAATTAGAGAATGAGCACATGAATGAAGGAGATTCCATGGACAATTTTTGGATAAAGATCAATGATTTGAAGGAATAATTGATTTCTGCGAATGAAGTCTTGCCTAATAGTTCATGTATGCAGACCATTCTGAATGGTCTTCTCGATTCATATCAGAGTTAGCCAAATGCCTTAACATCAGAGGAGTTAGCCTCTCTTCTGTTGCAAGAAGATCATTCTAGGTAGAACAGATCCATTATGCACATTGTAGATCAAGCTTTTTTGGCCATTAAGAAGGATAAAGAAAGAAGAAATTGATTTGCAAATACTGTAAAAAAAATGACCATGTCATAAAGAGTTGTCCAAAATTGGTTGATAAAGAGTCAAAGAACAGAGAGGCGAAAATGGTTGTTATAGAGGCCTCTACACCCAAAACAGAGTCTGCTAATATTGTGCAAAATGAAGAATAGGCATTTATCAATTGTTTACAATTATGATCCATCTTCTCATGAAGAGTGTATGTCTATGATAGACTGAGAAGTTTAGTACTTTGATAATAGGGAAACCAAACATATTACCTCACAATGTACTTTCCTCACTTCATTGGAGCCCGCCCCTACAGGGAATACTATCACATGCACCAACAACTCCTCTTATACTGTCATGGGAGTTGGTAAGATTGTTCTGACTATTGCTAATGGTAGTTCTTTTACATTGTTAGATGCTTTATTTATCCCAAGGATCAAGAAGAATCCCTTATGAGTTTCAACTTTAGCCAAGATTGTCTTGGTTGTGAATTTTGTTGATGACAGATGTACAGTTCATGATGTGTCAAATGGCAATGTCGTTATTGATTCTAGCATTTTATGTCATGGGTTGTATAAGCTCATAGACTGTGAAAAGTCTATGAATGATTTAGCATGTGCAATACATGATTCTCAAGCTTTGTGAGATACAATCTGAATTTTGCTAGTTTGATATGCCTACAAATATCGGAAATTTTGTCCTCTCTGCCCAAACTTGAGGCACCTCTTAAACATGTTTGTGAAGCCTGTATTAAGGGCAAAATGCAGTGTTCCTCGTTCCCAAAAGATGGTTCACTTCGAGCTACTCAGAAAGTGCAGCGTGCTCACAGTGATCTCTATGGTCCTATGTAGACACCCTCTTTTGAAACTATCTTTACTTCGTGATTGTCATTGATGATTTTTCGAGGCATGCATATATATCCATTGAAAGCAAAGTCCAAAGTGTTTATGTGTTTGAAATAGTTTTTGGTTTTGGTTAAAAATCTATCAACATGTAAAATAGGCATTCATCATTCTGATCGAGGGGGGAATATATGTCTTTTGACTTTAATGCATTTCTACTTGAACATGGGATAAAACATCAGTGTACAGTGTTGTATACACCTCAACAGATGGGATTTGTTGAACAGAAGAATAGGTCACTCATGGAGATGTCAAGGTGTATGGTCAAGAGTCAAGCTTTACCACATAGTTTCTGGCTTGAGGCTGTCAAGTGTGTGGCAAATGTACTTAAGAGGTGTCTCATTAAAGCATTGCAGTTTATCACTCCATATGAGGCATTGCATGTTTGCAAGTTGTCTGTTGCTCACCTGCATGTTTTTGGTTGTCTGGCATATGCATTAGTGCCTCAACATCAATGCAAAAAATTGGATGATAAAGCAATGAGATGTGTTTTTGTTGGGTACAGTTCTAAAAGAAAAGGCTATCATCCGTATCATCCATAAACTAAATGCATTCTGATTAGCCGTGATGTTTTTGTGGAAGATGTTATTCATCCATTACTTTCATGTACCAAGGAGACATATGTGAGCTCCAAAGACATGTATGATACTTTGTTGCCTCTTTTAACAGGTGGATGGTCTAGTGCTCATCCTAATGAGGCAAATTCTCAGCCTTTACAGGTTTCATATGATGATGCCGATCATTCCATTTTTGATCTAGATTTACATGATGCACTTGTTGATGAGAGAGCTGATATCAAGAATGCAAAAACTATGCCAAAATGGTTAGTGCAGACATTGCATGATAGCAAATTAGATACACCTCTATCATGTCATAGTGGTTCTGGCTCTCAAAGTGCTTCTTTCACATCACATTGCTATGCTATAATTGCCTCTAATCTCTGTGATAAGAATGAGCCTGTTTCGCTTGATGAAGCACAAAATTCAAAAAATTGGATGACTGCTATGCAATCTGAATATAATGCTATAATGAAAAATGGTACCTCGTCTTTATGTGACTTGCTTCCTAACAAGAAGGCCATTGGCACTAAGTGGGTATACAAGGATGAAGCATAAGCTTGATGGAACAATTGACAAGGATATGGCTAGGCTTGATGCAAAGCGTTATGCTCAAAAAAGAGGCATTGATTTTGATGAAATCTTTGCTCCTACTTGTCGAATGACTACTGTTCATAGCATCTAGGCACTTGCAGCTCATCGTGGTTAGAATGTACATCAATTGGACATTAAAACTACATTTTTGAATGGTGACTTGCATAAAGAAGTGTATGTATTTCAGCCCCGTGGCTTTGTGCAAAAACGACATGAAAATAAAGTGTGCAGGTTAAAGAAAGCATTATATGGTTTGAAGCAAGCACCACGTGGTTGGTATGAAAAGATACATGCCTATTTGAGTACACATGGTTTTGAGAATAGTCCAACTGAGAGCATGTTGGGAATTGAACTCACAACCTCCCGGCTAGGAGTGCGATGGGCTAACCACTTGCCCCGAAAGCCATGGTTGAGGATTTCTTCCTAATCCTCTCTGTTAAGGTGTGGTTCAACCATCTCCTACTAGGATTATGTGACATTCCTTTCCCCTTAGATTGAGCATTGTCCTCAATGCTCACTTGTGGACCCTTCTAACTCTTGGACCCACTTTCCATGCATGAGTGCTTCCACCAACCTCAAACTCCAGCACATGGACCAAATTTGGACCTATCCCACCCTCTGTGGATGCCTAAATGCCCATGCACCTTCATCCAATGCCAGTTTCACACTCACCACAGATAAGTGCTTTTCCCAAGTGCCCACAAATGAGGCGCGAACCTCCGTCTCGCCCGATTTCCCAACTAGGCTCTGATACCAATGTTGGGAATTGAACTCACAACCTCCCGATTAGGAGTGTGATGGGCTAACCACTTGCCCCAAAAGCCATGGTTGAGGATTACTTCCTAATCCTCTCTCTTAAGGCATGGTTCAACCATCTCCTACTAGGATTATGTGACATTTCCTTATATGTTAAGCATGTGAATGATGTGCTTTTGATCATTGTTGTGTATGTTGATGATATGTTGCTCCCTCTCCTCATGAGAAGCATATTGCTAATTTTAAGGCTGATTTGCATGCCTCATTTGAAATGTCAGATTTGGGGCCTATATAGAAGGGGTAGTTGTTGGGCCAACTTCATAGTGGAGTGGAAACTCTCTTTTTCTCCTCCACTAAGAAGATACATTTAATGTTTTTTTATTGAAGCTTGTTTCTCTCCCTATTTGGAACATGTACATAATGTTCACTTCCAAATACTTTGAAATGGGAAACAGATGACATTTTACCAGTGCAGGCCTCTTGTGAAGTCTTTCCATCAAGTGCCTTGGTGTAACTTTGATTCAAGATGTACACAAAAATGTTGATGGCCTCTGTCCAAAATTGATTTGGCACACCTTTTCCCTACAACATGCACCTCATCATCTTCATGATGGTTCCATTGTGACATTCTACAATATCGCTTTGTTGAGGGTTATGTGCCACTTTGAGTTGATGCCTGATTGCCTTACTCTTATAGAAATCTTCATACTCTATTGATGTAAACTTGCCACCAATGCTTGTCCTAAATTTCTTCATCTTCATCCTTGCAATTTCAACAAGTTGAAGCCATCTTTTGAACTTATTAAAGATCTTGAGCCTTATCACAAAGGAAATACACTCACATCTTCCTGCTATAGTCGTTGATAAGTAACATGAAGTAGGAACATCTGCCCAAGGCCTATGTAGGCATTTTCGCACACAAGTCAGCATGGACCAATTCTAGAGGATTGCTTACTCTATTCTTTCATTCTTGTGGAAACACCTTCCTCTATTGCTTTCTCATCATGCAAGCCTCACATGGTTCATTTTTGCAATCGAAGATAGGTATGCAGTTATACCTTTAGGATGCATCTCGTTTATTACAAGGTTTTCGATATGACCAAATCTTTCATGCCATATCTTACTTGTGTCCACATTGGCAGTGGTTCTAAGAGCAAACAACTCATACTAGTTGTTCCTTGTTATGCCAGTCCCAACAATTGTTGTTGTCACTATCCATAATCTTAGCTCCTCTCTTGCTAAAAAATACATTATGATCTTGATTTGTTATAGAAGCTCCTAAAACAAAATTTCATTTGATTTCTGGAACATAATAAACTGTTGAAAGCTTTCTCATATCCCCCTTAGAATTAATGAAAGAAATCATACCTTCACCCTTTGCAAGACATCTTGCATTATTGCCTACCTTTAGTATGATGAGCTCCTTTAAAGGCTATAAGGAACCGTAAAGTTCTTTTCTGCTCGTCATGTGATGAGAGGCACCATTGTCTAACACCCATGAGTCATCTGTTCCTAAATCTTCAGTCGAGGAGCATATCTCATTTATCATAACAAATAACTCAAGCTCTATTTATGTAGTGTTAGTAGACTCCTTGCCCTTGCCACCTTTTAAAGAGCCATTCTTTTATTCTACCTTCTTGAGCCAAGAGTCTTGAATTATGTGGCCTTTCCTCTTGCGGTGGAGATGATCTTCTTTTTTATCATTCTTCTTTCTATCTCCATCTTTTGAAGAGTCCCATTTGCCTCCTTTGGCATTTGTTATGAGTGCAATGTCTCCTTTGTTGCCTTCATTCCTTGCCTTGAAGATGCTTTATTTCTTTCATTCATTGCCTTGAGTTGTAGCTCCTCCTCCATGAATACGGCATTGCATTCATCAAAAGTTAAAGGTTGAGGTCTGATTTGAGTACTAAAAGCAATTACCAAGAAATCTAACTTTGGTGGATAGTTTCCAAGACAATACCAAGCTAGCTCCTCGTTTGACATTTGTACACTTGCTCCTATCATTTGATCTTGAGGATTCTTTATGCAAGTGATGAACACCTTTGCACTCCCCCTATCAGATAAGCTTTCTAATGCTAGCTGATTCTCCAAGTTTGGAATTTATATCTAATTTTGAATTTCATATTGATTTCTCAATATGTTCCATGCTTCATAAGCCAATATGTTGAATGAGAGTCAAAACACTATCAGTAGTACTTGTAACTAGAGCTTGGAATGCATCTGAATTTCTATGTTTCCAAGCATGTAGAAGATCAATATCAAGAGGGATCATTCAACCAAGATTATTTAGATCAGGTGTTTCTTGAGGCTCGTGATTCATACCATCAACCATACCTTCCATGAAGGTTGGTGGATATATCCACAACATTGAGACGACGAGCATCATCACTACTCCTACTTGTGCTCCATCTACTCTTGTTGGCGAACCACCTTGATTCCTAATCATAGGTGATGATGCACATCTTCATATCTCTCTTATGTCATTGATGCCTCTCCAACGTCTATGTTTCTTCTTTGACACCACTCGGAGCCCCGTGAACTATGATACCATATAAAAAATAATAGCACATTGGAATAGACCAATAGACTGAGTTGAGAAAGAAAGCAAACTAATAAACATGCAAAAAAGGTGATTTAATTTTACATTTTGAACCCATTTTCATGAGGGAAGAAAATATTACATCAAATGTACCTTGCAACATATATATTGTTTGGATTGCACATTGAAGTACAGTTTTTTGTAAAGCAAAAGGAAGTTCAACCAAGGCCTACTCTCCCATACTTTAATTAAAGAAAAGAAAATTATAAGTACAAGTGAATGGAACTAGTGCCCTTGGGACCCTTCGAATCCCACAAAGCAAGGGTGACACTTGTGGATTTAGAGAGTGTTACAAAGGAGGTTAACTAATCTCCCATCCCCCATGGGGGATTCACTTGGATTTAAGCTTGTTCTCGATGAAAAACACTTTATGATGCCTAAAAAGTGGAGCCCTCTTGCAGTTGATAATTCTTTTGCCAGAGAGGAATAAAGATTTCTCGGGACCACTCTTTAGAAGGATGTCCAAAATTACTGGCACATCACTCCCTCCGAATCTTCCAGAAGGTTTCCCATCTTATAGTGTTCCATAGTGCCACTGAAGAGCCAATCGCTTTGCCAAGCAACGCTTGCGTCCATGTGATTTGTGCATGTAGTCTCAAAATGTTCCCAAGGGTCCGCTAGAGCAGAAGCCACTTGAGGCAAGCGAAGAAGA
This sequence comes from Ceratopteris richardii, assembly GCA_020310875.1. NCBI lineage: Eukaryota > Viridiplantae > Streptophyta > Polypodiopsida > Polypodiales > Pteridaceae > Ceratopteris > Ceratopteris richardii. The sequence continues at coordinate 109,231,109 of CM035409.1, read as the reverse complement.
TGTGGCCCAAATCCTCAATGTTGCGACAGCAATGCTTGCACCAAGGAGGAGCCCCACAAATTTTCTTAGCCTTTAGGTTGGTCCAGATACCACGGTGGAGAATTTGCCACATGAGGACTGGTTTTTTTATCTCGATGAGGGGGTGCTAGATGGACATGAACTTCAAATTCCTCTATTCCAAATTGAATCCGTTAATTTCTCTATTCATTGATGCGAATGTACTCAGAATTATGACCCTTCATAACTTTTCATTCATCAATTTCAATTACAAGTTTTAGACTATCATGGCATTCCTCAATGGAAATTTCATAGAACTCCATTTCACTTTGACATAATTTAAAATCCACCAATATATTTTTTTGTTCATTATATAGTACCTCATCATTCTTACTTTTGTAGTGTTTACCATTTCATTCATCAATTTAACCATTTAAAGCTCAAAGTCTACAAACTTTAGTGAGGCCCGAGAGTAGCACCCATCGGAATCCTTGCTTTAAGATGGGAGCGTATAAGCCTATAGATGGAGCTATATTCTCTGCTACTCATAAGTGCACTATCCATTACATCTTGCATCACATACGCCTTAACCTTAGGGTCTTCAATACAATCTTTCACAATATGTCTCCTCACTACCTTAAATCTCTAAAGTAGATGTTATCCAAAGTCAAAACTATTGATAAGACTTTCGACATTATCGTTAAAAAGTGAAGAATGTGATGAAGCACCATGTGCACTATGTGAGAGAATAACCATGGATATAGAAAAAAATCATATCAGTACATTTATACAAGATGGCACTCTGCAACACGAGAAAGCCATTGGGCCACTTTCTTACTAGTTCACATTTTAGTATCCAACAAATATTAATATTGCCACTTTGAGTGTACATATGTGGAAAGTACTTAAAAGCTGATAAATTACGATGAAATGCAAACAGAAACTACTACTGTCTTAGGATCAGTGAGATACTGTATTGTATTGTTCTTTGTATTTTCAGCTCTTGGATGCGTACGCTTTAGTCTGCCTTATCTATGCATTATGTTCTTGTTCCCAAAAAAACTTACTAAGATACTAAGCATGAGTTATGCGAGCACTGATATATCCAAATATTACAAGACAAGATTAAAAGGATTGAGCTTATAACATGAGTTTAAGGCAAGGGTGCAAAGACAATCTTCAACCGTTTTTGGACGTGCAGGCGCCGGCACTAGAAAGTGTATGCAGCATTCCACTATGTGAACGGCGCTTAGAAAGTGTATGCAGCATTCCACTATGTGAATGGATGGGTGGAGGAAATCTCGAGTGTTCTCCGCTTCCTGATGGAACTCGGAGTTTTTTCAGCTATTGTTCCAGTGGAGTGATGTGCCCTAGCTGAATATTTGACTTGTTTCACCGCTCATAACAAGCTTGTTTTGCTAATGACACCTGAAAGACAAACATAACGTACATAGATTCTGTAAACGAACATGCAAGCAAAATTTGTTGCTCGAGGAACGAAGGGCCTAAAAGCTGAGACCATTGCCTTCAAGCTGAAAACCACGAGTATCAGCTTCTGAGAGATGTAAACCTCCTCTATGCCGATTGACTCAAAGTCTGGACATTATTTTCCTCCCCAGAGGATCTCCAGAGCAGCAAATATAATTTGACTGTCAAGAACTACTATAGGCTTCTCAATGAAGATGGTGGATTTGAATGTAAGTTACACGATCTGCACACTCATATGCAGAGCTTGTTGATTGAGGCAGTGACGGACCTTGGCTGTACAATCAACTTATAAACAAAAGGAGATCCAATTGAACATGATGACCTGCCGGATTCGAACCAGCGACCTAAGGATTCCAAACGGTAGAGACTACAGTCCTCCGCTCTGCCAACTGAGCTAAGGTCAGGCTGTCAAATCTATTCTATATTTATATTTGTGATTTTAACCAATATATCTAAGGCTTTTCACGATTCAGTGAAAAGACCCAGATTATGAAGAAAAAATTTCTGATTGCAAATGCTTACAAGCTGCTTTGCGGAAGATAGTTGAAAGACAGGCAAGGTACTCATGCAAAACAAATCTTTGCGGAAGATAGTTGAAAGACAGGCAAGGTACTCATGCAAAACAAATTTGATTGTTACCAAGTACAATAGGCCTCATTTACTTCAGACAGTCGCTAAAAAAATGTACATGGTTTTTCTAAAGATACACGCAAAGCTCGTCGCTGAAGCCGGTGAAGGGCCATTGTTTAAAGTGCAACTTACGAAGCACGTATTTCGGACATGTCGGACGCATACCAGAGACCTAAGCGCAGCATCTACCGCACTACCGACTGAGCTAAGGTGACCTAGGTAAAGACCTAGCAATGACCCTAGATTGAAGTGGTTACCTCTTCTTCAGTTGATTATGCAATTGTGTCTCCAGCACCTCTTGAAGTTGTTGTATCCCCTTCTTCAGCTTCTCGTCTTGGTCTTGTTAAGGATCCATTGACGATACACCATAAATCCTTTGTCACTAAAATATTCATCGTCATGAAACTCCACATGGGATAATTAGAAGATCCATCCAACTTGTCTTCAATCTCAATTCTAATCTCACTCATCTTAACTGTGTATGTCAATTATGCTCTGATACCAAGTGTTGGAATTTGGGGCCCCAAGGTCGTTCCAATACTAAAACCTTTTATACACAATTAATTAAGATGATAAGTGAGAGATAGAAAGAAAGAGATCTTGAGACAAGGATAGAGAACGTAAGTTGGATGCTTACTCACTAAAAAATAGATGTCCGAATTACAACATGGGAGTACTACTCAACCATATAAAGTGGTGCACTCACTAATGGAAGAATATCCCAGAAGATGATGATACAAAATTTAGATTATGTTGAAATATCTAAGTGTGTGAAGTGAATGAGCAATGAAGCTAACCTTATTCTCACAAAATAGTGCAACAGAATTTTAAATCAACCAACCCTAATTTTGAGATTAGGGTAGAGAAACCCTAAAAAAAAAAATACAAGGTTAACTCACAAAAGATAGTTACCACCACCTTGTAGAAGACTTCTTGCTCCAAGAGAGTAACCTCTCCTTCACCAAAACTCCAACTCCTCAAGAGTGTGTGAACACTCTCTCTTCAAGAAGACCTTCAAACTCAAGCTTGAGATCTTTGAGTGATTTTACAACAATGAGCCAAGGCTCTCTTATATAGTAGTTTGTACTCCAATGAAAAGCATAAGAAAAAAGCTCATATCAAGAAAATTAAAACAAAGCTACGCAATCACATTTGTGCTATTCATCACCCGCAAGATTTTCATAAAAGCTACGAAGAAAAAATATGCCAATTATTGCACGATGCTTCCGACAAGATTCAAACCCTAGTGAGTCCGTTGCAAGTTCTTTCTCCTAGACCAAGGCGCCCATGCTGCCACTTGCTCTTGATCTAGTACTTCTGGTACATACTATATCCCCTATTGTGACCACGACTTGAAGAGAAAGCTTGAAGTTATTGGACCATATAGATACTGACTCCAACACACATGGACTCCACAAAGGGCTTGTAGATTACATAGAAAACACACAGTGCACAAGAAGCACGAACAGAGATTTCTACGTGTTACAAATGCGACCGAACTTCGAGTCTGTGGTTGACCAGGCCACTTTATGATTTATTAAAGAACATATTAAAAAGTGTCCAACATCCATTTGGTCTTTAACATGGACACTCACGGTAACAATCTCCCACTAAAGGCCAATATGGCCAAAGTGACTGTGGAAGAAAAATGAAATGATAAAGAATAGCCCAGTGTAAGTAAACAGAATATACCTCCCACATGACAGACATGTTACAAAATATACAAATGATTGTATAAGGTCATAAATCAAGTAACCCCGTCAGATGAAAACAATGTCAAGAACTATCCTATGGTAGAGCTTTGGTAAAAGCATCTGCAACATTATCTCGAGTATGAGCCTTCTCAAGAATAATGTCCTTAGTGGCTAAGCAATCTCTAATGAAGTGATATGTCACCTCAATGTGCTTGGTCTTTGCATGATAGAATAGATTCTTAGTCAAAGTAATGGCACTTTGACTATCTCTAAGTAAATGAGGTACATGCTGAGTTAGACCCATATCATAAGCAAGACGACAAAGCCAACATGCTTCCTTCCATGCCTCAGTTTCTGCGATATAGTCTACTTTTGTGCTGGAAATAGTTTTACATTCTTGAAGATGAGATCTCCAAGAGATATCACCTCTAGTAAAATGAAAAATGTACCCTCATGTAGACTTTTGATTGTCTACAGAACTAGCATAATCAAAATATGTGTAACCAATAATGGATGTCTTTCCTCTACCTATGCATAGACACTTGCCCTTAGTGGCATGCAGATATCTCAAAATCATCGTAGCTCCTTCCTTATGCTTCTTTCTAGGATTAGGCATATATCTGCTCACAACTCCCATTGGAAATGCAATCTCTAGTCCCATAGCTACCATAGCATACATGGGACTACCAACAACAAACTGATAGAATTTTGATCATGAATTCCTTTTCCTCATCTGATTTGGGGAAATCATCTTGCTCAATTTCAAATATGTGGGAATACCAATGGGATATGTCGATGATATGTTTATTGTAGTGATCCTCATTGCTTTGAGAATAGCCTTGAGACTTCATAAAAGCATCAAACTTTTGGTATGATTGTCTAGGGGACTATTTAAGTCTATATAAGATCTTCTTGAGCTTACAAGCTAGACTTTCTTGCGAGGAACTACATAACCCTCTGGTTGTTCCATATAGATCTTGTATGTAAGATCCCCATGCAAGAAAGAACTTTTCACATCCATTGGGACTAGCTCTAAGTCCTCCATCGCAACGAATCCAAACAACATACATAGGGTATTCATCTTGACTACAGGAGAGAAGATTTCCTTGAAATGAATGCCATGTTGTTGCTTAAAACCCTTTGCAACAAGTCATGCTTTATACTTTGGAGAAGCACTATCTAATGTGACTTTAAGCTTATATACCAATTTACATGGTAAAGCTTTCCTTTGATTTGGCAAAGGTACTAAATCCCATGTACCGTTCTTTTGAATAGAATCCAATTCACTCCTCATGGCATTCTCCCACTTGACATGATGCTTTGTTTGCATAGCCTCTTTGTCGCAAGAAGTCTCAAGAGCATCTGTTAGCATAACAAAATCCAAACCTGGAACATATATATCAAGTGGATGAGAGACACATGCAAAACATCTTGATGCTTGCTGAACAAGAGCATTTGTAGACTGGTATGATTGGAAATTCTCTTGAGTATCCATATGTGTAGCATTTTTATGCATGCCAACTGGAGGACTAGTATCCTCAGACACCACTCTTCTCACTTCAATCTCCTTAATCGGTTGTTTATGCATCTTAAACTCATTGAAAATGACATCACTACTTCTTATCATTGATCGTGTTTCAAGAACCCAAAAGCGATATCCAAATTGGATTTCTCGACCATATCCAAGAAAAATGCATTTCTTTTACTTATGGTCTAGCTTTTGTCTAAGATTCTTGGGTATATGAACATACAATTCACACCCAAAAAATCAAGGATGATCATACTATGATGGTTTCCCTATCCATAACTCTTATGCACTTTCAAACCTTTGGTAGTACTAGGTGAAAGGTTAATCAAATGAATTGCAATAAATGCTAAAATCAAATGAATTGCAATAAATGCTCCTTCTACCCAAAAACCTTATGACATGTTTGCATGATGTAGCATAAAAACTACTCTATCCTGAATAGTTCTATTCATCCTTTCATCTACACCATTATGTATTGGGTTACAAGTTGTATACTCTCTCTGAATTCCTCTAGACTAATAGAAAAGGCTGAATTCATGTGAGGTATACTCACCCCCATTATCTAAGTGTAAAGCCTTGAGCGTAGTTCCTTTTTCAGTCTCAACTAAAGCAAGCCATTTTTTGAAGCTACGGAATACGTCATCCTTCAATTCGATAGTATATAGCAAGACTTCTCTAGTATTATCATCTATGAAAATGATAAATTAAAGAGAACCACCTAATGGAATTCTGGGCATTGGATCACACTGATGGAGTATATCCACTCCTAGTTTCAATAGAAGAATGATAGGCCCTTCCTAGGATCAAATAGTTCACTACCATAGTCCACCAAAAATTTGCATTGCTCTGTGGAACAGAGAACTGAACCTATGAAACTTTTTACAATGAAAATAGACTCTCTAAGATTTTTTATAAGTCATTGATCACTCAATCTGGACAATGTTACATATGTCAACCTCCTTGCACAAAACATACAAGAATCTGCCCAAACTGGTAGCTTATAGCTATGCATACCTGTTCACACACATATATATGTGGAACTATGCAAATATGAACCAAAGTGCTTTCAAGATCAATGAACTCAAGGAGAATACACACTTTATCTGAGTTTATAGCCACAAGAAAGCTTACAAGACGAGCTACAAGATGAACTATCTTGCACATGAAACAGACTACTATATAATGAGATATAGATGATAAAAAATCCTAGCCTAAAAGAAAACTTCAACTAGCAAGGGGCTAGCTTAGCTAGGGGATAGCTTAGTTCTAGATTATACACTCCCAATGAGAACCTAAAAGTGCACAAATTAATGAAGATGATGGCCACTATTTTTTTCCAAGTTATTGCTTATATAATGCTTGAAAAGTTGGTGTAGAATTTGAATTCAAAGCATGCCTCCAAGATCCCCTACTTTTCTCAATCAAGGTAGATGGAATCTTGAGCTGAAAAACTTGTGGAAACATGGTTTACTTTACCAAAAAATGAAATGATGTGCCACTTGCGTTTGTTGATATATTTTCGGAGTAATGTGTGTGAACACACTGTCAGGACCCATTGTTCTCTCCTTAGGAGGTTTTTCCCCTCACCTTGTATATAGTCCTATAACCCTTGAGGGGTCACTTATATTTGTACATTCATTTGGTAATAAAATTCAGTATTGTGTGTTGTGCTCCAAGCTTCTTCTTCTTCTTCCTTGTGTGATTCACATGCTCCTCCAGACCTCAAACTCCAATAATTGTATCAAAGCACGTCGTTGCTTCATCTATGGCATCGTTGACACCCCTTTGGCCCCACTCTCAGAATCGCACAGAAATTGGTGAGTATACTGAGGGTGATTAGGAGTTCAAAATAGCTTTGCTCTGTGGTGCTGAAATTTTTATCAAAGCTTGTTTCCACCTCCCAATGCACTATCACAATGCTTGTGCAGGCAATTTCAACCTTTTGGAAAATGTATATATAGGTTTTGGTTTGCCAATACAAGTGCCTTGAAGTTTGCTACAGGCTTAGAAGAGCTCAACAAGGTAATTTTGTTTAACTTTTTGAGATACAATCATTTTTTTGTATTAGGGTATTTTAGTCAATGGAAATGGCTGAGAGCAATGAAGTATTCCATGTGCTGGTCATTGAGGACAAATTGGATGGTACCGATAACCCATTGTGGGCATATATGATGCATCATGTATTGATCATAAAAGGACTATGGAATATTGTGCAAGGTATCGAAAAATATCGTACTACACCTACGAATATAGTTATTGAATGTGATGCAGATGGCATTAAAGATGATGTTTTTTTGTTGGGTATAGTTCTGCAAGCAAAGGCTATCATTTGTATCATCCACAAATTAAATTCATTTTGGTTAGTTGTGATGTTGTTTTTGTGGAAGATGCAATTCAACCACTACGTTCATGTACTAAGGAGACATTAGTTAGCTCCACAAATGTGTATGACACTTTGTTGCCTCTTTTTATAGGTGGACAGTCAAGTGTTGGTCCAAATGATGAAGCTCCTTATCTTTTACAGGTTTCACATGATGATGCAGATAATTCCATTTTGCATGCAGATTTACATGATGCACTTGTTGATGAGGATTTTGATATAGAGGAGGCAAAAACTATGCCTAAATGATTGGTGCAGACTTTGTGAGATAGCACATTAGATGCACCTCTCTCATATCGTACTTGCTGAGGCTCTCATAATGCTTCTTTTGCATCAGATTAATATGCTACAATTTCATCTAGCCTTTGTGATGAGAATGAGCCTGTTTCTTTTGATGAGACACAAAATTTAGAAAATTGGATGGTTTCCATGCAATCATAATATGATGCCATTATGAAGAATGGTACTTGGTCTTTATGTGATTTGCCTCCAAGCAAAAAGGCCATTGGCACTAAATGGGTATACAAGCTAAAACGTAAGCCTGATGAAACAATGAATAGGTATAAGGCTAGGCTTGTTGCAAAAGGATATGCTCAAGAAAGAGGCACTGATTTTGATGAGACCCTTTCACCCACATGCCAAATGACTACCATTCATAGCATTTGTGAACTTACAGCTCATCATGGTTGGAATGTACATTAGTTGGGCATTAAAACTGCATTACTGAATGGTGATTTACATGAAGAGATGTATGTATTTCGGCCCCAAGGTTTTGTGCAGAAAGGACATGAAAACAATTGTGTAGGTTGAAAAAGGAGTTATATGGTTTGAAGCAAGCACCATGTGCTTGTTATGAAAAGATACATGCCTACTTTATTGCACATGGTTTTGAGAACAGTTCAACTAATAGCACCTTATATGTTAAGCATGCAAATGATGTGCTTCTTATCGTTGTTGTGTATGTTGGATTCTTGCATAGAGCAAAGTATGTGCCATAAAATGTTTGGATCTCAAAATGGTATTTTGTCTACAAGTTTTAGCTCTTGGGAACACTAATACTAGAGCCTAATCCATCAGACATGCCTCAGATCTCTGATGCCATGATGATAAATAATTGACTAGAATGATAATGGAGCTAGAAGAGTCCAAACACTACTAAGGCTAAAAAAGGATGACCAAGAGTCAAATTTTGGGAAGAATTCAATAGAGTCTCCCTAGAAAAATAAATTAATGAATAGTAATGACCAACCAAAAGGATTATGTGATAATAAATGTGCTCACACCAATAAGTGTATCAAGGAGTAAATCGACCAATGTATAGTTGACAAAACCAAAAATCTAGAAAAATTTTGCTCATTTGAATTTTGCTAGTTTGCTATGCTTGCAAAAATTTGAAATGGTGTACTCCCTGCCCAAACTTCAGACACATTGAAGCCCTAAGAGCTTTGAACTATAGGCTTGTAAAGTTCTTAAATGAACTTGGATATCAAGTATAAAAGGCAAATAGTAGCTTGCTAGTGAAAGCAAGTGTAGATGGCTACATATACATTTGTATTTATGTTGATGACATTATACTTATAGGAATAGATATCCTAGGAATCCAAAGGCACAAGAAGCAAATGGAGAAGGGGTTCAAGATAAGTGACTTGGGAAATCTATCCTACTTCCTAGGCAAGGAGATCACCTACACATGGAGTGTATGTTACATAGGAAAGGTATTTTAATATGGAAAATTGCAAAATCTCAACAACCCCATTGGAGATAAATCATAAGCTAAGCAGATATGGAGGTGAAGATGTATCAAAGTTTGGTAGGTGGTCTGATCTATGCTACCTTGACAAGACCAGATCTATCAAATGTAGTTAGTGTCTTGTCATAATTCATGCATTGTCCAAAGAAAACTCATTGGATTGCAGCACCAAGAGTTCTAAAATATAGCAAAGGAAATTCTAATGAAGGTTTGTACTATGGTTTCACTTCTAACACTAGAATGAAAGTATTTAGAGATGCAGATTGGGCACATAGTATAGATGATAGAAGATCTACTCATGGATACTTATGCTACATTGGAGATAAGCTTGTATCATGGTGTTCAAAGAAGCAACACACAATTGCTTTATCATCTACAGAAGCTGAGTATCAAAGAATGGTACAAGTAGAAAATGAAGTCATATGGATGAAGAATTTGTTGAAGAGTCTTGGAATTGAGCAAGGGATTCCAATTATACATGGTGATAACATGAGTTCACTTTATTTAGCAACTAACCCTGTTTTTCATGCCAAGACTAAACATGTTGAGATTCAATATCATTTCTTGAGGCAAAAGGTACTTGATAAAGAAATTTAAGTCATATATACTCCAACAAAAAGAACAGGTAGCAGATATGTTAACCAAGAGTCTAGATGGACCCAAGTTATAGAGATTCAAAGAGATGGTAGGAATAAAGAAGAAGAGCATAATTACAATAAGTGATTGAGGGGGAGTTGTTGGTGCAGAATGATCACAAATGGATGCTTATGAGAGCATGAAAAATGATAAAGAGAAGATTGATAGAGACAAAGATCAGTTAGAATGAAGAAAGCAATGAATAGAAGGTGTGAGACATGACTGAACATATATTCACTTCAAGCAGATCCTAATTAGTGTATTATAGTTAGATTACTAATAAAGCAAGCGAATAACAATGTATAGGTCATGATCCACTTACGAAATTGTGGATATATAAGTCAATTGTGACTTTAGAAAGATATAGAGTTCATTATAATAGGTGAAGAAAAGTGTCGAGGGAAACTCGTAGATTTATATGTCACTCTATTTCACATTTCTCTCAGGATGATCACATGGAGCTGGATATTACCCTTGAAGAATGCAGCCTTCAAATCTAACTAATAAAGTCACAAACAAAAGTATGAATTAAGTGGAAGCATAATAGGATAGTAGTGAATCAAAATGTAGGAGAAAATGTTTCCTTGTTAGAGATGCCATGTTTTTGTTTGTGTTCCTTAGCCATCAAGTGAGCTTTGCACTTGGTTGAACCCCCAATAGATTCATAGTGGATCACGGCCTAAATTTCATGGACAAGATAAAATGCCATATGATAGGCAAATTTTTGCTTCTACCTTTCATAAGAGAAATTTTTACATGTTTATACAAGGCATATGTAATATATTATATATACAGATCTATGAAAAATGACAGGCAAATTACCAATCATAGCTTTTCATTTGACAGGAAGTTTCAAAAAATGCCGATTGTGATAGGCAAAATGGCCAATGATAGGCATAATAATTAAAATACCAAAACTTGCCCATCCATTTCCTTATGCATCCACTTACTTCTATATTCACACACGTATATATTTCCTTATGCATCCATATACTTCTTTATTCACACACGTATATGTCTACACTCGCACACGTTTTCTTTTGTTTGATTTATTTGTTTTCACTTTTATTTTATATTGTTTTATTGTATTTGCTATATAATTAAAGAGTTTCACACACATTCATTTATAGGTTCACATGCACAAAATACAAAACACACTGTAACACACGTGTTGTACTATGTACATACACACACATACATAAACACAGGCGTATAAACACAAATCAATATACACACTTTGGCCACAAAATCACATATACACACTTACACACATCAAATTAGGGTCAAATGCACAAATTAACATACAAAACTGGGTGTACACACACATTCACATTTACACCTCCATTTACACATCACTCTCTAATTTTTTTTGTTCGTCTTTATTTTGCAGGTACCTTCAAAAGATCTTCTTGACCGCTCTTTAATAAGTGGTTTTACCAGCATTATCACAACAGCATTATCACAACCAAGTGAAACTTGGAAAGATTACAAATAATCTAACCGAATACCAATCATTTCAAAACATTCAATATGAAAGACAAGAGAGTTAAAAACTCTTGAACATAGCAAAACCCACAAACCCACCAAAGAGATGTGCCGTATCTTTAAAAGGAAACAAAATAGAGAATTGATCCCCTTATTGCTGGACTTAAACGGCAATGTATGCAATATGGAAGAAGATAATTTTGGGATCATTGAAGGGCACTTCACGAGACTCTTGGGGACCTCGAACCCCCTCTCCCACCATAGAAGGGACTGTATGGCAACCATATCTAGGGTTTCCCCCCGTAGGATACCACTCAACCTTCACTCCCTGCTACATGCCCCTATCTTGGAAGCAGAAATCATTGAGGTCATTGATGCCCTCCCTTATGGTAAAAGCCTGGGACCCGATGGGCTCACTAATGAGTTCTATAAATCCTTCAAGTTGGTGGTTGCCACCCCTCTTCGTCTGGTTTGGCAAGAGGCACTCAAGTTTGGCACGCTTCCATCTTGTCTCAACAATGGCATTATCAAGTTAATACACAAAAAAGGGGAAAAGAACAGAATAGAGAACTAGCATCCTCTTACGATGCTCCAAACAGGATACAAGATCATTGCCAAAGTCATTGCCAACAGAATCTCTTGCCACTTGAGAGCATTGTTAAGTGAGGACCAAAAAGGTTTCATCAAATGCAGGTCAATTTTGGAAACCATTATAGATATTTGGGAAGGTCTTGAATTTGCAAATGAGTCTAAACAAGACATGGTCTTCCTCAAGATCGACTTTGATAAACCCTATGGCAGGCTGGAATGGGACTATATTCTGTAGTCGCTCCAAGATCTTGGATGTAGTCAGAAATTCACCAAGATGATCGCGACCCTTCTTGGAAACGCATCGACCCAAATTAACATTAATGGCAAACTTTTGAAGGTGATCAAACTTAGAAGATCTATCAGACAAGGGTGCCCATTGGCTCCCCTTCTCTTTGCCATTGCCACGGAAGGGCTTAGCAGGCTGGTGGAGCATCAGGTGGAAGCTGGTAATATCAAAGGCCTCCGTTTGCCTCATGACCACAGTCAGATCACCATGAGACTTTTTGCGGATGATATGAATGCGTTTGTTCGCAATGATAGTACCAGCCTAGAGATGTTCTAGAGGTGTCTGGCTATGTTTTGTGAAGCCTCTCGATCCTCAATCAGCCACTCTAAGACCGCCTTTAGAGCTATCGTTGGGCCACATCCCGTCCTTCTCATTAATCAAGGCTGTCAAATCATTCCGTAGGGCCAAATTTTTCGACTTCTTGGGATTCCCCTGGGGTTTGGCATCTCTATGGAACAACGGTGGAACTGGATGCTGGCCAAACTCGAAAACAAGCTTAACTATTGGAGAGGTATGCAAATCAATCTTGCTGGTCGTGCTATGGTTATCAATACGTTCCTCTTATCATCTACCATTTATTTCCTTTCTTGTTGGAGACCGAAAGAGCAAGATCTGTCCAAACTGGATAGTATTTGTAGAAACTTCCTTTGGACGGGCGACCACAATAGGAGGGGGTGCCTAAAATTAAATGGTCCATCTGCACCAGCCATAGAGATAGTGGGGGACTTGATATCCTGGACATTGGGTGCATGGCTAACAAATTGGCCGCCAAATGGATGATTAAGGCTTGGTGCAACGGGGAGGCCTCGTGGGCCAACTTGATCTTCAGAAACAGGAATGAGTTGGCTCTCATGGGTTTTCCTAATTGGAAGAATCTTGACCTTGCTATTTTCCCCGATCCCCGTCTTCCCAAAAGGCTCTAATCCATGTGCTTCCTATGGAAGAGTTGGAATAAAGTCAAAAGCTAAAGACTGGAAGTGGGCAGCTGGTATCAGACAAAACGACTCTATGTGGTTTCCGATCCATGGCATCCGGAGTGTGGAATCTTGGAACATTCAAAATGCCAAGAAGTTATGGAACAAAGGCTTCAAAAAATGGAAACATCTTTGGAAATAAAACACCAACCGCTGGATCAACTTCGAGGATATTGACCCTTGCGTCAACATTTCGTACTAAGAATGGAACACTTTGCAAAGCAGATGTCTTGCCTGGGACTGACACAAAGTTCGTCTTCTCATGGGACACGATACATCGAGCTCGCTTGGTCTCAAATGGCACAATGGGAATAGCCTATCAAAAATCCCAAACATCAAAGAAACGATTGACTATCAGGTTAACCTCAACAAGAAGTGGTGCTTGTCATGGACGTGGATCTGGTGGGACATGAAGTTCATGGCTATCTGGAACCCCCTCATAGAAATCAAAAAGTTTATCCTCTTATGGCAAATTCTTCACCATGGAATCTGGACCAACCTTAAGGCTAGCAAATTTTGTGGGATTCCTCCCTGGTGCAAACGCTGCTACCAGCCTATCGAAGATGTTTCACACATCTTCTTTACCTGCCTCAACTCCAACAGACTCTGGGAGACGGTTGGAAAGAAAATTTGACTTCAGAAACATCTCAGTTGGCAGAAGCCCTGCTGGAAGAAGCGATCGGCTGCTCCGCAACTCTCTGGAATGCCATCAGAGGGGAGGTCCTATGGAAAATCTAGCGGGAAAGATGTGCTTTCAACTTCGGTGACTCCCCCAAAGAGTGGTCAATTGAGAAATCGTTGTTCCTCCTTGGCAAAAGGATTGTCAACTGTAAGAAATCCCCCCCCCCCTTCAGGCATCATCAAGTACTCCTTTTGATCAATAACAAGCTCAAACCCAAGTGGGCCCCACATGAGGGTGATGAGAGGGTGATTAACCTTTTTTGTAATGCCATCTAAGCTCTATAAAAGCTTCCCTTACTTTGTGGGATTTGGGGGGTCCCGTGGGCACTAGTCCCCTTCTCTTGTACTTTTCTTTATTTAATTCAAGTCCAGGAGAGTAGCCTAATGCCGAACTTCCTTTATATTAAAAAGAAAAATTTGAACATAGCACTTTTGTCATCTCTCATCAAGTAACAGAGAGGGAATCTCTTTCACAACGCATGAGAAAAAAATAGAAGATATCTTTTAAATAGAAGAGTTATGGACAAAATTTCCATGCCAAGTGCCTAAAATCGATTCTTAATAATGAAAACATGCAAGTTTATGGAGTCCATTGTCTTCAAAACCTTTTATGATGACCTTGTAGATGGTTAGGTTAAGGCCTTCAGCTGTATTGAATATATATAGGTAAATTGCTATTGTTAGTTGCATATCTTAAGATCTATACAAGGAAATAGACGTTGATGCAATGCTTGTTTACAAAAAAACAAAAATGGAAACATCATTTACACAACACAAACGTTCAAAAGTGTTGCATATGGGGAGAAAAAAAATCGGGGCGAAAAAGCGGGTCATTGTATAGGTGAGATCAAAGGCCATGTATGCAGTGTAGTTTTGTACTTTGTATGTATGACAACGATAAAAACATTGCATATGCGTTGTAGCTTATGAACCGCCGTAAAGATTATCACACATTAGTGATGCTTTTTGTAGTGTAGGCAAATTGCTTTGACACATAAAAGTGTCACATATGCGGCTATATAGAAAGAAGAAAATAAAAAAATCGATTTCTCCATGCAATATTTTGTTGCGAGTACACGTGATTCTATGAGATGGAGAGAGAGAGACAGAGAGAATGGGGGGAGAGATAGAGAGAGTAGGAGAAAGAGAGAGAAGGGGGAGGAAGAGAGGGGAGAGAAAGAGAAAGATGCATATCACACATGAATGCACATACATATGCATCACACACATGCATACACACATTTCTATGTTCATACATACACACACTCTCATATATATATATATATATATATATATATATATATATATATATATATATATATATATATATATACATAGAGAGAGAGAGAGAGAGAGGTAGAATTGAACACGCACACACAAATACTAACGAGCACACATGTATATACACACTTTTATGCTTCGAAATCCATCAAATTTATATTTGATTTTATTATTATTTTTTTTTTTATCTGTCATTGTAAAATTCCCTTTAAATTTTGTAGCAAAAAGTGTTATATATATTCAAGGATTTGTTAGCATTTTTTTGTAATTGCAAGGAAGAGTCTTCCCTCAAAATCCTCACAAAATAAAAGAGTTTAGAGTTTTTCCTTTTATTTAAGACTTTAAAAAAAAAAAATGGAAGGGTCTTGGGAGAAGCCTATATAAAGGTCAAGATCTCACTCGTACAAAAGCTTTTTGGTGTAATAAAGTTGTGAGCTCTCTTATTGAAAATTCTTATTTGTGCTTCTTTGTGCATTTTGACTGAACTTACTGAGTGATTTTGGGTGTGCGACACTTTTTTATAAGTAATGGAATGTAATCTACTTTGTTTCCATCATTTTCGAGTGACTAAATGTGATTAAACACTTGTTTGGAGTGATTAGTGCTTGTAGATAAGGAATTCCAAAGGTTGGTGAGATATATGCGAGGATGTAGGCTTCCCCTTTTTGTACTTTGCCTCTTGCAACTTCTATAGCTTCTTGAGACATTCAAACCAAACTAAAGCATGCATCAAATGGACAAGTATTGAAGGAGTTACAAGCATTTTGGTTATTCAATCCTATTTGAAGCATCAAACAACAATGCTCCTATGGAAGCATTAATAGCATGCATCCTTGAATGCATCAGATAGCAAGGGCTTGGAAGCATTAGATAACGCACTCCAAACTCCATCAAACATCAAGGACCTTGATCTTAGAGAAGGACACAACTAAATTGTGATCAAGCAGTGACTCAACTAAATTGTGATCATTTGGTGATGCTTGAAGATATGCACATGAACACCATGAATCCGAATGAGGTTGGATGATCAAACAAACAAATACTATTGGACCATTGTCGAATTTCAAGACTTCAATGCCCATAGGATAGGCATCTATCTAGATGCATTGAATGGACAAGTGGTTAGGCTTAAAAATGCTAAATGCCTAAGAATTGAACCATATGTGATTGTCGAATTTTGCACTGATCACTATGAGGGCAAGGAAGGAACTATCTACTTTTTTATTTCCAATCCTACGTAAAGTGCTCTTCGATAGAAATTTTCTTCTTTTATATTGCAAACATCACCATTTGAGTCAAGCAAAAGGGGGATCGACTCGCTGTTTTTTTCCTTTTAAGGATGCGGCACATCTCTTTGGTGGGTTTGTCAGCTTTGCGAGCCCACTACTCCTTACAGAATATTTGCAAATTTCTCCTTTGTATTTCTTCCCTGTATCTTAACAGTGCTCTGATTTTTCGTAGACCATTCTGGGATTGAGCTTTCCCTTTGTTGACTTCCTCCTCAAGTCTCCAAAGTCTTTAGTATAGAGCTTCTCTACATGCCTGCCGAACCGTCTCGAGCATCTTCCTGGTTCTTATCATGATCTGCCGCGACTTTTCAACCGCAATCCCGAGCTCTTGGCTGGGGACGAGCAGGAGGCGAATGCCTCCCTCCACACTTTAACAATTTCTTGATGAATTGAGGGGAGAGAAAAGGAAGTCATGCAGGCATGGAACCAAAAAGCCTTATGGATTATGCTAAGAGATTGGAAAGCAATAATGATCGGGTAGTGATCAGAGATGGCAAGGTCAGTGCATTGCGATAGGGAGGGGTGGCCCCATTGGTGAATAATGTTCTGAGCAATGTGGCTTGTATCCAATCTAGCTTTCCTCAAGTCCTCTCTAGCTTGGAGATTCGACCACGAGAAGCCTTTTGAGTCTTTGAATTCGACCAGATCCAGATGAAGTTTGGTTTTGTCCCAAGTTTCTTTCTCATGACTATGGATGACCCACCCTTGTTGTTCCATCTATCTGTAGGGACTTCCACCATGTTCATGTCTCCGCAGATCAGAACATTATAAGGGAGCGAGTCCAAGGAGGCCCAGGTGTTTAGCCTCTCTGACTCCCCATTTGGGGAGTACATAGAAACTAACGTGAATCAGAAGGGGGCACCAAAGGAAGCAACAATCCAACGATGGTTCTAATCTTCTATAGAGTTCTCAAGCTTCTCAAACCAGACTTGGTTTATACCAATAACCATCCCACCAGACCCCCGAGGGTGCGGCGTCACCTATTTTGTTTGCCTCATTTTCAAGTGATTAAATGTGATTAAACACTTGTTTTGAGTGATTAGTGCTTGTGGATAAGTAATTGCAAAGGTTGGTGAGGATGTAGGCTTCCTCCTGTTGTACTTTGCTTCTTGAAATTTATAGAGCTTGTTGAGAGCTTCAAAACAAACTGAAGCATGCATCAAATGGACAAGTATTGAGTTACAAGCATTTTGGTGATTCAATACTATTTGAAGCATTGAACAACAATGCTCCTATGGAAGCATTAATAGCACGAATCTTTGAATGCATCGGATAGAAAGGGCTTGGAAGCGTTAGATAGCGCACTCCAATGTCCATCAAACATCAAGGACCTTGATCTTGGAGAAGGACACACTTTTGTACTTATAAGAGGCTAGCGAGGGGATATACATTCATCAGTCTACTTGACACCCATCCATTGCATTTTCTTATGTCGTCAACCTCAACTAGGTTGAGGTCTACTATTCAAATTGATAAATAAGGAGTTTATGAGCATGCCAAACGCTACAAATCAACACAATTTGGAGCCATTGTCAGAGAGAGCAAGGATAGCACCTAGGTAACTTGTGCGATGGACATCTCTATCATGCACAAGTATCAAGACTCCCAAACCTTTCATGAAAGGAGACCTTTTTGCTCTTCTAACAAAGAATCTTTCATACATCGCTCTTGCACCTAGGGGTGAGATTCGGTGATTGTGGTTAGTTAGTTTAAATAGATGTTTTTTTGAGTCCATATGTAGCATAACTTTCTCTCCTTATTTTTTCCTTTATCATTTGTTCTTTTTGTTTATAGTTCATCTACTCTCTTTCAAGTTGGGTATCCTACAAGACCCTTACGAGAAATATTGGAAAGGTTTGAAGTATCATCCATCAAAGGCACAATTCTATTGAGGGACATAGTATTGCAAGTGTAAGCTAGCATCTCCTCAACTAATTGATTACCGTGGAGTATAGTCTAGCACTTCTTGAGTATCAACCAACAATAATGTTTGACAATCACATAGACCCAAGAATTCAAGCATTTCATGGCATTCAAACGAGTGACGTGAATTGTAGATCTTTCATTGCAAGAATAATTGCCTAACTCTTCAAGGGCAAGTCTTTGTCTTGTGCAACCCATTTCCAAGCTTCTCTCTTAAATGGACAAAAGGATCGAATAGCATACTGCATCCATGTTAGTCAATAGCAAAGGCGACCAAATTGTGGCAAGCATTGGTTACCTAGAGGCTAAACGCTTTGAAGAACTACCTTGGAGCACAAACGCACATGGAGCATATCGAGCAACACAACATTGTAGGTGCATCGTCTTGCATGCAAAGCATATCACATAACGTGTAGTGTGAAAAGAGTCGAGTAGCAAACTAGTGGAAGGATGGCACACCAAGCCAGCTTGGGACATGAAACTCACAAGGCTATCATTTTTTTTTTAGGATCATTTAGCTCGAAACAATCCATTGGTTAGTATCTTGCAACCATCGAGCAACATGACCATACATAAGGGAAACAACAACATTGCTAGCTCACCATACATTGCTAGCTCACCAACAAGCAAACGACCCGCACATATTGTACAGGCTCACATGTTAAAGGAAAAAGCATTTGGCAAACGTTGTAGAGTTGTTTTTTATATATATATCCAACTCATATGTAAGGTAAGTCGTGGTGGTACTAGAGGAGAAATAGTTTGGAGCCTTTGTGGAGCACAAGTTTGGAAATATCTAGTAATCGGTTAGTCCACGAGTCTTGGTCGTATATATTAGTCCACCCTTTTGTTTCCATGAAACTCTTTACTTGCAGCTTGTTACTTCATTTGAAAGGGTTTTGAACAATGAAAAAAAAGGTGAGGAGGGTATTCGCTTCTATTTCACCTAAGGAAGCGCAAAGGGGATCACAAGAACACCTTGAATATGTTCTTGAAGAGACACACATCACTTTTCATAAAGAAACCACATTATATTAACAAGCTTGATTGTGCATTCCTTGTATCTATTCTCACTTCAATTGAAAGGCATCATGCACTCACGCACATTTCCCTCCCAAAAGCTTGAATTCATTTGTTTTTTACCATTGTACATGCATGTGAGATCGGGGAAAACATTGGTACAACAAAAATCTATCAAAAGGCATCAGTCTTGTGTAGGTAGTAGTTCCTGACCTTGTAGCCACCCATGAGAACTCTCATCAAGCAGTGACTCAACTAAATTGTGATCATTTGGTGATGCTTGAAGATAGGCACATGAACACCATGAATCCGAATGAGGCTGGACCATCAAACAAACAAAAGCTATTGGACCATTGTAGAATTTCAAAACTTCAATGCCCGTAGGATAGGCATCTATCTAGATCGACTTCCGATCCTACGTATATAAATGAGAAAGGAGAAATAGTAATCTTGGTCGCATGTGTGATGATGATGTACGTCAAGTTCTACCCACACCTCCAAAGGAATGGTAGTAGCAGGCATGCACATACTCGATTCTATAAGTAGTGAAACTTTAGGGAAGGCCATCTACATGGAATGAAACACACAAATGATATACTGGACAAATAATTTAGTTACTCTAAGTGCCAAGCGAGTGGTAGCCTACATGTACCTTAATCAATATGCTCCTACTCTGTTGCTTGAAATAAGAGATAAGGTAGATAACTCTTACTGGGCAGTCACAGAACCTAAATGATCTTTCAAAAGAACTAATCCTCAATCTTCAGGTAGAAGTTTAGGACCTGAAGGATCCAATAAGCAAACCACAAGGCCTAGGGCTACAATGATTAACAACCCTTTTCATGTTCCATTACACAATATTGATGAGGACTCAACTCTAGATATCATGACGTGCCTCTAGATAGAATATTCTAAATGAGACAGTCACAACATGACAACCATGTTCATGTAGCACCAACATGAGCAAGTTAATCCTCAACTAGTGAACCCTATGATTAGAATGCAAGACGCAAGACATCACCCTTGACCATCCCAAGTGGCAAAGTGCATGAATATTTGTTATGATGGGTCGATTGATCCTTATGATCATGTGGCCGAGTTCAAGCAATTCTTGCACATAGACTGACTTCTCTCTTGTCTCTCTCTTTCTCGTAGAAATGTAAGACTATTCCTATGGGGATTGTATCCATTAGAGAAAAAAAAGAAGACATCGGAGCCCTCAAGAGCTCAAGAGAACCATGGGAGCTTCTTTGAGGATGATTAGCATCACCTAAAGATGCTTTCACACAATAGCGGAGCAAAAAGAGCATATTACATCATAATCTTATGCACAATTATGACCATTAGGCGTTGATGCTAAGAGAAAGATCTCCTGTATTGGTTGTGTAAGGATGGAGTTAAGAAATGCATTTTATATCTACAAAACACATTGTAAACTTCACATGTGGATTTATTCATAAGTAGCATGAAAACTTGTTCTTTCTCCCAAACTTTTTGTGCAAAAGTTCTAGCCCTCTTTTTCTTTGGATCTCTAATTTTGTGTACATAGCTTTATAGAACCTAGTTTGATTCTTGCCTATAATCACTCATAAAGTCATAACTCAAGCAGATGGAAGCCAGAGAAGCTATCACTTGCTATACATTTCTTACTTCAAGAGTTGTCGAATGATTGGAAGGTCCATTTATTTCACGGCAAGATCCTTCCATAAAACCTTAAAAATTGTTATACCACTTATTGACACCATTACATAATCTCTTCAAGCATGATTTGAGTATTGTGCAATATCCTCCAATGCATCATAGACTGAAGTTTATTTATCAAAATTTGGCACTTGTCTGATCACTTTTGAACTTTAAGATAATTTTTCTTATCAATTACCTATTTTTTATCTTAGAAAGGATTCTAGAACACCTATTGGTTAAGTAAATACTAGTTGCATAACTTTTATGAGATGATAGATCCCCAAAGCTTCCATCATCAACTTCAATGCGTGTATCATTCTGATTAGAATGAATAAGTTAAGTTCATCATTAGATTCTAGGATTCCTAAAGCAACATCGCCAAATAATTGAGGACACAAAAAAGAATCCTAAATAGTTTGGTAAAAAGATTGTTCTTTCTTTCACTTGACAATTGGTTGTACTTGTAGATAAGAAAAGGGCTAGTGTAGCCAATGTTTTATGAGTAATAAACATAGAGGTGAGAGATCTCAAGGTGTTTTGAGACCATACAAGAGAACTCTAAGAACATTTGCAAGTTTAGAAAAATTATAGATTAAATGCACAATAATTTTTTTAGTTGATTACCATAAGTCAATAGATATCATAAGTTTATATGTTTTTGTGAGATAAATTTTGGAATCCACTTGAATTCACCTTGATATAAAGTCTTTTTATATGATATTTTATGGTAACTTTCAACGTTAGTTACAAAATTTTTTATAGAATAAAGGATTTCAATACACAAGAAGTAGAGACTTATTTGTGGATTAATGACAAATCCTCTTAAAATGCCACGGCAAAAGAATTATGAAAATACTATTGAGAATTCCTGTAAGAAATTTGAGTCAAAGATGAGACAAGGACTAAGATCCACTAGTTTACAAATAATCATGTTTGGATTCTACAATGGTATAGTGTATGCAATTGCAATAACTCTTTCCATCCCTCTATCTAAGAATTGAAAAAGAAAAGATCAAAGATTAGAATCACCTTCATTAAGCAAATGATCAAAAATTTATGGAAGAATTACTCAAGAAGAGGATGCTAAGATACATAGAAAGACAAGGTTTGCAAACAACAAACAAGGCCACTTTGTAGGTCAAGTTCTCAAGAAGAGAATGAACAATGTAAACATAAAGGCAAGTTTTGGAAAAATGAATAAGAGGCTAGTCAAGTTCTCAAATAAAGAAAATCAAAGAATTCTTAGCTAATTCTTTACAAAAGAACTATAAACTCAATTAAGCTTAGAAAAGAATATCAGTTCTATGTTCCTATTTATAGGAAATCTTTATAAAGTGACCAAGTAGGTCAATATCAATTAAGTGACCATGGACAAAATTTATCCATATTTAGTCATTACAAAAGTGAAGAAATCAAGCTTGTTCGAGGTTCAAGTACAAAAGGTATAAAAACCAGCTCTATAAGTATTTATGGTAGATCCATATTTTTGAGCCATAATTGATGAATTTATTAATATAGATAAGATAATTTAATTTATTTGCTTATAAACGCAAACAAGTTAAGTCCATATTCAATGACTTGTTAGGGATTAGAATAGATGAATGGAAAGAAAATGTTTACGAACCATGTATTCAAAGGAATATGTATAGTAAACATGAGGTTCATATAGAAAATATCTTGATAATGGCAATGATACGAGTTACCTAGATAAATATTGGGTTGACTTAGATAATTCAAAGGAGTTCACATGTATTTTGCTTTGTGTGTCAAGGTCAATAAGCAAAAACAATTAGGACATGAGGTCTAGCTTATCGTTAAAAGGAACACATTACATCTGTAGGTTCAGGGAATGATGGATAGATGAGTGAGATGATTCCTATTTATCCAGGACATAGTATAAGATTGCATGAATTATTGGCATTCATTCAGAGATAACTCTACTAAAACAGATGAAATAGCTTTATCTCTCTACTTACTAAAACAAACAAACCAAATCCATATCCCAATAACTCATTAGAAAGTTCCATAAATAAATGGAAAGGAATTTTTCGCAAATGAAGTATTCAAAGGAATGTGTATAGTATCCATGATTTTCATACGGAGAACATCTTAGTATTGGCAAGGACATGAGGCTGCTAGAAAAATATTGTGTTGACTTAGATAATTCAAAGCAATTCATACGTTTGGTATTTTATATGTCAAGTTCAATAAATAGAAAGGATTAGGACATGAGGTCTACTATATCCTTAGAAAGAACACATTATGTCTATAAGTTCATAGGAATGATGGATAGATGAAATGAGATGAATCGTATGCATCCAAGGGATAGTAGAAAATTGTGTGAACTGTTAAAATTCATATTCCTTGTTAGGGATGTCACAAAACATGGGGCTTATGTAGAAGATAGTGGAACTATGATAAGAAGGTAAGCTGTTCAAACATTTCATCTTTTGGTTGCATGAAAAATCCACATGGATAACAAACTTAATTATTACCTTTAAGAATTTTTTCTCAACAAGCTTAAAGTGTTTCTCAAGAAGACTAGTAATGATAGTCTTTTCATAGGAGATTGGATCAAGAAGATTAGTTAGAACTTAAAGGATATATTAGGGGCACATGTGTTAGTGGAGAAGATAGAATGGGATAGTTGTAGCTATGATGGAGAAGGTGATTGGTATGCTTCCTTCTAAAATGGATTATGGCATACATCTCATAGTTTCTAGTCCCATATTTGACATGCAATTATCCCATAATTACTTAAGAATCATAGGTATGCAAAAGATAAAAAAACTTGCACAAATATTCCATTGAGTTTTAGTATCTCTCCATATTGCATATCTAGTTCGTAGCCATAGAAATAATAGAAAGAACTAAAGTTGAGTCATCAATAAAAGTTGAAATTAAACAAAAATCAAGCAAATAAGGTCAAAGATTTACATATTGCTAATAAGGGCCAAGTCTTAAAGTTTTAATTTTGCTAGATGCAATGCTAGAGTGATTGATATCAGTTAATTCTAAGATGATATTGAATAGGAGTTCACATTAAAAATTGGTTTGCTCCATCATATTTAGTATGTTGAAAGGAATGTTCAATCACAACTCTCCTCTTTGCATCTCTAAAAGAGGAAGAGAGTATTAGACATTAAGCCAAGTAGACCATCTCATGTGTGTATGCAACAAGAATATCATGTAGTTCTTGAGATAAGTAGTAGAGTAAGGGTGCATGATGGCCACACATTCACACCAAATAACTCTAGAGAATATTGATCTATAAAGTCAAAGAATCTAAAGGATGAGAGGTGACTCATACACACATAATTATTTTTCCTTTTTCATATAGTCTCTCATCAAAGTGGCAAGATATATGGTCAAAAGTCAAGCATTACCTCATAATTTGTCTTGAGGGCATGATGAGTTGCATATGTACTTAGTAAGTATTCCACTAAAATATTACTTACAATGTTCTCCTTGTGAAGATTGGCATGCCCAAAAACCATTTGTTTCTCATCTACATGTTTTTGGTTGTTTGGCATTTGCATTAGTACCTAAGCAAAAAAACAAGAAATTAGATATAAGAATGTGAAATGTATTTTTATTGCATAGAGTTATAAAAGAAAAAACTATTGTCTATTATCCATAAACAAAAATGTATTTTGATTAGCTAGGTTATAATTTACTAGATGATGCAATTCAACCTCTAGTTTCATGTACTAAGGAGGATTTCTTCAACTCAAAGGATGTGTATGATGTTTTTCTGCCTCTTCTCACAAATGGATAGACAAATGTAGATCTTAGTGAGGTAACTTCTTAGCCTATGTAGGTTTACAATCAAGATAAAGATCATTTTATTTATGGTGTAGATATACATGATGCACTTATTGATGGGAGACCATGCACTAATGAGTCAAACCCTGTGCCTAAATGCTTGGTACAAATCTAAGAGAAAGTAATTTAGATGCATATTTGACTTATGGGACTCTTCAAGGATTCGATGGTGCTTCTTTTGCATCATATTGCTATGCAATGTTTGTTTATAGCCTTTGTCATGAGAATGGGTCTCTTTTCTTTGATGAAACACAAAATTAAAACATTTGCATGGTTGTTATGCTCAAAATCTAATGCTATTATTATCAAGAGTGGTACTTGATATTTATGTAATTGCCTCTTAGTAAGAAGTCCATTGACACCAAATGGGTCTATAAGTTGAGAATGCAAGTATGGTGGTAGTATCGAATTTTATTGCTTAAGAAAAAGGCGTTGAATTTGATGAGATCTTTGCTTCCAGCAGTAGCACAACAATGTTGATAACTTCTATGCACTTAAAGGCCATGTCAATTAGACATAAAAATTACATTTTTTAATGGAAACTTGGACAAAGAAGTATATATTTTTTATCCCGTGATTTTGCGAATAAAAGGTTTGAAAACAAAGTGTCCAAGTGAAACAAGATGGTCTATCGATAGAAGCAAACATGATATGCTTGATATGAAAAAATACATTTCAAAGTGTCCAAGTGAAACAAGATGGTCTATCGATAGAAGCAAACATGATATGCTTGATATGAAAAAATACATGCCTACTTATTAGAACATGGAATTCATAATATCCATTCATAATATCCATCTAAAAGCATATTATATGTGAAGCACGAAAATAATGTGCTTTTAACCATTGTTATCTATGTTGATTGCATCTTGTTTATTGGTCCTAGTGAGATTAATATTCTTGGGTTTAAGGATAATTTTCAAACCTCTTTTGAAATGTCAAATTTAGGGCATTTGCATTCTTATTCGAGCGTTCAAATCATGCATTACTTTATCTCAAAAAAAATACATTGATACTTTATGGCAATGTTTTGGCCTTAGGGATTGTGAACCCATTGTGACACCCATGGACATAGCTTTATGATTGAGTCTTCATGATATTGGAGATACATTTGATGGTCTCTATTGGGAAGCTATTGAATGTCTTATTTATATATGCATAGCTCCACCTATAATTGAACTTACTATCTCTCAAATGATGAAATTTATGGACAGCCAAAGTATCAAGTATTGGTAAATAAGAAAGCATATCTTTTGCTTCTTATCAATTTCGTGTCAATTTGGATAGTTTTATCCCAATCGGTATACATATTACAAAACTTAGAGCTTTTTACTTTGACTTGGTTGGGTGCTTTGATATCTTTATTGCGAACGAAGCAAGGAATCCAATCACTGTAGACTACAATCCTCCGTTCTAACAACTGAGCTAATGTTGGGCTGTGAATTTTCTTTTTTGAGAGTACAATGAATTGGAAATACACACTCACACACCCAACCTTGTAAGGTAGAGGCACCCATCATGAGAGACTCATGGACATATCCAGCCAAGATTTGAACTCAGGACTTCCTCCCACAGTTTCAAGGCATCCAGGCTGTGAATTTTTTTGACAAATGAAGATGAGATAATCCGTGTACATAAGCTACACATGTTCTGGAATGCGACATTCAAGGCTTGTTGCAGGATTCAGTGAAAGGACCCAGCTTATGAAGCAAACAAATTCTGATTGCAAATACTTACAAGCTGCTTTGCGGAAGATAGTTGAAAGGCAGGCAAGCTTCTCATGCAAAAAAGAAAAAACAGATTGTTAACAAGTACCATAGGCTTCATTTACTTCAGACAGTCGATAAAAAATGTACAATGGTTCTTGTAAAGCCACAGGCAAAGCTCCTCGCTCAAGCCTGGACTGAGACAACTATGTTCCGCTCTACTACTTGGGCAAAGATAGGAGCATGAACAGTGTTTTGAAGCGTGGTGAAGAGTGGATATCTTTTCAGTACATGCAAACCGTTTAACAGTCCGTCTTTATGTGTATTAAGTCATACGTGAGTGAACATATCAATTTTGTCCACGTCCAATACGATAGTTGGTTAAGCTTTGATCTTTTGAGGTTGAGGTCCAAGATTCAAGCTTCGGGCTGGACATATAATGGTTTAGGTCATTCAAACCAGTTGTAACCAAGTTGTCTCTTTGTCTAACCCTTACTTTGTGGGATACAAGAGGTCACATGAGTACTATGCCCATTCACTTGTCGAGTTGTAATTTCAAAGTTAAAGCTTGGGAGAGTAGGCTTCGGCTGAACTTTCATTTTTGGTTTCCCACAACGTGATGCTTTATAGGGACTTCAACATGGTGAAAGACCCTTCAGATCGGTGGGACAATAGGGGGCATAGCATTGACGGCCAGGAGAAAGAT
This sequence comes from Ceratopteris richardii, assembly GCA_020310875.1. Lineage (NCBI taxonomy): Eukaryota > Viridiplantae > Streptophyta > Polypodiopsida > Polypodiales > Pteridaceae > Ceratopteris > Ceratopteris richardii. The sequence continues at coordinate 109,203,556 of CM035409.1, read as the reverse complement.
ATCTAGGACAAAATCAAGCTACAGCTAGACCTTGTGGAGATTAAAGATGTGAATGGCTTCTCTTGGTTATTCAAGTGGAGCATTCAGAGTGGCTCTCTCCCATGGTCATTGTGCTAAAAATCCAGAGTGGGAGCAGTTCTCACACAACATAGTGAGGGGTACAAGTTGGATAGACCCATTCTATATGCAAGTTGGATTTTGACTAAGGCAAAAAAGAACTAGATTACCATCGAGAGGGGGAACTTGGGAATAGTATTCGTTGTCCAAAATTTTAGTCATTACTTGTAAGGGGTAAAATTCATCATAATCTTTTATCACCAACCACTAAGGTATCTATTAAACAAGCCTCAAGCAATAGGTAGAGTATTGAGGTGTCTTATATTATTTCAACAATTGATTTCACTATAGTGCATAGACCAAGAAAGGATAATGTTATGGATCATCATCTGTCTCCGATTTCCCTAAAGAACCAGGTCATTGGAGTGGAAGATGAATTCCCAAATGTTGAGTTATTCACAATTAAAGTACAAGGATGGTATGATGTTATCAAAGATTTTTATCAAGACTAGTAAGCATCCGAATAAAGTTCATTCTTTGCAAAAGAAGAGTTTGCTAATAAAGAGTATACTTTTTACATTTATTGAAGGCAAGCTATACATATACGGTAAGGATAATCTACTTAGGAAGCGCATGGAAGAAGAGGAGGCAAGTCACATCATCGAGATGGAACATGAAGGACCAAGTGATGGGCACCTCGCTGACCATATTATGAGCCATAAAATCCTAGATGCTTGTTTATGGTAGTCAAAACTATTCAAAGATGTATAGGAAAGGGCTCAAGCATATGATCTCTATCAAAGATGTGGTCCAAAATGCACAAAGCAAAGACAACATCCATTGTTTGTCTCTATTTTATGGCAACCATTTGAGAAGTGGAGGTTATATGTTATAGGGCCTATATATCTTGCATCATTTCCAATATAGGTTAAGCTTTTTTGGTTGCCACTAACTATGCAACTAAATGGGCCAAGGCTATTGCTTCTCTAAATTGCATAACCCAAACAATTGTTGTTTTTTTGTACAACAACATTTTTTATAGGTTTGGTTGTCCATGTGAAATTTAGACTAATCAAGAACCACACTTTGTCAATAAAGTGTTGTTTGAAGTTTTTAACAAAGACAAGGTTCTCCATGGTACTTCATGTGCATATTATCTAAGGGCCAATGGACAAGCAGAGTCCATAAATAAAGTATTGATAGCTCTACTAAGGAAGGAATGTATGTTAAAGCCCACTACACGGGGCACTGCTTATCTAGGCACACTATGGGCTTACAGGTTGCCACAAAAGAAGCCACAAGACAATCCCCCTTTCGATTGGTCTATGGAGTAATGCCTATTTAGCACTTAGAGTTTCTACATGGCTCTCCATGAACAGAGTCTATGTATCAGCTATGTATATATCTATCTATCTATCTATCTATCTATCTATCTATCTATCTATCTATCTATCTATCTATCTATCTATCTATCTATCTATCTATCTATCTATCTATCTATCTATCTATCTATCTATCCATCTATCTATCTATCATCTATATATCTATCTATATTATGACCATGTCTTTCATTATCATAAAATATATTGGAATATTTAAAGAGGTTGGCTTAAAATTTTCTACTAAGAAATATTTTTTCTTGGGTTTAAATGAAGTGGTCAATGTTCAAAATTTGTGTACTCTCTATGGTCAGAGAGCATATCTACCTAAAGAAGATGACATAAAAAAGATTTAAAAAACTTGTATCAATTTAAGGGAGGTGAAAAGGTTCTTAGGATCTCATGTTTTCTATGTTATTTGGATACTTCACTTTGCAAAATATAAAATTCATATGGATTGAGAATCATCCAACATGCATGCATAAATTGAAGAAACTATTAATTAAAACACCTATCTTGAAAGAAGTTGATTATTCAAAAAACAAACCTATTATCCTAATTGTTGAAACTAGTGTTATAGGTATAGGTTGGGTCAGGGTCAAGATGATGATGAGGGGAAATGAAATGGAGTTATATATGAATTTAAAATTGTACATGATACTCAAGACAAATATGCTCAAATTAAACAAGAGCTTTGGGGCTTTGTTATTGCCTTGAAAACTGATAGAAGTATTTCATTCCAAACCAACATCAGAGTTTAGATAGATTTTTTGCAATTAATTAGAATGATTTCTAATTGTTCATCTCTTGACATTGCAATGTTAAGATTGATATCATACATCAAATTTATAAATCTAGATTTAGTTTATCTTGTTGGATAATCCAATACTATTATAAGCATGCAAACAAGTAGTAGAATTTGCAAGAACCACTCCATGTAAGTTGTAACAAGATCACCCTCCTAACATGTGAATATGGTCAACGAGCATCAATTATGTAGATGGAACTAAGGGGGAAGAAAAGACTCGTTAACCTTCTCTTGAAAAGCCTTCCATGTTTTCGGACAATTTGCACTATGTTGTAAAACATTCCACCATAGTTGGGACTTCCTACTAAATAATTAGTAGCAAACTTTGCTTTATCACTTTTGGGGTAGTATTGATCTGAATAAAAATCATCAAATTGGGGTAACCATGATAAAACAAGTTGTCCATCCATTCTTCTATCAAAGCATGAAAATTGAAAGTTGTTGATGCCAATCTTGGAATGTGTGCCATCAACTTCAGTAGAAATAATGGCTTTCACCACTTGCAAGGTTATCCTCCTTGGATTTCATATTTTGAACTATTTCATGAGGTTCTCGAATGTCATTTTGGGTGCCTCAAAGTTCATGTCATAGAAGCTACAATTATTGTTCGGGTGGTACCTTGGGTAGAGGTGATTCACCAAAGTCCTCTATGGTATGCGTAGAATGCATGGATGTATAGGAGAAGAAACCCCCTTGCTAAAGATGTGAAAACAATTTCAAGAATTCTTGAATTCAAATAAAAAAGGCAAGGGTGGTTCTTGGAAATTGAAAAAGTAACAAAGATGAAAGTTATGCTAAAAAGGAGCAGAGTGAAAACACAAGTGGATAATGTATTGGTAAAACACTTGGCTTGTGAATGTGAGTTTGTGAGTTCAAATCCCCTCCTTGGTAGATGAAAGACTCCTTATTTCCACTCCTTATTTAAAGAGTGTTCACGCATAGCCAATGGTCACCAAGGGATCCATGGGTCGAGGGAATGCAAAGATGCCAAAGTTCTATGCCTTAGTCGACATCTTGGAGTAAACTGTAGGCATAAATTATACATACAGGTTCAAGAATTGGAACTAGAACATGCACAAAGACAAGAAAAAAAAATTGAAACAAGAACCGGAACTAGAACTCGAAGTGGAAAACAAAAATGAAAACAGAAACAAAAATGGAACAGTGATAGACATTAGGTTTGGTTGTGGAACAAATAGTGATTGTATACAAAAACAAACGACACTAGACCCCTCTGTAGTGATGCGTGCAAACTCAAAAATAGAGAGGTGTAGTAGACGAGACAACACACAATATTTGGTGCAATCTCCCCCAACGCACTCTATTTGATGATTCTACAAAGTGTGTGTATTTATAGGAATTTTATTACATAAAAAATAGAGATTACAATGAGGGTGGTGCAAAAAGCAAGCGTGAAAGTAAAAATTTGCTCTCTTTTATGGAGATCTCTATCTTTTATTTACATAAATCACGATCTACAATGATCTTGACCTTAACCACCATTGTTACTCATTTCTAGAAAGAACCCTCTATATGGGTCTTTATTTACAAAATATATATAGAATATAATTTCTTGCATTCATGTCTAGACACATCTAAAATGTCCATGCCACTCCATGCCCTCATGAACCTTCAGCTACTATATCAAAACACAAAACACATTAATAACCTAAAAAACATACAATCCAAAATTCAACATTCCATAAGTGATACAATTACCAAGAGGGACATCCTCCAAAAAAATAGTGAGGCATCCGGAAATTCATCCATGCAAAATTCTAAGAGATCCCATGAGTAGATTGCCAAAGCCGGTTGAAGGTAGCTGGGGCATTTCTGAGTCTGGATGCCAGCTTTGTATAGATGTATCTTCCTCATGGTGTTACAAAGGATGACTTTGATCAATTTTTTTATGAGAGGCAATTTGGTTATATCTGCTATATTTGTCCATGAAGCTATAGAGAGCATGACCAACCACATACTCAACTACTTGCTCCAATAATGGTGTGGGAAATCCATTAAGAATTGTTGTTGAGGGCTCAAAAATCCACGCACACTCTTGTTTCCTTGGATTATTCCATTGGCACAATAACCATGTAGCATAGCCAATCTAAGTGTTCCATAGGGACTATGATTCATGCTGCTTCCATTTTGTCAATTTCCTTTCTCACTACTTCTACATATCTGGGGTTGACTCTATAAATCCTTTCTTATACTAGCTTTGCATATGGAACTAATTGATGGTGTAGAGTCATAACTTTGGTGGAATGCATGTTAGCTTCATAATTCTAAGAAAAAATATCCCTAAAATTCCATAAAAACATGATTACCTTATTTGGTAAGATGGATTCCTTCCACAACCATGTTGCTGGCAAGGCAAGCTTTGTTTCATCAAGACCTCCCAAGTTGATTTTCTTCACTAGTTGTACTAAATCACTATTGTCGATGCCTTCATTGTTAGAGTTATTGTATGCAAAAATTCCTTCAAAATATGCACATGTTTCTTTTACTTCCATATTGTTGGTTCTATTTTGCATCCAATCTAGGGGTATCTCTTCGACTAGTAGTTGGTCCAAAGACTCTGAATCATTCTCCTTCAATAGCTTCCACCATCCTGTATTGACCCCATGCCCTTCTTGTGATGGGTTTTTCTTCTCTATTCTTCTATCATTTATGGGCTCACCTAGGCCCATGGCTTCTTCACTCAAGGCTTTCTTAGCCCCATCCGATGATTCCAAACTACAATCATGGTACAATAGGGAAGGGAATCAACTCCCATCCAATCATGTAAATCTTCTTCTTGATCGATACCATTTAGACGAGGGGAATCTAGCTCTATTTCTTCCTACATAGAGAATGATTTGTTTGTGTCATGGTCTAGCCCTTTTTCCATGTGAAGCTACTTGATTACATCACGATCATGTACCCACATTAATTCTAGCCCTTAGTCGTGAATTACCTTGGCATAACAAAGTCAAGGCTTGCCTAGTAGCAAGGAAAGCCTCCCCAAATACGAGGAAGCTTAAGGATCATAAAATCTAGTTTAAATTGTGATCCTTGCATCATGAGGATGAAAATCTCAACTATTCATATAGATTCTACCTTACTTTGGCCTACCATTATCACCATGAACTCCTTTCCATGGAGGGCCGGAGTCCTAATTGCAACATGGTCGTTTTTAGCATGAGTTTGAGATCGGAGCCGCCATCACTCATAACTCTAGATAATTCATGGTCAACAATACTCAAAGTTGTCCATGGGCGGAAGTAGTCCATAAGACAGGCTTGTGCCACAAAACAAATACTCTGGCCACTACTTACCAAGGTTGGAGAACCGAGAGAGTTTACTAGTTTCAACATTTGACTTGTGAATCAAGTTTCCATACTCAAGAGGTCGTAGAGACTCACTTGTTGATAAGTATTTCTTAATATGTTGTTGGTTGAAAAGGGATGCTTGGGAGTGCTAATTGTCAACTTAGGAGCATTGGCTTCCAAATCCCGTTGAGCATTCCAAAATCCACCATCAATACTTGTGCCTTGGGGTTGGTCTTTGCTCTTATCATTGTGCATGTTAATAGTCCATTCACATTCCCTGAGTGTGGATCACCTGCATAGCCCCTTCTATTTGTACTTCCTTTGGTATGTTGGGTGCCACTATTATTCTTTCTTTTTTTGACATGCATTGGGCCCAAGTGTATACTCCTTGTGGTATCTCATGTAATTGGACAATGTGGGTAGCAAATGAATCTAGCGATGCACACTATGTTGGCATTGATTCAATGAGAATGTGGAATGAGATGTTCGTCTGACTTGTGGAGACCTTCTTTGGACAGTTGTTTGTGTAGTGATTACGTATGTTCATACAATTCACACATTTACTTTGAAAATGCTGCTTAGTTCAAACCATATAATGCTTTTTCAACCTTGTACACTTTTTTTTACTTGCCCTTTCTACACAAAAACCACATGGCTAAAATACATACACTTCTATATGTAAGTCACCATTCAAATATCCAACTAATGTACATTCCAATCATGATGAGTTGCAAGTGCACTAATGCTATGAATAGGGGTCATTTGACATGTGGGATTAAATATCTCATCAAAATCAATGCCTCTCTCTTGGGCATAACCTTTGGGAACAAGCCTAGCTTTATACATGTCAATTGTTCCATCAAGCTTACATTTCAGCTTGTATATCCTTTAGTGCCAATGGCCTTTTTGTTTGGAGGAAAACTTCATAAAGACCAAGTACCATTCATTATAATAGCATCATATTCTGATTGCATAACAAATATCTAATTTTTTTTTATTTTGTGCTTCATCAAAAGAAATAGGTTCATTCTAATCACAAAGACTAGAGACAGACATCACATAGCAATTTGATCGAAAGGAAGCACTATGAGAGCATAAACATGTATGATATAAAAAAGATGCCTCTAATTTTCTCTCTCTCAAAATCTACACCAGTCATTTAGGCATAGTTTTAGCCTCTTCTATGTGCTCCCTCTAATCAACAAGTGCTCATGTAAATCTACATCACAAATGGAATGATTTATAAATTTGGGAGGGGCTCTCAAAAGTACATCTATGTGGGATAAGTCTCCTGAAAGGAGAATGAATACAATTGGTAGAAGCGCATGGCAAGGTACCCAAATACAAAGGAAGTACAATATAAAATGGAAATAGACTAGAAATGGAGTGTCTCCTAAATACAAAATGGAGATGCACTCATGCGGATACAAATGTAGATGAAGTAGGAGTGATCATGTTGTCAACACCCCCTCTGCAGCTCCATTTTGGAGCGTCTGAATGCTGCAGAGGTCCACCAAGTGCTGAAACGGAATCGGAGGTAGAGCCTTCGTGAACATGTCTGCCAGGTTCTCCTGAGAGGTACACTACTCTAGAGTAATCTCCTGAGATATGAGCTTCTCGCGGATGAAGTGGTACTAGATCTGGATGTGCTTCGTCCGAGCGTGGAACACTGGATTCTTGGCAATGGCCAAGGCTAACTAGCTATCCGTGCGAAGACATGTCAGTTTGGATCAAGTGGTGTAGAAACTAAGCGACATTGGTCCATGTTATATCTGGAAAGTAGATCAGAGAAGTACTTCTTCTGTGATAGGAATATACCTTCTTTGGTTTGCCAAACTTCCATTCTTAAGAAGTAGTGAAGTAGTCCAAGAACTGTCATAGAGTACTCAAGGTCAAGCTGTGTGATGATAAATTGGATGCGTTCTTTGTCTAAGCCTGTTAAGATCAAGTCATCTACATAGAGAATGATGATGGCTACTAAAGACTCCTTTTGATAGATGTAGAGATTAGCCTCAACATCGCTTCTGTGAAATTTCTTGTCTTCAAAGAACTTGTGAATCTTTTCATACCAGGCCTTAGGAGCTTGCTTGAGTCCATAAAGTGCCTTGTGAAGCTTGTAGACTTGATCTTCTTTGCCTTTGATCTTGAAGCCTTCAGGTTACTTAGCATATACTTCTTCTTGAAGATCTCCATTGAGGAATGCACTTTTTATGTCCAGCTAGTAAATGGGCCACTTAAAGTGAGCACTTAGTGTTAAGACGATTCTTATGGTTGTGAATCTTGCAGTAGGGGCAAAAGTTTCTTCATAGTCAATGCCATGTTGTTGCTTGTATCCCTTAGCGACTAATCTTGCCTTATATTTATCTAGAGTGCCATCAGACTTGTATTTGACTTTATATATCCACTCGACTCCTATGACTTGATGGTTGGTTGGTTTGGGAACTAATGTCCAAGTCTTGTTCTTTGCTATTGCATCAAGTAACTCTTTCATAGTTGTTTCCCATTCTGGTTGGCCTTGAGCTTCTTTGTAGTTAGATGGCTCTGGAATTTGCTGAATTTGGTGCATTAGAGCATAATTAGCATAATGACTTTGTTCGCATTGTTGCCTATCAAGAAGCCTTTGAGATCGGCGTGGTTGTTGTGAAGTACTTGCTTCTGAGTTAGAGTTTGGAAATACTAAGTCCCCCTCTGAAGTGTAGGTGGACTAAGACTTGTACTTGAATCTCTTGCCGAGCAGGAGCCTGTTCTTCATGCGCAGGTAAGATTATCTCCAGTACTGTCGACCAGAGTGAGCAATCCTTCCTCGACGACAACCAGGTTCCAAAAATGCTTCAGTGGGCCAGTGCGCCTCCAGAGCTCTGTGGTAGTAGCCTCAGCAAAGCAAAACTTGTGGCTCAAAATTACACTTTGCCTCACCCTCTTTAGGCTAACCAACAACTACCATGCTATGGGAGAAATGCACGCGGTATGCCATGGGCACAAGAGTTAATGGGTGTTCAGAATCAGGCGCACGTGGAGATTGTCTTGCTGGCAGTACATGAGTTTTCTCTCTCTCTCTCTCTCTCTCTCTCTCTCTCTCTCTCTCTCTCTCTCTCTCTCTCTCTCTCTCTCTCTCTCTCTCTCTCTCTCTCTCTCTCTTTCTCTCTCTCTCTCTCTCTCTCTCTCTCTCTCTCTCTCTCTCTCTCTCTCTCTCTCTCTCTCTCTCTCTCTCTCTCTCTCTCTCTCTCTCTCTATCGGAGATTAATGGTGCTCGGCACTCAAGTTCGTGGAAAGTCGTTAGAGCTTCAGTCCTCAAGTGTTGGGCAAGACGTCAGAGCTTCGGTTCCACAGAGAACTCTTGATCTACAAAGTGACCATGGATGGGTGAGCATCAACAGAGGTCTTCGTGATGCGCAGAGCTTGGATATGGCCACGTGGCATGTGTTGTTCCCCGTTACCCTGTGAGCAGCTCGAAGTGCAATGGACGTGTATGACCAGACACAGAAAAAGTGCAGATAGATGTTAACGTCGCCTTCTTGCTGGTACTCAGAGAGAGAGTTACCTCATTTTCAACAAAAATGGGGATTAACACATCTCATGCGGGGATGGCAATAATCCATTTGAGCGCAACCCAAAGGTGTGTACACAAATAGATGTTGAGCGATTACACACAGATGGTTGAAGTCTAGTGTAAAGGTATATGTCGATTAAGTGTACGATAAGTCCAATCGAAATAATGTATGTAGTTACATAAAAAATTGGCACTAGAACTGTGATACAAATACTAATACATCACGGACAATGGCAATGATCACCGAATAGTTCTGACCAAAGAGCATTTGTTTCGACACTATTAAGGTATAATTTTCAATTTTCTATCTATTTATATATATATGCATATATATATATATATATATATATATATATATATATATATATATATATATATATATATATATATATATATATATATATATATACATGCAGGTTTTTATTCTTACTTTAGATAAGGTAAGAACAAGAAGTTGAATTGAATGGACACTTTTTGTTCGCGCATCTTTTAAAACTATTAATGCATCTTTCAAAATATTCGCGAAAAAATTGATTGTTTGGATGGCAGGATACGATTGTTTGTTTTGGAGGATATGAAGTATGTAACTTTATTGAATGATTTGTCGATTCACACATATGTTTAGTTTGAAAGTATGAGAAGCAGATTTATAATTGCTATTCAAAGAATTTGGCACTGTTTATAGGCCATACAATGGTGACCTGGATGAATCGCATGCACAGAGGTTACTCAAGATAGAGCAATCTGATTATAATGGACTAGTGCGAGCAGGATTCCTAGGGTATGCAGTAAACCTCTTGCATGTCAATGATGAGCATCTGAACTTTAGGATACAAAGTGGAAATCATGGTGGCTTGAGAGGATCACTTTTATACAGCTTGTTCAAAAAACTTCAGTGTCATAAACCTGAAGTTCTTTGAACAAGCTGTATAAAAGTGATACTGATCTCAAGCCACCATGATTTCCACTTTGTATCCTAAAGTTCAGATGCTTATCATTGACATGCAAGAGGTTTACTGCATACCCCAGGAATCCTGCTGGTACTAGTCCCTTATAATCAGGTTGCTCTATCTTGAGTAACCTCTGTGCATGCGATTAATCTAGGTCACCATCGTATGGCCTATAAACAGTGCCGAATTCTTTGAATAGAAATTATAAACCCGCTTCTCACACTTTCAAACTGAACATATGATAGAATCGACAAATCATTCAATGAAGGTACATACTTCATATCCTCCAAAACAAACAATCGTATCCTGCCATCCAAAACAATAAAATTTTGCATAAATATTTTGAAAGATGCACATAAGCATACACATATATAAAATTATATGCATATATATATATGTATATTTATTTATTTACTTTTTTTAATATATCTTTTTCTTTTATAAACTTACAGGTTATTATCTGAAAAGTTTTTACCAAGTCAGAATATTCTTCCTACCTCACAAGATGAAATGAAGAAGATAATCAACAATCTTGGTATAGATTATCAATGTATACATGCATGTCCTAACGATTGTATTTTATATAGAGGTGAATATGCAGACTCTTTGACATGTCCCAAATGTCAATCTCCTCGATATAAGGGCGAAGAAGGTAAAATCCCAAAAACGGTATTGAGACATTTTCCATTGGCTTCACGGATTAGACATATGTTTCAAAGCCCCGAATTATCAAAGCTTTTGACTTGGGGACATGATCATAAAAGTACTGATGGAATAATCAGAATTCCTCATGATAGTGTTGCTTTTCAGCATATTGATTCTACATGGCTTGAATTTGCACAAAATCCACAGAATCTAAAGTTAGGAGTTGCATTAGATGGGGTTAATCCATTCTCCATGAAATCCAGTAAATGGTCAACATGGCCAGTGGTAGTCATAAACTACAATCTTCCACCATATCTTAGCATTAAAGAGGAACATTGAATGCTTTCACTTTTAATCCCAGGCAAAAGACAAGTTAAAGATATGAATATATATCTTGCTCCTCTCATTGAGGATCTTTAAGAGTTATGGAGAGGTATTAATGTCATTGATGTATCAAAAAGCATCAATCAAAGACATATTATGGTTCGTGGTATTGTGGCTTGGACTATTCACGATTTTCCAAGATATGGTGTTTGTTCAGGTATTGATGTAATTTTTTTATTCAATATGCATGTAAATAAATATGATTTTATATTTTTATCATTTTCTATGATGCAGGAATATCTACTAAGAGTTATAAAACTTGTCCATATTGTGGTGATTGGTTGAGATCAATCTATAGTAAGAATCTCAACAAAAATATTTATCTTCGACATCGGTGATTCGAGAAATCTTCAGTGATGATTCAGATAATGAGTATGTGAACAGGGGTAAAGGAAAATTGGCACTCGCAGAGAACATATCAATATGGTATTCTTTGGAGTATTGGAAAGAGTTAAAAGTATGTCATCTTCTTGATCCTATGCATATATTCAAAAATATTGGTTATTCACTATGGCAGCATCTTCTTGGACTAAAAGATACCACAGCATCAAGGAATGATTTGAAAGATCAAAAATCCAAACCAAAGTTATGGCCAGTTTTTGATAATCGACAAGAAACGACTTATGCACCTGCTCCTTGGGTACTTACAACAAAAGAGTTACAGACTATCAACAATAGAATTCAATTGATTAAAACTCCTACAGGATATGGAGCATCTTTTCAAAACATGTTTACTAAGAGCTTATTTGGGTTAAAGACCCATGACTGGCATAACTTTTTGAAACATATTTTACCTTTGGTTATCGATGGATGAAAGGAGTACGAGATGTGATATATCATCTTGGATCACTTATAAGGTAATTATGATACTTTTATATTTAATATGTATGAATATTGGATATCTTTTATTTTTTAATTAACTTCTTTATAATTCTTTTTATGATATGTATAGGTGGATTACATCTGAAGAGATTGACAAAAACTCGATCCCACAAAAAAAACGTGAATGCAAAGAGCTACTATGTTTGATGGAGAAACTAAATTTTTTGATATTCAGGTTCATTTATTAGTCCATCTTATAGATGAGATAGAGATTGCAGGTGTTGTCAACACTCGATGGATGTGTTGGGTTGAGCGATTTATGGGAATACTAAAAGGTTATGTGCGACAAAGAGCGAAACCAGAAGGATCCATGGCAAAGGGTTGGATGTTTGAAGAGTGCATGTATTACGTTAGTGAGTACCTTGAAAGAGTTCATGAAGAAGCTCCACGTGCACGGACCAACGAGTCTTCTTCAAAAATAACAGATGAGGTATTATTAGGTAAGCGGGTTCCATTCTTATTTACATTTCAAGAAAAAAATGATGTTTCTACTTTTGTAGCATATAATAGCAAATGCATGCAAGCATTCCTTAGCGAGTACGAGGAACTTCAAAATCTCCGAAGTAAAAGGCGAGAAAACAAAAGATTTAGACGTAATCTTGATAATAATGAGAATACAGATATATCTTCTTTCACGGATTGTCTATATAGTCGTTTGCAACACGCCAACGCAAATAATGAAGAAATCTCAGATGAGCAAAGAGAGTTAATGATAGGTTGTGAACGAAAGGTAATTTTATTAAAATAATATTCTATTTTTTTCATATATGTATGTTAGTTTCTATTTACTAATTGAATTTATTTTGCATGCTCAAATGTTCACTAATATGTGGGCTTTTGGATAGCATATTAGAATCAAAGCCATTGATTCTTTACGTAAAACAGAGGATTCTAGTATTGTTGTTTCTTTCAAGCAACTATCACGTGCTAGCTCAAAAGACACGAACCTTATAGATAGTGAACTTGGTTACGTAGGAACTATTGTTGTTATCTATGAAATTTCATTTCGTACATTCAAACAGGTAGAAAAAAGTTTATATTTTTTTTTATAGTTAGTTATTTTTTTAAGCACCTAATAATGGGTTTTTGTTGTTATATATTTTGATAGGTCATTTTGAAGGTTGACTAGTTTCGAGCGGATTATAAAGGTAGTAATTGCACATTAAGAAAGGAATTATCTAGGTTTTGGGCAATTGATTCTTCCAAGGTAATGCGATCTACTAAAGAACCATATATTCTTCCTAGGCATATTGAACAAGAATTTTTTTATAAAAAGCCAGATGCTCATCCTTGGTGGCAAGTCATTCATGTGTTTGAACAGTTTATTATTAGAGAGATCGAAGAAAGTCCTCTTGATGATTCAGCATCAGATACTGATACATCAACATATGAAATAGAAATTATAATCATTATACGTGATAATGATACTAATCTTTTTGATGAAGAGGATAATTCTCTACATGTTGATTCTACTGATGAGGAAGAGGAATTACCAGAAATAGATATTAATCCATCAATAGATGATGTGATTCATGAGAACATATATTTAACAATAGAAGAAATACATGAAATCAATAAGGATAATGAAGATGAGACTATATTGATGTCTTACCAAAATGATGGCAATAATGAAAACATATGAGCAGATTAGATAGTAAATTCTACTCTAATTATTGATCAATAACTTGAAGCTTCTAAATGGATATCAGATAATAGTTTTTTTTTATTAATTTGAATTACGATGAATCCTACTAGAGAGATGAAATCATGTTCTTCTAAGTTAGAACATGAAGCTCGGGGGTATGCCTAATTATTTTATATATAGCTTTATCTTGGAGGAGCAAATTTTTATCATGTATGTATGCATATGTGTGTGTATTCATGTGAATTATATGTATACATATGTTAGTATGCATATATATGTATTTCATGTATATGTATGTGTTTGCATGTGTGTGATATATGTATACATGTGTCAAATATGCATATGTGTATATATGCATATGCATTTATGTAAAATATTCATGTATTCATGTAATATATGCAAGTGTTTATAATTGTGTACATGTATATATGTATATGTGTCTATGTGTAAATATGTATGCATGTATATATATGTTTATGTGTGCATGTATGCATGTATATGTGATGTGTACATGTATATATGTATATATGTCTATGTGTAAATGTGTCCATGTAAATATGTTAGTATGTATATATATATTTATGTGTGCATTTAGGCATGTATGTATGATGCATAATATATCTACTCCATTTTATATTTATGTATCCTATCTACATGATGTGTATATATCTTTATATATATTATGATCCTCCTTGATTTGAGTAGCTATATATAGAGTCATAAGGTTGGGAGGAGAGACATCTCTCTAGTAGGACGTCGGAGGAATAGATGCAATGTGTACATATGCTTCAAACATATGGCTAAAAGGTTGAATTAGAGTTTTTAAATTAGGGGTTTTAAAACCCTAATATCAAAATTTGTGTTTTCAATTTAGGATTTTTGAAATAGGATTTATTTATTTATTTATTTATGTGTATGCATGTGTTGTGTTGTGTATGTATCTGTATCTATATGTGCATATGCATGTGTTGTGTGTGTGTATATATGCATGTGTATATGTATATATGCATGTAAATATGATTATATGAGTCTATGTGTGTGTACATATGATTATGCATGTGTATGTGTATGTGAGTATGTGTACGTGTATGTGAGTATGTGTATGTGTCTATGTGTATTCATTATATGTGTGTAATTGCATGCATGTGTATGTGTGTGTAAAAATGTGCATGTATGTGTGTGTATGTATAAATGTGCATGTATATGTATATGTGTGTAAATGTGCATGTATGATGTATATGTGTGTGTATGTGTGTATTTATACCTCTAGTCTCACTCTTTTCTCTCTCTCTCTCTCATATACATACATACATGCATAAACACACATACTCATATCCACATATATATACATAAAAGCAGTGCATACCGTGCATTATCGCGACGATGAGCCATAAGTGTCCGCATCTCTTTTAGACACCACTTAAGCGACCATCCTGTCCCAAACTCTGTCTCAAGTGAACTAAATACGCATGTTTTATCCTTCTCATCATGCTCACTACAAAAATAAAAAACATAATGTAAATAAAACATAAGATATTTATTTCAATTTATGTGTAACATTTTTACTTACTTCCACGGTAAGTGGACAAAGCGCAGGTAAGAGTCGCATAGTGCCTGCATTCTTCTCTTGAACTCCAATCCATTCCCTATGTACACAATGTTCCCCTCTGGCTCTATATCGCACTCTAGTCATAAGGTGCCTATGCATGTCCTCATAGGCAACTCTACTCTGCTATCACGATTTGGAGGTGGTATAGGTGTCTTGAAAATAGATAGATAAAAATAAATAAAAATATGTGTTATAATATCATTAAAAAAGTTTATGAAAAAAAAACATACCTATGAGCAGATAGCTCTCTTCCTGCATGTGGAGCCGTAGAAGAGCCCTCGTCTGATCGCTGAGTAAGCATCTGGATCGTACAGTCCAGTTCCTCATCAGACATCTCTGAGTAATCACACATTATGGCCCCTAGAGTATCAAATGGAAATCTTGCTCTCATAAGACTTTTTATGAGAGTGAGTTTCGCCTTTCTCTCTCTACTGGGATCCATAATACCTAACATATAAAACAAAATGGTTAGAAATCAATATATATACGTGTACATATGTATGTGTATGCATTAAGTATGTGTATGTATGCATGTATGTGTGTGTATGTGTGTATGCATGTGTATGTGTGTGTATGCAACATTATGTGTGTATGTGTCTATGTGTGTATGTGTGTATATGTGTGTGTGTATGTGTGTGTGTCTATGTGTATGTGTGTGCATCTATGAGTGTGTATGTGTTTATATGTGTGTATGTGTTTATGTGTGTGTATGTGTCTATGTGTGTATGTGTATGCATGTATGTATGCATATGTGTGTATGTGTGTGTATGCATTATGTATGCATATGTGTGTGTATGCATTATGTATGTGTATGTATGCATGTATATATGTATGCATATGCATATGCATTATGTATGTATATATATGCATGTATGTGTATGTGTGAGTATGTCTCTCTATGTGTGTGTATGCATATATGTGTGTATGTATGCATATATGTGTGTATGTGTGTGTGTATATGTGTTTGTATGTGTCTATGCATGTGTATGTGTGTGTATGCATCATTATGTCTGTATGTGTCTATGTGTGTTTGTGTGTGTGTATGTGTGTGTGTGTGTCTATGTGTATGTGTGTGTGTCTATGAGTATGTATGTGTTTATGTGTATGTATGTATCTATGTGTGTATGTATATGCATGTATGTATGCATATGTGTGTGTATGCATGCGTATGTGTGTGTTGGAAGCAGCCAGAGGCACAGACGACACGGAAGCATGTAACGATAGAGCAGGGAGCCAGTCGAATCGTTTTTCAAATAATTATGTAGTCTAGAAACTATAAAAAGAGCTAGAGAGCTCATTTTTGAGGTTGGTTAGTGTTGGCTAGTGTGAGCTTAGAGCTATTTTTGAGCTTGTAAGAGTATTCTTGAGTAATAGAGTTGATTTCCCACCTTCCATTGTGTCTTGCTTGTCTCTTCGTAGTGTGTGTGTATGTGTGTGTGCATTTCTATGCTTCTCACCTTCACTCTCACTTCATCTCACATTCACGATCTTCATATCACTCCTATCTCTTCCGCGGATTGACATTAAGGAGGTGGAGCTTTTTAACGTGGTTCTCACCATTGTGCTAGAGCAACACCAAATTTGGCGCCGTTGCCGGGGATCGAGTCTAGGACGAATGTGTGATGGTAAGAGTATAGCAAGAAGTGGTGTTGGAAGGTAAAAATTTCAGTTTTTGTTGTTGTTTTTACTTAGTTTTTAGTGTTTTTCACCTCCCCCACACTCCATCTTCATCACCGCATCATCATCTTCATCTCCAAAAAAATCAGAAAATTCACCATATCCACCCATTCTCCTCATTTCCCCTCATTTGTGCATGCGAGAGAGTGAGAGAGAGCTTTTGTGCTTGTGTGTACTTTGGTTTTCTTGAGTTTTCTTGCAGGTACAAAGCTCCAGTGCATCAGGAAAGCTTGGAAAAGGTAAAATTTTCAGTTTCTGTCAGAAATTTCCGACTGTGTCAGACCATCGCAATGGTCTGCAAAGTTCGGATTTTGAGGAAGGCGAGTTCACCACCGTGTAGGCGACCCCTGCGTGTGTAGGAATCCATAGCTGCATCTCAAAAAATCACAGTTTGGTGGACCATCGCGACGGTCTCTGACCATCGCGATTGTGTCACACCATCGCGATTGGCTCACGCCATCGCGACGGCTTGGCCGGACCATCGCGACGGTCTCTGACCATCGCGATTGTGTCACGCCATCGCGATTGGCTCACGCCATCGCGCCGATGGTGCCACGTGGCAATCTAGACCATCGCGACGGTGCACTTCAGACCATCGCGACACTTCAAAAATTCAGACCATCGCGATTGGCTCACGCCATCGCGCTCAGACCATCGCGACGGTTTACTTTGGACCATCGCGATTGTCCACGTTGACCGTTGACTGACGCCATCGCGACGGTTCACTTTAGACCATCGCGATTGTGCAAATCCAGACCATCGCGATTGTGCAAATCCAGACCATCGCGATTGTGCAATTTCACGCCATCGCGACGGTGCACCCTCACGCCATCGCGACGGTCCCAGACCATCGCGATTGTGCACCCCCATCGCAAATTTTAGGGTTTCATTTTTTGGCCAATTTTGGGGCTATTTTTGGGAAATTTTTGGGTGATTAGACTCATAGGAGACCCCTTAGCTCATATTTGGAGAAAAACCTGTTTGTCAGTTTTTACCCCCTAGGGCCTGAACGGTCATAACTTTTTCATCCGAAGTCCGTTTTTTGAGCTTAATAGCTCGTTAGAAAGCTCTTTACGAGTACTACGTGACCTCAACTGTTTTTTTCTTAAAGGATACGTCTATTTTTTGATAAGCTATTTTGAGGTTGACCTAGTTTGGGACTTGAAAGTCAGGGGGCAAGCATTGAAAAGTTGGGCAAAAGGGAAGGGACTTAAAAGGTGTATATACTCAAGTGCTTGATCATCCAACTGTGAATTGGTCTAATATTGGATTTTTCAAGGTCTAGCAAGGGCAACCGAAGGCAACCAAGGCAAGGCTGTGAAGGGCATAAAGCTTGGGAAGCGCGGCTTCTTGGGCATCAGAGCAACCAAAAAAGCTGACTCGAGGTTGGAAGATTACTCAACCCCTTAGTCAATTCTTAGCTTAGGCTAAACGGTAGTGTTGTGGATTAACGACGATAGGAACACCTCAAGTTCAAGAGAGTTAAATTTATCAAGTTCAAGACTAAAGTAAAGGTGTGTGACACGAAAAACCTAAAGGAAAGAACATAAGTCTGACGGAACGAGAACTCAAAATTATAACGGAAAGTCGAATTTCTGACGCATACATTAAGACAAGAATCTAAAGAAATCTAAAAAGAATCAAGACAGTAATAACAAAGAATCAGTGACGATCTGAGCGTGTACTGAGTGTGCAAGGAAGAAAATTAATGAACCTTAGATCGGGCAAACATATAGGTAAGTCAGACCGACGAAGCCTTAGATCATCAGAGGCAAGTGTAAGAACTACTGCACGATCGTGGGCTCAGCAATTGAATAGTAATTATCCCTACGAGAGCTCAGATACTAGTGATTCAGAAATGGCATTTAGCACAGAAAGACCAGAAGGAGGGTGGAATGTAGCCTATTTAGAAAAGCCAGAAGGACCCTATAGGACACAACTAGAGTTTCTCCGAACCAACCGATTAGGTGCTCGCATCTATGAGGATGGTTTGCGAAGGCAAGTTGTGCAAATGCACAACCCCGATCAACCCATTGGATTGGAACGTCCAGTGGTGAAATTTGAGAGAGACGCGTACATAGACAAGAAAGGAACGATGTACATCTTAAGTACGCAGCCAAACAATACCAACGAGTTTGGCATGATTCAACCAGAGATGGAAGCAAAATCTCAAGGAAAAGAACCATTAGAAGAGCCTAGAACACCTAGAGGGAAATCTGTACTGACACGAGTACTAATCCCAGAATGGATCCCTCAAGACAACAGAAGCATAGAGTTGTTTGTAAATAAAGAAACTGATGAAGCCTTTTGGAGATACAAGACCGAAATACTTAGTGAGGTAGGTATCATCACTATATACGAGTTCAAGGACCCGGATACACCTGGAAAGGTTGTATACCTGGATGAGACTTCAGAAAGAGTCTTTGTGGTGCCTGACCGCGCTAAAAACACATACACATGGAGAGGTGAATTAGTATTCCCTCCATCTAGAACGAACATGAATACAAGTCAACAAGGGGCAGGAACATCCTCAGCCCATGGAAATCAAAGAGAGGGAAATAAAGAGAGACTGGAAGTAAGCTTCACTCATCCCGTAGGGAGAGATAGAACAACCACAGACACTAATAGAGCAGATAGACAAAGAGATCATGGAATACCAGGTGGTAGAGATGATTTTCCTCTACCTAGGCCACGCGAACACGCAAGAATATTGAGACCCACACAGTTAGTAAAATCAATGAAGAATTATTTTGATGGGACAGGAGATCCCTATGACCACGTCGCAGAATTCAAGCAAGTACTAAGAGCCGAACAAGTTGAAGACATGTTCACGCAATATAATGCATTTGGACTAACGTTAAAGAATACCGCTTTAACTTGGTTCCAACCTCTGCAACAAAGGCAATTTAGAGACATCCATCACTTTTTAGAGTCATTCATCACTGAATTCTCTAAAAGTGGGATTAGACATGACACGTCTTCGTTGATTCATAGCTTTAAACAAACCCCTCAGGAAACCGTAAGACTGGCAGGACGTAGGTTTAGACAATATGTTGAACGATGTCCAATGCAAGAGCTACCCTCACAAGCTAAGCAAGTGTCATTGTTTCTAGATGGCTTGTTGAGCTCTAAACTACGCTCCTATGTGTACCTAAAAGAACCCAGAACTCTAGAGCAATGTGTAAGAATTTGTATAGACATTGAGGACAACTTAGGAGATGAGTTGGAACTCTCCAAGGTCTATAAGGACTCAGACTGTTCATCTCTAGCATCCACAAAATTGTCTAGCTCGATAGAAGACCTAGCAGAAAAAGTGGCTCAGAAACTAGGAGTTTCTAGTAAACCTAGGGTGCTAACAAACAAGCGTTGTTACACCTGTGGTGGTGACCATATGGCAAATGTGTGTCCCAATACAACACAACCTCAAGCCAACCCTAGTGGCCAATACTGTACAATTGAGAGAAGATACACGAATCATACGGCTCAGGACTGCCCGTACAACAAACAAACCGTGAGACAGAACTACCCGCAAGCATACGCACAGCCAGGTAGGTATCAAGGCCAATACAATGCTCAGCCTTATTACTATAGGCCTCCTCAGAACTACCCATACCAGGCTCAACAGAGACCTCAACCTGTCTTAGCTCAGCAGCCACCCCCACCAGCGAATGTCATCTCAATCAAATACGCTGCTGCAGAAGAGAACCTAAGTAGGGCATTAGTGCCTTCTTCACCTTTGATCACAGAGAGTGATCCACACTCAAACAGTTTTGACTCTACGCATGTAGATAGTCCACCCGCATATTACACAGAGTCACCAGAACATGTGGAGACATATCATTATGATAGTCCACCAGTGGAACCTAGTTGGGAGCCCGACTATGCTAATGTGATGTACACAAACCCAAATCCACGGCCCCAATTGAGACAACAAAGACCACAGGGCCCTAGAGGACCATGCTTTAGGTGCCAAGGAGATCATTTCATAAAGGATTGTCCACATCCCCCGATAGCAGGACAATCACAGTACTATAACATCCAAGGCTTTTGTGCCGATTGTGGCAAAGAGCACATAATCAAAGATTGTCCTAAGAACCCTGTTAATGCTACAAATGTGACAGCGATCAATGTGATAGGTATTGTAAATAACGCAGATGGATCCAACCCTACATACGTGCCTATCCAAGCTATAACAAGGGCCCAGGCACTCTTACAGAACCAACAGCTTAATCAGGAGAAAGTAGTCGGAAGTAGTGAAGTCGCAGAATCTAGCAGTAAAAAGACAAAATCTTGGAAAGATTCTAGAGAAAGAATTAAGAGAAAATGGAGTAAAAAGATAACTGAGTTGGAAGGAAGTTTGAAGGAATCTAGAGCCAAAATCCAAGAATTGACTTCACAGGAATTGAATCAAGAGAATCCAGCTCAAAAATCAGGATCAGTTTTAGCGGAACCCATACCAGAAAATCTAGACATGATGTTTCGTGCATATCAGGCTAGATTAAAAGAGGGACCTCAGGTAGCTGAAATGAGCAAAAACTACCCTCGAGCTGATCTAGAAATTGAGAGAACTAAACTTTGCATGAAGATGGTAGAACTAGCACAAGCTTTGTTCGAAGCCTCTAGATATCTTAATTGGAATAACATGGCAAAACCTGAACTACACTTTCAAGGACTAATGGAGAGGCTAGAATATTTGATTGAAAGCAAAGAGAAAAAGGATCAGCCTAGGAACCCTATTGCCCCAGAGACACAGGAAAGGAATGCACCATCCCTGTCTCAAGTACCCAACTCAGAAAGTCAAGACAACCTGTCTTCCATACATAAATATTCACATGAATTTTTGAGAGAAATCCAAGAAGAGAAATGGAGAAAAGAACAAGGAACTCATCCTCCTATTCAAGAAGACATTCCCTCTATTTACGATGATGTAGAGGAAGAACAACTGAGTGAACACACAAGATTTGAATCTAATTCTTTACAAGAATTACCTCAGTTCACAGGACCTTGGGAAGCAAAGTCTATTAGTATGAGAGCACCCACGATAATAGTGAGGAATGAAGAATCAGTAATCCCTAGAAACACGGAAGTCATCAAGAACACTAAGGTACAATGTAACCTTACTCTAGAGGAGTTATTGAAGGTAAAACAAGAATTGTGGAAACATGTAGCCAATCAATTCCCTGAGCTTGCTACTACTCCCTCACAAATAGGATCACAAAATAAGGTACCAGAGATACCCGTAGAAAAGATTGGAGATGTAAGCGAAGGAGAGGAAGGTAACACTTATCTTCCGATAACCCATCAGGGCTACACCACGAAAGCCATCTTAGATTCAGGAGCCGGAGTAGCCATCGCTACCACCGCTTTATGGAAACGTTGGGGTAAGCCAGCATTGAGACCCACCATTGGGGAACTAATTCTTTGTACTTGCAACATTTAGGAGTGACTACCAAAGTCAATCTTAAAGACTATTCACATCGAGATGTACCCCCAATACAATGGAATACCATCCATAAGACACCAGTAGAAACGAAATCCGTGCACTCATTAGAATCAGACCCTTCTTGGTTGCATGAGGATACTCACTTATGGATGTGTAAAGTAGCAAAACAGGAAGAAGAAAGGTTAGAAGCCAGGACCTTAGGTGCAGAACAACATCCAAGAACGCTTGAAGATCCAGCCTACGCACCTGTAGTATTCCCAGACGAAGAGTTTGAACCCCATGGTTGGGCAGAAATCCTAGCAACCATGGATGTAGCCATCAATGAAGAACAATGGACACCCCACTGTGACGAGGATGGCTATGACATCTCAGTTTTCACGATAGAGCCAATCATGGGCGATGCAATTCTAGAAGAGTGTGAACCTAACACTGATGCATTTGAGGATGCAAGCGATTTTGATTTAGAATCAATTATCATGGACCCACCCTTTGCATCAGAGGAAGAATATTTCTACGAAGTAGAGACTCACCCTCAGAGACACGAGGAAATTACGAATGAGGTGAGGTTAGCCACAGAAGTGACTACCAAGAGTGAAGGCAAGAAAAGAAAGAAGAAAGAAACCATGTCAGAAAAAGAAGAATCTTTATTTGAAGTACCCGAGAATTTCAAGAAATATGAAATCGAAGATAGAAGAATCATGGTACGAATGCCTAATAGAAAGGCGAATGACGGACAAGTATATGATAACCGAGAGAAGACCAAGAAAATAATAGTTGCTATCGAAGGAGAAGAAGAAAAAGGTACATACATAGGGCATGATTTGACAACTGAAGAAGAAGAAGAGCTAGTTGCCCTATTGCGCGAATATAGAGATGTTTTTGCTTGGAGTTACAAAGATTTGAAAGGAGTAGATCCAGATATATGTTCTCATAGAATCCCTATGACTCCAGATGCAAAACCGACAAAACAGAAACCGTACACGTTTAATGATAACTACGCTGCGAAGATTAAAGAGGAGATAGATCGCTTGATAGAAGCAGGATTCATTTACGAAATTGAGCATACCGAATGGGTATCCCCCATTGTGGTTGTGCCCAAGAAGAATGGAAAATTGCGTGTGTGTATTAACCTTAAAAAAGTTAATGCCGCCACAATTAGAGACAGTTATCCTCTTCCTATCACAGAACATCTATTGGAAAGAGTTGCGGGCAAGGAAGTTTACAGCTTTCTTGATGGGTTTTCAGGCTATAATCAAGTAGCCATTGCTCTAGAGGACCAACACAAGACGGCATTTGCCACTGAATGGGGCATATTTGCATTTCGTGTAATGCCATTTGGCTTAACAAATGCACCCGCCACTTTCCAGCGACTCATGTGTCATGTTTTTAAGGAATTTTTACGCAAGAGTTTGGAAGTTTATGTCGATGACTTATGTGCACATTCAAATGTAAGACATACACATATCCCAGAGTTAAGACAAATATTTGACAAATGTCGAGAATATCAGGTTTGTTTGAACCCAGAAAAATGTGTTTTCATGGTCAGACAAGGCAAAATTCTAGGACACATTGTGTCAAAAAATGGAATCTCTACGGATGAAGAAAAGGTGAAGGTAATTGCAGATTTACCTAGACCAACTAATGTGAAAGAGGTACAAGCATTTATGGGCCATTGCGGTTATTATAGGAGATTCATACACATGTATGCAATCATAGCCAAGCCTTTGTACTCTCTTTTAACCAACTTTGAATGGACAAATGAATGTGAAAATTCATTCAATGAACTCAAACGACGCTTATGCTCAGCACCTATATTGACTACACCAGATTGGAGTAAGCCATTCCATGTACATGTGGATGCATCCAATTACGCCATAGGATGTGTGTTAGCACAACCCACGAATGAAGGTAACATAGATCTCCCCATAGCTTACGCTAGTAGACAATTGAACGCAGCAGAAAGAAATTACACCACGACGGAACGAGAAGGATTAGGGATGATCTACGCAGTAAAGAAGTTTAGGCACTACTTGTTGGCCAACAAATTCAAGTTCTTTACAGATCATCAAGCCCTATTGTACTTAGTCAACAAACCATGTAACACAGGACGACTGATACGTTGGTTTCTATTACTCATGGAGTATGATTTTGAAGTCGTAGTCAGGAAAGGAAAGACACATCTCAGAGTTGACCACCTTTCAAGATTAACCTCAGGAGAAGCTCCTCAAGGAGTAGCGGATGATCTACCAGATGCATACTTGTTTAATCTTGAGATAGCACCAGAATGGGCTAAGCCTTTAGTCCCTGTTCTCACATATGGACCCAAGAATCCTAGGATAAAGATCAAAGAGGGAGAGATTACCAAGTCTCAGAGATACCAAATAATGGCAGGAAGCATATATAAACAGGATAATCAAAAGATTCTTGCTTGTTGTGTAGATGAATCAGAACATGCGAATTGGTTGCAATTAGCACACATAGGTGCATTAAAGCAACATCATTCAAAACATCGAACATTACAGACTCTGCATAGACTAGGAGTATATTGGCCTACGATGGAAGCAGATGTCTACAGGTTGTGTAAAGAATGCCACGTTTGTTGTGAAAGACCACCAGTAGAGCATGCTACATTGTATCATGTGTCTCTCACACCAGACTGGAGTGAACAATTAGTGACATACTTGAGGACGAAGACATTCCCTCAAGGAATGACCTTAGCTCGACAACGCAGTCTAGAGCAGGAGGCTCACGACTATTCACTTATTGGCGATAACCTATACAAAAGAGGACGAGATGGATATCTAAGACAATGTGTTCATGAGAGCGATTATCTGAGCATACTAGAGACTGCACACCAAGGTGTTGCAGGAGGTCATTTTGGACCCGATAGGATAATCAAAGCCATCCTCTTTGCAGGATTATGGTGGCCCACTCTTAACATGGATGCTCATACCTATGTCAGGAGATGTGATGTGTGCCAAAGAACTCAGTTTCCTACTCGCAGAGATGAAATGCCATTGAAACCCATGATGGGCGGACGTGCATTCTCTAAGTGGGGTATAGACTTCGTAGGACCCATTAACCCCCCTGCAAAAGGTACACATGCGGAATACATTATTGTTGCGACGGATTATCTTACGAAATGGGTAGAGGCAAAAGCCACGAAAAGAATGATGCACTACTGCAAAATTCTTATTTGAGAATGTCTTTACAAGATATGGACTGCCTATAGAGTTAGTGAGCGATCGAGGCACTCACTTTCTAAACCAAGTCATTGAATATTTGTTACAGGATTTTATGGTGATTCACAAGAAATCCGCACCATATCATCCTCAGGCCAATGGTCAGGCTCAAAGCACTAATAAGATCCTTTGTAACGTACTGACGAAACTCGTGAACAACAAACGTTCAGATTGGGACAAACAGCTACACCACGTTGTTTGGGCATATCGAGTGGCCTACAAGACCGTACTCAATGCAACTCCCTTTCAGATGGTTTTTGGTCAGAATGTTGTGCTCCCTTTGGACTTCTTGATACCGACCCTTAAGGTTGCACAAGAACATCAGTGGACCGGCCATGAATTATCAGCGAGAATAATGGACTTGGAACGATTAGGTGAAACCAGGTTAAAGGCAGCAGCAGGAATATATGCAGCGAAGAAGCGACAGAAAGCATATTTTGATGCACATGTGAAGGATAAAGGCCTAAAAGAAGGAGATTTAGTTCTAGTATACACGCTAAAGCAACACGCACGTAAGTTAGAAAAGCGAGGTTATGGACCTATGATCATTAACAGACTCTCAACAAGTGGAGCAGTACAATTAGCCACGTTAGAAGGAGATATAATGCCTAATTATATTAGTGGCTGTAGAGTCAGGCTATATCAGGAACCTCTTACTGAGGATATGCTTAGACGACTCACGTTAGCAAAGAAGCGTAAGGAGGAAGAAAATAGAATACGAGCGGAAGCTCAGGCAGAAGCAATAGAACGCATTAAACGCATGAAGTTAAGAAGACAAGGACTAAGGAGAGAACATTATAACCATCTGGAAACGACACCCAGATACCCCATGGCCATGTGTCAAGTAAAGTCAACCACTCATCCTAGCATAGTGGACAGGAGACCATTCATTACAGTCAGGTTAGAGCACGGCAACCCTTGCCAAGAGCTCAGGGCTTTAATTGACTCAGGTGCTGCGACTAGTGCGATTAGATGGTCCCACTATAAGGATTCAGGAATAGAAATGCAGCCAATTGAGGCATACCTCATAGGCCTAGGAGGCATGGAAACCCCTTGCATGGGTGAGGTGGACCTTCCTATCCTCATTAAGGATGTGACCATGACAGCGAAGCTACTAGTGTGCCATGATGACGACCTGATAGAACCCCTAATCCTTGGCCAAGATTGGCTATACGATCACTCAGTGGACCTAAATATTAGACAAGGCTCCTTACAGATTGGAACCTCAAAACAGAAGCGAGTGATACCGCTTGACTTCCCTAACGGCATTCCGATTGAGGTTTGTAACCCTAGACCCTATGAAACGCATGCGAAGGAAGACCGGAAGATCTTGGGTCAGACCAGTCACGTTACGTCTACACCAACCCACTCAGGCTTGGCTAGGGACAATTGTCAATCAGAAGGACGACAGGAGATCTTCCCTAGGGCTTCCTGCAAACTAGAAGGGGCAGCTACCCAACCGCTAGGGCAGTTGAACACAATCAGCGGTCAGGTGGGTTGCATCAGCGGCCAAATGAGCACAACACCCTGCGGTGCTCATCCTTCCAAACTTGCTGCGGACTGGCCTAGATTAAAGATAAAGAACGAATCACTTCCTAATGGGCAGGTCACGCAAGTGTTGGATCTCCCTTCTTTTCCAAAGCAGAGCGTCCAATGGACCTCTCAAACCCAACCACGAATGAGTCAACCACAACAGAGGAACCCAGACCGACGACACCACCAGATAAGGCAAGGAAAGCAGCAGTATCAACATCACAGACAAGTGGCACGAAACAAATATGGGTGCGAAAAGGACAACAACCACAGGCTATTGGCAACACTGCAGACGAGAACAGGATAAAGTTGCAACAGAAGCAGAGTTCGCATCCAAAGTCCCCTCGATCTTCTTCTACACGTACCAGTACTCGACAGATTTGGATCGCCAAGAAATACCTTATCCATAGACCCACACCCAGGCAGATTTGGGTACCCAAACAATGTATTATAGCCCAACCCTCAAGCCATGTAGTATATACCCCTCAGAAACCTGTCCATCCCTCAATACCACCAAACCCGATACCACTTTTTGTACCTCAGCAGAAACATACCACCCACTCCAAGACTCTTAGGAAATGGATGCCGAAACGTATCCAAACGTCTTTTTGTACCCCATTATCTAACAACTCTCCCACCCCATTTAAACTCCACCCTTGTAATAATTCACCCTCAACCAAACCTTGTATAAATTCATACACCCAAACCCCACATCATGCATAATAAAAGCTCATCAAGAAATGTATGCATAATCTGAACCATGTAGGTGTCTAGAGACCTGCATTAGCTCTGCAAAATAATCATTGCATCAATCACTTCATGACACTTGGCTACACGGGTTACACATCGGCTATGGAAAGGGATTGCGGTCTCACCTTAATGGGATCATAATTAATTTCCATACTAATGTGTTAATCTTTTGTAGCAGATCTTTCCATTAGCTCATCAGTCATCATGCAAACCGAAGCAGGACCATCGGAAGCAGGCCCCAGCGTAGCTGCGGTGCCCCTCAATGTTTTACGCACAGAATCCCACCCGACCGCTCCACCGCCAGAGTTCCAAGGATTTCCGGGACCCATGCCAATCGATAACCCACCTATGGGATACACAGAGAAGATACACCGTAACTCTCACTGGTTCCAAGGCCTAGCAGGACCATTAGCTGATGCTGACTTCATTTTTGAAGCAAATATGACATTTGATGACCGCACATGGGGCAAGTACCAGTTCTTTTCAAGAGAATTTGAAGGACTACAGAATACACAAGATCTAACGCAGGTTTGGGCACGAGCGGGATTTACCGAGTATTTTAGCGATCCTCTGCCCAAACCTGACTTTTATAGGTGTTATTACTTAATCACCACTTTGCTGGCCTCAGAGAATAAGGACATCCCAGGAACCTTTATTTTGCCTTCTTTAGTGGATGATCCACCTTACAAAAGATTTTATCTTTCGAAGGATTTAATCAAAGCGGCCATCAAGATTCATGGAACACACACTCCAACGAGGAAAGAAAGGCTAGTCCCAGAGCAGATGAAGCGTGGTGATGTAACCAAATGGGAGGATATTTCTGCTATAACACCTGAGCTCTCTAAGCCATTACGGATATGCATGCAGCACTTTGCTTTCCCAGCTCAGGATCGTTTTACCATGCCCCACAAGAGAATCTGGTTTGGATTGTACTTAGCATGTACTGGACCGCAAATGGTTGATCTAGCTAGCTGGATCATTGATCAGCTCTATTTGGCACAACATCGGTGGGAGCGAAAGAAGGTAATCAATGGGTGTTGCGCCCTCACCAGGATCATATATATGTGCTTGGCATATGATTTACCCGTAGAGCGTGCCATGACCAGTGAGGAACTGAAAGCATTCAAAGGCACCACTAGGAAGGCTAGAAAGCCTAGCAAAGGTAGAGTCGGAAAGCGGATGAGAGGTACTATCCCGTGCCTACAAGTCCCAGCATCACCCTCTCCACAACCATCTCCAGAGCAGTCACCAACAACAGCCACTCCCACAGCACAACCTATTCGCATAAGGTTATCTAGACCAGTGGTAACGGAAGGCACCACCAGTACTGTCGCACCCCAAGCAGCCACAACCA
Source organism: Ceratopteris richardii (assembly GCA_020310875.1). Taxonomy (NCBI): domain Eukaryota; kingdom Viridiplantae; phylum Streptophyta; class Polypodiopsida; order Polypodiales; family Pteridaceae; genus Ceratopteris; species Ceratopteris richardii. The sequence goes on along the minus strand of CM035409.1, from coordinate 109,174,337 downwards.
CAGAACCTATCACCACAGCAGCTGAACTTCCCACCACTATCGGTGCGGAAGCTTTCTCTTTTCCAATACCGCATTTAGAACCAGGACAAGCAGAGCCACTGGACCAAACGTTTGATTTTGAGATGCCCGATGCATTCTCCAATGAGTTCCAGTTTTCAGAAGGACAAATGTTTTCTCAAGAATTTGAAAGGCCTAGCTACCCTACCACACCCAGGGATCAGCCACAAGGACAGGTCGTGTCCAGCTCTGATGACGAAAGGACAGCAACCGATGATGACGAAGGAGACGACGAAGCTAGCCAAGGAACACATGAATCCCAAGAGCAGGAACAGACAGATGGCCAAGGCCAACAAACCGACACACATGGCGATACAAGTACCCATGAAGATGAAACTTACGAGGCAGCAGCTTACACTCTAGCTATCAAGAAGCTGTATAGAACTATGGAAAAAGTTTGGGCACGCAAGAAGCTGACAGAGGAAGAGAGCCAAAAAATAATAGAACAAGGACTTGTCACAGGCGGATTCGAAGACGCATATATCAAAGGATTCAAATAATTAGTCCAATCAGTAGGCTCCAACGAGGCACTCAGGTACTTGCAACGAAAGCCACTGCCACAGTTTGACCCCCGCAGAGTACGACTACTTTCAAAGCCCGGCGAATACATTCGTGTACCAACCGGAGCACAATCTTCAGAACAAGCCAGGGAGGCACGCCTCGTCCCCAAACGTTCATTGGCCGTAGAAACCATCATTGTAGATTCCCCACCCCGCGCTACAACTATACCTACCTCAGTAGTCACTGAAGTACCGACCACCCCAACCGCTCCTCTCTCACCACCCGTCCATCCAGCCTCCCCTCTTCACCCTCCTTCCCCCAGACCAACACCTTCATTCGCCGGTGGTGTTGCAGAAATCATCTTTACGACCACTCACCCCACAATTCCCGTACCCATTAGCCCTAGTCTACCCCCTCCCACACCCACCTTTCTATCCAACCCATTCCTCCATCCATCTTTTCCATCTTTCCCCACAACTCCAAGACCCCTTTTCCCATTCCCACCACCATTAACCCTCTCCCCCGTCTCGCCTCCCCGACCCACTGTAACCCCTCTTTCCCCTTTCCACCAAGCTGCTCCAGCCAGCCCCCCTGTAAATTACCCCTCAACATTTGTAAATCCCGTATTTACACCAGCACGAGCACCCACGATCACACCCATATTCACGAGCACCGCACTAGATATGTCCACTGACATGGACATCTCACCACCCACTGCACCATCACTCACTTCACTCACGGCACAAACATTTTTAGGCACATCACAATTTTCGACAATCACTACATCATCCACCTTCCCACCCCCATTCCCCATTCCCGTTGCATCTACACCAACTGCATCTTCATTTAGCACCCCATTAATACTATCACCCACTGTAGATAATGCATTCCGACAGATGTTCATGTGTATGACGCAAGTAAGAGATGAGTTCACATCTCTTGGTGATAATTATAAGCAGCTGCAGAGGACAACCAATGACTTACAGTCGCAGCTTAATTTATTGTCTATTGAGAATGCTTCTCTGAACACCCGCTACCAGGAATTACGCGAGGCTTATCACAAATTGGAACTAGAAAGCGAAGACAAGACCAAGGAAGCAACTGCTGACCTGGACAACTTATTAAGAGCCTAGACAGTCCGCAATGCAACGCTAACACGAAACATGGGCTTACTACGAAGACACCTAGCAGCCGCCAAGGAAGAAAACCAGCGCTTACAGGATCAGAACCGAGAAAACTTAGAAGCAGCGCTCGACCACCCAGACCAACCACTCAGTCCTAGCAGGTTCAAAGCCATTCCTTCAGACTCGATGAGAATGCTGCTAGACGATCATGTAAGATTGCTAGATGAATACGACCGCATGAACGAGGAGTTACAGAAACTCAAAGAAGATCACAAATTACTCCAGTTACGAGAACCGGCACACCACGACATACCAGCACCTGTGGACCCCTCTCCTGACCTCCTAGAGGAACTCAACTCATTACGGGCCCAGGTATCGACCCTTGAAGCAAGGATTGCAGTATATGACGCGCCACCAAGGCCAGATTCCCCACCTGAGCTTCCAGCTGAGGAAGAAACGATCACCATCCCGGTGGAGGAAACGTTTGAAGAAGCGTACGAGCCACAACCCATCCCAGGCGGACGCGTCACGGCCGAAGGTCAGATGACATACGAACTTCCGACCCCCGCGTGGATGAAGACTATTGAGGAGATTAGAACAACGCACTCAACGAGAGTAGAGGCACAATTACACACCATGGCGATGATAGAAGAACGAATATTACAGTCTCCATTCTTTGCTCATTTGGCCCCTCGACGATACATATCTGGGCATGAGCTACAGTATAAACCGTATTTCATGTTAATGGCCGAATACCAGTTAGCCATTGAGAAAGAGACAGGTAAGAAACCATCGCATGCAACTCAATTCGAGGAAGACGATTTGCCACTAGATGCGCAGCAAGGAGAGATCTATCAACCAGAGTGGCGAAAAAATTTACTACAGCAGTATCCAGAGATGATGAGTACATGGGTAAAGGCACCTTTGCACTTGAAGTATAACCCGTGTTGGGGACCAGTGCCACGATGCCGCTCCTGGACTGCCTTTGCTATTAAGGTACAAAACAATAAGCAGTGCCAAGACTGGTTGAATTACCCCTATTTTAAGCCACCCATTGAGTTACCAACTGTTGGCTACATGATGGCTACAATTCGCCACTGGCTCCCTAGATTAAAGCATATGGATGATATAGCAGCGCATATGACTGTCAAAATCTTTGACATGATGCAAATGATTTTTAAAGTCTTCCAACGCGTCAACGGACCACATGTCAACACCCCGGGCTTTGAGCATGGCAATTTCGATCTAGTATATGATATGAGTACTACGCCATCGCTACGGGTTTGTTATGCCTGGCACTGCAGAATAAAGTACCTACCGGCGTGCTACAAGCAGACATTCGAAGAGATGTTCACAACCGGCTTTTGGGAATACCATTCAGAGGTATTCATAAGCAGGCCTACACATTTATTACAATTATTTGCCTGTGAACGAATGGTCTATTCCACACATTATCAGCTCCCGCCACCGGAAGAACCGCAACCAATCGACTGGGAGAAACTCGAGGCAGACCTGGCCCGAGGCATTCGTATCTCCGAGCACACCCTCGCTCAAGACCTCCTACAGAACTATATCCGGCAGACCTCACAGCAAGGTTCTGTCAGGGACGACAGAAGCGAGAGGGAGGGGGGTGTTGGAAGCAGCCAGAGGCACAGACGACACGGAAGCATGTAACGACAGAGCAGGGAGCCAGTCGAATCGTTTTTCAAATAATTATGTTTTCAAATACTTTCCAAAAACCTCCAACAGTGATTTTTATCACTACTGTAACATATGTAACATAGAAAACCCCATTTTGTAATCTATAGCTCCATTTTGTGCAAGCCAAGGAGCCCTCGAGCTTGAAGAGCTTAGGTAGAATGCGCGTACCAATTTTCGTTATTTTTAGATACCGTTTACCCTTCCAAATAGCATCTAGGACCTAATTTTTAACTATGCCGGTCACTAGATGTGAAACCGGTCAAAACTAGTCTAGAAACTATAAAAAGAGCTAGAGAGCTCATTTTTGAGGTTGGTTAGTGTTGGCTAGTGTGAGCTTAGAGCTATTTTTGAGCTTGTAAGAGTATTCTTGAGTAATAGAGTTGATTTCCCACCTTCCATTGTGTCTTGCTTGTCTCTTCGTAGTGTGTGTGTATGTGTGTGTGCATTTCTATGCTTCTCACTTTCACTCTCACTTCATCTCACATTCACGATCTTCATATCACTCCTATCTCTTCCGCGGATTGACATTAAGGAGGTGGAGCTTCTTAACGTGGTTCTCACCATTGTGCTAGAGCAACAGTGTGTGTATGCATCATTATCTGTGTATGTGTATGCATGTATGTATGCATATGTGTGTATGCATGTGTATGTGTGTGTATGCATCATTATGTGTGTATGTGTCTATGTGTGTATGTGTGTGTGTATATGTGTGTGTGTGTCTATGTGTATGTGTGTGTGTCTATGAGTGTGTATGTGTTTATGTGTATGTATGTATCTATGTGTGTGTATGTGTCTATGTGTCTATGTGTGTATGTGTGTATGTGTGTATGTGTATGCATGTATGTTTGCATATGTGTGTGTATGCATCATTATGTGTGTGTCTATGTGTGTATGTTTGTGTGTGTGTGTGTATGTGTCTATGTATATGTGTCGCTATGCATCTATGAGTGTGTATGTGTTTATGTGTGTGTATGTGTCCATGTGTGTGTATGTGTCTATGTGTGTATGTGTATGCATGTATGTATGCATATGTGTGTATGTGTGTGTATGCATTATGTATGCATATGTGTGTGTATGCATTATGTATGTGTATGTAAGCATGTGCATTATGTATGCATGTAAGTATGTATATATGCATATGCATATGCATTATGTATGCATATGTGTGTATCTGTGTGTATGCATTATGTATGCATATGTGTGTGTATGCATTATGTATGTGTATGTAAGCATGTGCATTATGTATGCATGTAAGTATGTATGTATGCATATGCATATGCATTATGTATGCATATGTATGCTATATGCATGTAAGTATGTATGTACATTGTATGCATATGCATATGCATTATGTATGCATATGCATGCATGTATGTGTATATGTGTGTATGTCTCTCTATGTGTGTGTATGCATATATGTGTGTGTATGTGTGTATTTGTGTGCATATGTGTCTATATGTGTGTATGCATGTGTATGTGTGTGTATGCATGTGTATGTGCATATGTGTCTATGTGTATATGTGTGTGTGTATATGTGTGTGCATGTGTGTGTGTCTATGTGTATGTGTGTGTATCTATGAGTGTGTATGTGTTTATGTGTGTATATGTCTATGTGTGTATGTGTATGTGTCTATGTGTGTATGTGTATGCATGTATGTATGCATATGTATGATGCATTATGTATGCATATGTATGCATGTATGTGTATGTGTGTGTATGTCTCTCTATGTGTGTGTATGCATATATGTGTGTGTATGTGTGTATGTGTGTATGTGTGTGTGTATATGTGTGTGAATGCATCATTATGTGTGTATGTGTGTGTGCATATGTGTGTGTATGTGTATGCATGTATGTATGCATATGTGTGTGTATGTGTGTGTATGCATTATGTATGCATATGTGTGTGTATGCATTATGTATGTGTATGTATGCATGTGCATTATGTATGCATATGCATTATGTATGTGTATGTATGCATGTGCATTATGCATGCATATGTGTGTATGCATGTAAGTATGTATGTATGTACACATATGCATATGCATTATGTATGCATAAGTGTGTGTATGCATGTAAGTATGTATGGATGTACGCATATGCATATGCATTATGTATGCATGTATGTGTATGTGTGTGCATGTCTCTCTATGTGTGTGTCTATGTGTGTATGTGTGTATGTGTGTGTATATATATGTGTATATGTGTGTGCATGTGTATGCATTATGTGTGCATGTGTGTATGCAACATTATTTGTGTATGTGTGTGTATTTGTGTGTATGTGTGTGTGTCTATGTGTATGTGTGTGTGTCTATGTGTGTATATGTGTGTGTGTATGCATATGTATGTGTGTGTAAGTGTGTGTGTGTGTGCATACCTTGCTTCAAGTAGATGCGTCTCTCTATCTCGTGCACGCTATCTCTCTCTCTCTCTCTCTCTCTCTCTCTCTCTCTCTCTCTCTCTCTCTCTCTCTCTCTCTCTCTCTCTCTCTCTCTCTCTCTCTCTCTCTCTCTCTCTCGGTCTCTTCGTGCTCTCGCATCCAAATCCAAGCACATTTGTGCCAGCAGAAATCAAATTTAGCATCGCATAAGCAATGCTAGCATCGCTTATGCGTCGAACCCCGGGAAAAAAAAAACTCGAAAACTTTACCCTCACTTATGCGACACCAACGTCGCATAAGCGACGGTACCCATTATTTTTTCAATTCGGGTGCGTTGCTACGCCCCCCTATTTCTTGTAGTGAACTTGTAAAGGTTGATAAATTGGCTCATTTGAACTAGTATTTGACTATCCACTTGCAAAAGGAGGTAGCAAAGTGTAACTCACATCCTTCGAACTAACTGATATCTCCTTGGCACATGAAAGTAATGGCTGAATTGTATCTTCCACCAAAACAGCATCATGGTTAACCAAAATGCATTTATTATGTGGATGATATAGATAATAGCCTTTGCTTTCAAAAGTATACCTAATGAAAATACATTTCACTGCTTCATCATCTAATTTGGTGCATTGTTCATGAACTAATGCATACGCCAGACAATCAAAGACATGGACATGAGCAACAGATGGCTTGAAGCCATGCCAAGCCTCATGTGGAGTAATTGATTGCAGTGCTTTGGTGGGACACATATTAAGTACATATTGTTGCATAGATAATAGCCTCAAACCAAAATATATGTGGTAAAGTCTGACTTTTATCCATACATCCCACCATATCTATGAGAGAAAAGTTTATTTGTTTCAACAAATCCATTTTGCTGAGGTGTACATGGCAGTATACACTGATGCTTCATCCCACACTCAACTATAAATGCATTAAAATTAGAAGACATGTATTCCCTCTGTCGGTTAGAAAGGAGGGTGCCCAATTTACATCCTGATAGATTTTGACCCATAACTAAGAATTATTTGAAGCAATAAACACTATGGAATTCATTTTCTATGGATGCACCCATGTATGCCTAGAGAAATCATCAATAAAAGTCATAAAGTACACGTAGTTCCCAAATGAAGGCGTCTGCATAGGACCACATTCATCACTATGAAAAAATTGCATTTTATGAGCAGCTCCAACTGGACCATCTTTTGGGAAGGACAAACATTACATTTTGCCCAAAATATAGCCTTCATAGACATGTTTACAAGGTGCCTCAATTTTTGGCAAAGAGGACACCATTTCATATTTCTCTAGGCAAAGAAAACTAGCAAAATTTAGATGAACAAAGTGTGCATGCCAAAGCTTTGCATCTGAGATAGCTTGAGATCTTGAATTGTACGTGTTGAATCATTGATACACTGTCCATAGTCTATGAGCTTATGCAACCCACAACATAAAATTCCATAATAATAATAACAAAACCATTTGAGAGACCATGGTTTATACATCTATCATCAATATCAATAACCAAGCCAATCTTGGCTAATCCTGAAATTGAAAATAGAGTTTTCTTGATCTTTGGCACCTATAAAGCATCAAAAAATATGAAAGAACTACCACCACTAGTAGTCAAAATGATCTTACAAACTCCCATTACAAAATAAGAGTATTTATTAGCACATGTGATAGTATTCCCTATAGGGGCAAGCTCAAGTGAACTAAAGAAATTATGATGCAAGGTAATATACTTGGTTGTGCCACTATCAAAGCACCAAACATTTGAGCCTACCACAGACATACATTGCTCACAAGAAGATCGTTCATAGCTGCAAATAGTAGTAAAATCTCCTTCTTCATCCTAAATAAGATTAGCAAACTTTGTTTAAGGTGTAGAGCCCTCTACAACAAATATTTCAGCCTCTTTCTTCTTTGCCTTTTTTGCAACCAATTTAGGACAAACCTTTTATGGAATGATCATTTCCCTTACGAGATTTGTGAAACTGTTTTTGGCTTTTTTGTTTTCTTCTCATCTTTGTCTTCCTTCTTTGATAAAGCTGAGCTCCATTTACCTTTGCCCTTATAAGTAGCTAAGAAAGCTTGATCTGCAACATGCATAATTGACCTCCATCAATCCAAGTATAGGAGCAAAACTTTGATATGAATCTAGAAGACAATTAAGAACAATTTGCACAACTGAACTATTAGGGAAGACTTCATCAAGGGAAATCAACTACTCCTTTAAATCTTTGATCTTTATGAAAAAATTATCCATAGAATCTCCTTCATTCATATGGCACTCTCCAACTATTTTTGGAGGTAAACAAGAGGAGCATCATTTCTTGTCTCTTATAAAGTTGTAAGTGAAGTATTTTGATGCCGATGCACCACACTGGGCTCTTCTTCTCGAGAGCTCTACGACGATATGCTCAGAGTAGAAACCCAAGCTCTTGAGGCCGCACACAGTACTTCACACGGATGCTGCATAATACACAAAAAACACAGTACACAAGGAGCATGAAGACAAACTTCTTGTCGAAAGCTATCCTATTGTAGAGCTTTAGTCAAAGCCTATGTAGCATTATCTCGAGTGTGAACCTTCGCAAGAATAATGCGCTCAGTGGCTAAGCAATCTCTAGTGAAGTGACCTCACCCCAATGTGCTTAGTCTTTGCATGGTAGACCAGATTCTTAGCCAAAGCAATGGCACTTTGACTATCACTGAGCAAGTGAGGTACATGCTGAGGTAAACCCATATCACAAGCAAGACGAGAAAGCCACAATGCTTCCTTACATGCCTCACTTGCTGCAGTATACTCTGCTTCTGTGGTGGAAACATATGTACATTCTTGAAGATGAGATCTCCAAGAGATAGCACCTCCAGCAAAATGAAAAATGTACCCTGATGTAGACTTACAATTGTTTACACAACCAGCATAATCAGAATCTCTGTAACCAATAATGGATGCTTTCCCTCTACCTAAGCACAAAAACTTGTCCTTACTTCCACTCAGATATGTCAAAATCATCTTGACCGCTTCCCAATGTTTCTTGCCATGATTAGACATATATCTACTCACAACTCCCACTGCAAATGCAATGTCTGGTCTCATAGCTACCGTAGCGTACATGAAACTTCCAACAACAGATTGATAGGGAATTCTGGTCATGAATTCCTTTTCCTCATCTGATTTTGGGCAATCATCCTTGCTCAATTTATCATATGTGGGTAAAGGTGTACTCAATGCCTTTCCACCTTGCATATTGAACCTATGAGGTACTTTGGATATGTACTCACTTTGAGACAAGTATATGCATCTTTTACTCCTATCACGAGTAATCTGCATGCCAAGAATATGTTTGGCATCCCCCAAATCCTTCTGACTCAACTTCTTTTTGAGAACTGACAAATCATAAGAGGACTTCCCAGCAATCAACATATCATCAACATAAAGTATCAAGCATATCAAGTTGGCATCTGAGCATCTCTTTGTGTAGAGACAATGATCCTCATTGCTTCGAGAATAGCCTTGAGATTTCATAAAAGTATCAAACTTTCGGTGCCATTGTCTAGGGGATTGTTTAAGTCCATACAAGCTCTTTTTAAGCTTACAAGCTAGACTTCCCTTGCCAGGAACTACATAACCCTTTGGTTGTTGCATATAGATCTCATATGTAAGATCTGCATGCAAGAAAGCATTTTTCACATCCATTTGGCCTAGCTCTAAGTCCTCTATTGCAACGAATCCAAGCAACATGTGCAAGGTAGTCATCTTGACCACTGGAGAGAAGCTTTCCTCAAACTCAACACCATGTTGTTGCTTAAAACCCTTTGCAACAAGTCATGCTTTATACTTTGGAGAAGCACTATTTGATGTGAATTTCAGCTTATATACCCATTTACATGGTAAATCTTTCCTTCCCTTTGGAAAAGTTACTAAATCCCAAGTACCATTCTTGTGAATAGAATCCAACTCACTCTGCATGGCACACTCCTACTTGACATGATCCTCTTTCTTCATAGCCTATTTGTAGCAAGAAGGCTCATCGGGATCTGTTAGCATAAAAAAATTTGAACATGGAACATATCTATCAGGTGGATGTGAGACATGTGCAGAAGATCTCAATGGTTGCTGAATAGGAACATGTGCAGACTGATCTGAATGGACATTCTCTTGAACATCCCTATGTGCAACATTTTTATGCATGCTAACCAGAGGACCCGTATCCTCAAACACCAACTCTTCTCACTTCAACCTCCTTAATGGGTTGTTTATGCATCTTAGACTCATTGAAAATGACATCACTACTTCTAATCACTGTCCGTGTTTCAGGATCCCATAAGCGATATCCAAATTGTCCTTCTCAACCATATCCAAGGAAAATGCATTTCTTTGAATTATGGTCCAACTTTTGTCTAAGATTCTTGGGTATATGAACATATGCTTCACACCCAAAAACTCGAAGATGATCATAATATGGTGGCTTCCTTGTCCACAACTCTTGAGCCACTTTCTGACCTTTGGCAGTACTAGGTGAAAGGTTAATCACATGAACTGCAACCAATACTGCTTCTTCCCAAAAGCCTTGTGAGAGGTTTGCATGACGCAACATAGAGACTACTCTATCTTAAATAGTTCTATTCATCCTCTCAGCTACACCATTCTATACTAGGGTATAAGGAGCTGTAAACTCTCTACGAATCCCTCTAGACTGACAGAAAAGGCTGAATTCATTGGAGGTATACTCACCCCCATTATCTGAACGTAACGCCTTAAGCTTAGTTCCTTTTTTAGTCTCAACTGAAGCAAGCCATTTTTTGAAAGTAGGGAATACCTCATCCTTCTATTTGATAGGATATACCCAAACTTTTCTAGTACCATCATCTATGAAAGTGACAAAGTAGAGAGAACCACCTAAGGACCTAGTGGGCATAGGACCACACACATCTGTATGAACAAAATCTAAAGGCTGAATTGAAGAGCCAATGTGCATTCTATGCACATTTCAGGTTTGCGTTCCATATTGACAATGCTCACAAAATGAAAAATCCGAGAAAGATAACACATTTAAGTAGCTAGAACGAGAAAGATTTTCCATTCCACTACGAGATATATGGCCCAAACGAACATGCCAAATACAAGCCATAGGCTATTCAATAACAGCTAACAATATTGCCATATTGCCCTTTGATATGCGAAAGGACTGAGCATAGAAGACCACCTTGTAACCAAGGTCATCAAGTTGACCAATTGACATCAAAGTACATGATAATTGAGGTACATTGCGTACATTATGCATAGTAAATTTTGACCCATCAATGAACTGCACAAGCACATCTCCAATCCCCACAACATCACACTGGTAAGAGTCACCAAGTCTCACGGTACCAAGAGACTTTGCTGCATATTTAGAGAACCACTCTCTGTGTGGTGTCACATGGAAAGAAGCACCAGAATCTAGCAACCATGTGTGGGAAAGAGAATCAGTCATAAGGGCCTCAGATGGCACAATACTATCAAGTTTCAACACATTAGCATCATCAGAAATAGCCTTAATTTCTTCAATCTTCACAGTCAAAGTAGATGGTGCAAGTAACTGTTTAACATGCCCATCAATGTTCTATCCTTTACCTTTAGCATTCTTTAATGCATAACAGTCTTTCTTCATATGTCCTTTCTTATGAAAATAATGGCATTCTCCTTGATTTACTTCCACTCTTATTCCGTTGACCATTCTTTTCCTTGTTCTTACTCTTGCCACATTGCTGATTCTTTCCTTGGTAAGAATCACGAACATTATATGCATCTCCACTCTAATTGCCAACCATAGATTTTCTATGAATCTCCTCACTCAAGATTTATCCACATATGTCATCATAGATGAGTTTACCACCAGGTGCACTATTACTAATAGCTGTGCAAAATGTATCCCATGATGATGGCAAGGTGCATAACAACAATACTGCTTTCATTTTGTTAACCATATCCATTTTTTGAGCCTGTAATTGGGAGAATATAGCATCAAAATCATTTAGATGAGCAACAACACTATATGTGTCCTTCATGCGAAGGTCATATAATTTTCTCATCAGATACACTTTATTTGATGCCGTTGTCGTCGAGATTTGCTCTCCTCTCTCACTTGTGAAGGCCTACAAAAAACATATTTGGCAAAGGTAGCCAGAATTCCCCGAGAAGTCCAGGATGCATCAAGGATGTCAAAGGAAGGTCACATACAAAGTTTCAAAGAAATCAAGAAAGTCCATGGTAGCGGTCAAAGCTGGTCAAAGCTGGTCAAAGTTGGGAAATTAGGGCAAAAATTTCATTGTCACCAAATTAGATGAAAATCCATATACTTGTAAAGATTGTCAAAGGCAGTCTATAGCCCAAATTTCAGTAGAAAATGGATTTTGTAGCACATTGATATGCTATGTTCATTTTGTAAAAATGTAATTTTTCTAGTTTGACCCTACAAATTCTTGTATAGAAAATTATGTTAGCCATATGGTTTGGCATGTATAAAGATCATATGTGGCTACATATTTGTACAAATTTTCAAGGCTATCAGAGATTCCTAGACACCTTAATGCCACCTTGCAAGCTTCCAAATGTAGTCAAACTTGTACAAGGGAGATTCAGATGGGAGTTTTTCCTGCATATTCCTGAAGGAGATCTTTGGAAACATAGTCCTACAAAGTTTCATCTTCATCAAAGTCTTTTTGGAGGGTCAAAGAGCACAAAGTCCAGTTTTCAAGGTCACCGTAGTTTTCTAGAATAAGAAAATTGAAGGCTTGAAGGGCTGCCACATGTCAAAATATGATTGAACCATGGTGTACAGTCAAGATGAGCTCCTATTCAAGGGTGGAGATGCACTAAAGCATAAAGGAAGGAGGATCCACGAATTTTTTCCATAAAAGAAGACTTTGTTGACAGTTAAAGATCAATAATGCAAAGTTTCTCCAAAAATAGTGGCTTATCTTATCCGAATTGATGTCAACACTGATCCGACGGTCCAGATCATCCCCAGATCTAATGGTGGAGAATGAGGGCGCCTAAATTTCACTCCTTTACACTAGATTTGATAGAAAGAACAATTCCAAGCCATTGATTTGATTAATCAAATGGTTGTAATCGAAAGTAGTGATCCTAGAGTTGAGAGTTGATTTCTCTAGATCCAAGGGCCCAAATTCATTCAAAAAACTATATAAACCCCCCTCCAAACTCCTAGAGCATCATTGTTAGGCATCCATAGGGCTCATGCTAGCTTACGGTTTCCTTGAGACGATCACCCTCGGTTGAGCGAGTGAGGATCCAAGGTGAGCTAGTATGAGTATAGAACCTAGTTTCAAATTTAAGTTAGAACTCCAATCTAGGATAGGCTCTTGAAACCAGCATCTCTATCTTGACTCACCCTCGGTGGAGCGTGTGAGTGAGTTAGAGCTGATTTTAATGAGTCTTAGACTTCTTTAGTTAGACGTTACGAGCCTAGACAGACATAGGGTCACTGGAGTGGAACTCACCTTCTTACGTGTGACATTCGGTTGAACTGTCATGGTTTGAGGGTCGGAACCACCTTTGATTAGTAGACTGCTTAGCATGACGTACCACTACGATCTTTTACATGTAAATTAATTCAAATTCTTTTAATTCATGTCACTTGTCACTTGTCTCTTGTCACCTCTCTCAGTCTCTTAAGTATTTTTACATGTCTTCTATTTCTTCTATGTGTGAGAAGGCTCCGCAGTATTGCGTTGAACCAGTGAGGATGTTTCTTTGAGCTTGTGAGTAAAATCCATCATCATAATTCACTTGCATGCATATAATCCATACAAATCCATACATATTTATTAATTTCTGAAAGTGTATAAGAAGCTCCAATATTGGACCATTCTTCCTTTCGAAACTGATTTATGTGTAAGGATTCCATCTATTCTCGTCATGCATACATATCATCCAAAGAAGTCTATACATATGGATTAGAATTAGGAAGTGTTTAAGAAGCTCCTTCAATGGACCATTCTTCCTTCCAAATTTCATTCGTATGTATGGTTCTCTTTCATTCTTATCATTCATGTTCATAAATCTAACTTGCACTCCTACATTCCTATTCCCATAATCATTTCAACATCTCTCTCATCTCCATACTCAACATTAATTTCACCTTCACATCTTTAAACCTTCCAACATTCATTAGCTTCATACACCCTGTGTGTGCCACGACCGGACCCGATCCACCCGGATTGCGATCACCTCCACGTTTGAACCCGACGTGAAACGCTTCGTGGCATTTGCTTCTGATCTTGTTGGGAGGTTGTGATCCATATCCTTTGTTTCATATTTTTCATCCTCATCATATCATCATCATCAGCCTTGAGTGTTGCACTGGATTTCTCACAGTATCGTGCACATCTTCGTCGTGAAGTAAACGCATTTGTGAGAGATCTAGAGCATCGTGCATCACTTGCTTATTCACATAAGATGGAGGAAGGATTCAAATCCCTTATTGTTGAGAAACAAGGCCAAAGAATAGTCTCTTCTATGTTGAGAGAGAAGGGAAAATTCAATGGCATCAACATCACAAGCTACTTAGATTTGTTTGAAGAGCAAGCTATGATTTTTGGTCTTCCCGAAGATCTTTTGATATCATTCTTTGAACGAATTGTTGATAGCTCTATCATAAACCATGTCACTCAATATGATAGTCTTCCTTGGAGTGATTTTAGAAAGGAGATGCTCAAAGAATTCTATCTTGAAGATTATAGCCAACATAATCGAGATGGATTCTTACGATGGGTCAATTCTCCAAAGCCTAGTAGCTCTATTACTCACTTACAAAATGAGTATATTAGACGCTATGAACAACTTCCTGATGAGGATAAGATAACTTTGGAACCTGATCTTGTGATCAATTTTCTTAAGCTTCTTCATCCTGAAACTCGCAGGGAAGTTGAACGGCGATTAGAAGAACCAGATAAGCGCTATGGTCTTACTGACAATTGGCAAAAAGTGCGTAAAGTAGTAGAGGCTGTAGCCCATAGACATCAAAGACAATCCATGCTTTATGAGCAAACTAGTCTTCCTCAAGCTAGCCTTCCACAAACTAAGGAGCAAGTTAGAGAACAATCCCATGCTATGCTTTTTGACTCTACTCCTATTCCTCAAATGATGGAGCCTAATCAAGGTTTTAAAGTAGAGCCAAATAAAAGTGTAGTTGAACAATCTCAAGTGGATATTCTCACTAAGCAAATGGAAAGTCTTATTGCTACACAATCCAATTTGGCCAAGACTATAGATGCTTTACAATCTAATTACACCAAAACTTTCCAAAATCAAATGAACCCAATGACTTTTCAAGAGCCTAATCAACATGTTATAGCTACCAATCAAAATCCACAAGTAGCTCCTACTCAAGCATATCAAGTTCCTCCAATGCATAATCCTCCAATGCATAATCCTTCAATGCAAAATCCTCATCCTCATGTGCAAAATCCTCAAATGTATCAAAACATGTATCCTCAAGCTTCTCAAATAGCTTTTCAAAATCCTCAAAATCAAAATTTTCAAAATCATCAACCGTATAATATGGAAGCTCCTCTTGCACCTCAAGTACCACATGTTGCTCCCCAAGCTCCTCAAATACATCAATTGCATTTTCAAAATCCTAATTATCCTTTTCAAGCAATACCTTATCAACAAAATCCTCAATTTCAAAATTTCCCACCACAAGTTAATCAAAATCCTCAAAATCAAAATGGTTTTGTGCGTGGCCCTCGTAGGTGTCCTTGGTGTGATTCGTTAGAGCACTTTTTGAGAGATTGTGAATTATTGAAGGCTGCTAAGGAGCAACGACTAGTAATAGACATAGACAAGAAAATTTGTGACTATCGATCTAGGCTACCTTTGCAAGAAAATTATGGTAAGGGAGGAATGAAAAAACATTATGAAAATATAACCATAATGGACGTAGGAACTAGAGGAGTGAAACTAGAAGCTCTTGATGAACAACAAGTAGAATCAAGTAAACCCACAAAGGAAGGTGATTTTTCCATAGAGGCTTTAGTAAGAGCACGGGATGAGATTAGGAGAATAACGGCTTGGGAGTCACCGATAGAAGATCAATCTCTTATTTCTCACATATCCAATGTAGAAGAAAAACGAAAAAGAGATGAAGCTGAGCCTAGTGAAAGAAGAGTGACTCGAAAACAAACCTTAGAGGGAATAGAAACAATCATAGAGCAAGGAGAAACATCACAATCCAAAGATAAAAAACAAGAATCAGAACCCAATGAACAAAAACAAGAGGAGAAACAAAAAGGGAAGAAGACAAAGCAAAGAAAAAAAGAACCAAAGCCTTTAGATAAACAAGAACAATCAAAACAAACTGAAGACCAAACACGAGAACATGAACAAAAACAAGACCTTGAGCAAAAACAAAAGAAACCAAAGAGAAAACCTAAAGCTATCTTGATTTCAGAAATTGAGAGAAAAATAGATCCTATGGAAATTTTAGATGACATTTTGCTTAAGAGTCAAGTGACTATGTCTTTAGAACAAGTTTTCTCTATCGCAAAGCCTGTTTTTAAAGATAACTTTATCGGCCTAATTAAAAGGAAGAGGTTTCCGCTTAATCTAGATACTGAGATGCAAGATTCTCTAGATCAAGATCAAGCTATGAATGAGGCCTTAAACTTTGATGAATCTGATGAAGAGGACTTTGATGATGATGAAGTAAATGTTAATAAAAATTTCTTAGGACCTATTCAACCTGACCATGAAAATCATGAAAACAATCCTGAAAGTCACTTTAAAAGAACATTTTGGTCTAGAGGTACATCAGAGATGCATGTTAAAATAGGAAATGATAAGAACACTATCACTGTAAATGCATTAGTAGATTCCGGCTCCGAAATCAATGTGATTTCAAGAGAAGTCTATGATAAGTTTCGATGGCCCATAGATAAAGATTGTGGATGGCGTATGAGAACTGCAGATAATGGTGTAGGTACCCTGTATGGAGCTTGTGCTAGTGTGCCCATATCCATAGGAGGAATCACAGAAGAGTTTCACTTTTTTATTCAAGATAATTGCTCCTATGAAGTTCTCTTAGGTCAACCCTTTATTTGTGAGAGTCGTATGGAAACTAAAGCCATGGATGATGGGTCTACCTATGCTAGATTTAAGTCTAAGGATGGAATGCAATCACTTCAAGTCATGACAGTAGGAGTGAATCATCCTAGGAATTGATTGTCAATTAGAAAGAAACCTATTGTTACTCAGGGTCACGAGCATGCTTGTAGTGATTGTGCACCTCGATTCATGTTTGGAGCTACATATGATCAAAATTTCGGATAGAATCCATTGTTGAGCGGGACAACAGTGGATATTGGTTTGACATCTCGCATCCAACCAACATGTACAATAGTTTGTCACTTTGTTTTCCACATTCTAGATTAGATTTTCTTCATAAGAGTCAATTGTCCAAGTCTATTATCCAAAAAACCCAAAAAAATTATAAAAACAACAAAATCATGGAACATGATGAGAACATTGAGCATGTGATTGAGACATCTCATTGTTTCTCTACTCTTGAGGAGTTAGAGTTATGTCTTCAACAAAATTCTAATTCCCATATTATTCTTATTTCTTCCCTTGACGAGTATGCTCTAATCCAAGAGTATGCTCTCAATATTGACAAGTGCTCGAAATTTAACCACATGATGCCTTAGTTGAAACAAAGTACAAAACTGCAGACAAAAAAATCAAACCCATAGCTCAACCATTACCTCAAGGAAGTAATGAAAAAATTATTGAAGTGAAAAATGATCCAATTCTTCGAGATAAGAAAAACATAGGACATGCATTCACGGATGAGACAATCAAACAGGTGAAAATTGGTAGAGATGATGACTTTCTTTTACCAGCAGAGAGAGATAAATTTGAGGGAGTCATACGTAGCCATGGAAAAGCCTTTACTATGTATCCTCATGAGATTGGTTGTGTAGATCCTAAGCTAGTTGCACCCATGATAATCTTTACTATTCCACATATTCCATGGAATCTTCGTCCTATACCTGTTCCAAAGGCTCACTTACCTGAGCTAATGAAACTACTTAAGGAGAAGATAAACATGAGAATTTTAGAGCCATCTTTTGCACCTTACTCAAACAGATGGTTCACTGTGCCTAAAAAGAATGGGAAACTACGTTTTATTCAAGATCTCCAACCCGTCAATAAAGTCACCATAAGGAATGTAGGAACAGGACCCATTGTAGATGAGTTTGCTGAATCATTTTCAGGACATTCTATCTATTCAATGGGTGATTTATATTCTGGATATGACCAATTCCAGTTAGCAATTGACAGTCGTGACATAACCACAATGAAAACTCCTTTAGGCTTAGTGCGAATGTGTACTTTACCTCAAGGAGCGACTAATTCTGTGGCTCATATGATGAGTGCTATGAATATGGTCTTACATGATTTTATCCCTCATATAACTATGCCATTCATTGATGATATTCCAATTAAAGGGAGTGAGGAACGTGTAAAGGACATTACTTTAGATTCATCTGGATGTCGTAAATTTGTTCTTGACCATATCTCTGATTGTGAAAGAATATTTCAACGATTTGAAGAGGTAGGTCTCACATTTTCCATAGAGAAATCTGTTTTTGGTGTCAACGAGGTGCTTATTGTTGGACATTTATGTGGCCATTATGGTCGAAAGCCATACCCACAAAAAGTTGATGCCATTAGCAAGATTTCTGAAACATGTAACAACGTGAGTGAGGTACGTAGATTTCTTGGTGCTTGCATCTTTTATGTTATTTGGATCCCTCACTTTGCTCATGTTGCTGATTGTCTTTATGACTTGTTGAGGAAGAAACGAAAATTTATTTGGACTGACAAACACACTCAAGCTATGCGTAAATTGAAGAAATTATTGCTTAAAGCTCCCATCCTTAAGCGTGTAGACTATTCTGCTAACAAACCTATTATATTGACTATTGATACTAGTCCTATTGGTATAGGTTGGGTCATAAGTCAAGATGATCGTGAAGGGAATAGATATGCAATTAGGTTTGGTGCCAAAATTCTACATGAAACACAACGAAAATATCCACAGATCAAACGAGAACTATGGGGTATGGTAACAGCTTTGAAAACAGACAAAGAATATTTCATTGGTGCAAATGTCAAAGTTGAGACTGATTGTTTGCCTCTCATTGGAATGATAGCCAATTGTTCATCTCCTGATATAGCCATGCTTAGATGGATCTCATATATTAAGTTCATAAATCCTGAATTAGTTCATATTTCAGGTAAGTCAAACTCAGTTGCTGATATGTTATCGAGAGCTAGATTTGATGATGATCTTGAAAGTGATCTAATAAAGAATGTGAATTTAGTTGACTATGTTCCACATATATATGAGTATGAGCAATTTCATGAGTCTGAGTACGAAAATGAATGGAGAGACATAGGAAAGTATCTGAGTACACTACAACCATTACCTAACTGGACTACGAATAGATTCCGTAACATTAGGAAACGAGCTTATAACTTTTTCCTATGTAATGGTTATCTTTGGAGACATGCTAAGGGTAAGGTTAAGAATCCACAATGAGTCCTAGGAAAACGAGGTCTTCAATTGCAAGTAATGAAGGAAATGCATGAGACATTATGGGCCGGTCATAAATGATTTTTTGGAACATATGAAAAAATTAGAAGTACCTATTATTGGCCTAGGATGTATGTTGACATTAGTAGCTATGTTTCTACATGTTCTACTTGTCAACTTCATTCATCAGTCAAACATAGAGATCCGTTGCATCCTACTTATCCACCTTGTATTCACTACAAGTGGGTAGTAGATCTTGTAACTATGCCTAAAGGTATCGACAAAATGCGTTACATTGTACTTGCAAGAGAAGACTTAACTAATCATGTAGAGGGACATGCACTACGATCTAAGACCACTTACAATGTTTGCAAATTCTTGCTTGAAGATGTCATAAGTCGCTTTGGGTACATAGAGAAAGTAGTTGCCGATCGTGGAGAGTTAAATGCGAGAGAAGCTAAAGAGTTCTTTGAGCGTCACGGTATTCGTTTGTCTCTCACTACTGCATATAACCCAGAGGCCAATGGTAAAATAGAGAGAGGGCATCCACCTATTGTGAAAGCCATATCTAAAGCATGTAATGGTGACATCAAGCAATGGCCTAAATTCTTACCTTTTGCACTTTGGGCAGATAGAATGACATGCACACGTACTACTGGATATATGCCTGCTGAACTCATGTACTGTCAAAAACCATTATTTCCAATTCAGTCTCATATTTCTGCATGGTCAAATTTGCCTTGGTCTGAAAACATGTCTACTGATGATTTTTTGAGTTTGCGTATTAAACAGTTAGAACAAGGTAAATTAAGACTTGATGATGCTGTTGAAAAATTAAGAGAATCTAGAATGAAGAACAAGCATTATTTTGATAAAACTCATCGATTGCGTCCTAAGCCAATTGAAGTAGGAGATTGGGTGCTCATTTATGATAGTACATTTGACTCTCAATATGATGCACGCAAAAAGCTCACTCAACGGTGGTTTGGGCCATACATAGTATCAAAAGTCAACAACAATGGTACGTATGCTCTTTGTGAATTAAATGGTGTTGCACTAAAAACTTTGATTGCAGGTAAAAGGATAAAGTTATTCAAGAAGCGTGATAATGACGAGTACATTTTGGATGAGGACATTGAAGAAGATGACAACAATGAGGCCGATTCATAAACAGGAGTATCCATGTTATTAAAAAAATAAAAATTAAAAATTAAAAAAAAAATCATTAATTTTCAAGTTCATGTTGCTTTGTTTTTTTTTCAAGTTCATTCTATTTTTTTTCCATGCTTGTTTCATGCATGTTTTTTTTCAGTCTTTGCATTGCATTGCATATCCACATCACTTGAGTCAAAAAAGGCAAATGATGATTTCTCTACTTGTGTAAAATTGTATCTTAAGTAGTAACTTATCTACTAAGAAATTGGTTATAATCTAGGATTGTGGAAAGATAGGGCATGTAGATTTGGAGGTTTATTTTGGTGACATGGCTTTCATATATAAACATGCATATGTATCCTGTATCGAAAGCATAATTGTTGAAATCCTAGCTCCTACTATTGCATGTTTCTACATCCTTAGTCTATCTCACAGCACTTGTATCGGAGTTTAAACGACTGTTCTCCGTCATCAAAAATGGTTGTACCTTGTATCGGGGTTTAATTTTTCCTCGTCAAGAAAAAAAAAAAAAAGCTACATGTTACCAAGAAGTTTACACTTTCTTTCACCCCAAAAAAGTGATCGTAACCATAAAGTTGCCGAATCATCATCATCATCGAAAAAAAAAAAAAAGAGCAAGCCAAAGGAGGATAAAGAGGCATAGTAGAATAAATCACGGGCTATATAAGCAGATTTATGCATTAGTGGAGTTTAGTTAGATTTCCTTGCATGTTATTAGAGAAAGAGCATATTCATATTTATGTAGGAAAGGAGTTGATCTAAAATAAGCTAAAGATGAAAGATGTCTCTTGAAAATCCTAAATCTTTGTTTATAATCATATTTAAGGTAGATTGCTTTATGAAAAAGGTACAAAATTTTCTTCAAGATGAGAGGAACTGATGCTTAAAACGACTCAATACATCCACTTCCACTTCATATTGATGCTTGTTTTTTTTTCTTTCTTGTTGCCAATGTTGCTTGTTCATTTGCATATATGTTGCCTATTTGTTCATGCATATTCATGTTGCCTGTTTCAATTATTTCTTTCATGCAAATTTTGCTTCATGTCACGTTACCTACTTATTCATGCATATAATCAATTTTCCTTCCATCTTTCTTATGTTGCCTATAAAAGAATTTGATGCCTGAAACATTTTGTTTTTCACAGATGTTAGAGTGGCGCTTCCGGAGGAATCGCAGGTTTAGTGGGGGCGAATGTCGTCGAGATTTGCTCTCCTCTCTCACTTGTGAAGGCCTACAAAAAACATATTTGGCGAAGGTAGCCAGAATTCCCCGAGAAGTCCAGGATGCATCAAGGATGTCAAAGGAAGGTCACATACAAAGTTTCAAAGAAATCAAGAAAGTCCATGGTAGCGGTCAAAGCTGGTCAAAGCTGGTCAAAGTTGGGAAATTAGGGCAAAAATTTCATTGTCACCAAATTAGATGAAAATCCATATACTTGTAAAGATTGTCAAAGGCAGTCTATAGCCCAAATTTCAGTAGAAAATGGATTTTGTAGCACATTGATATGCTATGTTCATTTTGTAAAAATGTAATTTTTCTAGTTTGACCCTACAAATTCTTGTATAGAAAATTATGTTAGCCATATGGTTTGGCATGTATAAAGATCATATGTGGCTACATATTTGTACAAATTTTCAAAGCTATCAGAGCTTCCTAGACACCTTAATGCCACCTTGCAAGCTTCCAAATGTAGTCAAACTTGTACAAGGGAGATTCAGATGGGAGTTTTTCCTGCATATTCCTGAAGGAGATCTTTGGAAACATAGTCCTACAAAGTTTCATCTTCATCAAAGTCTTTTTGGAGGGTCAAAGAGCACAAAGTCCAGTTTTCAAGGTCACCGTAGTTTTCTAGAATAAGAAAATTGAAGGCTTGAAGGGCTGCCACATGTCAAAATATGATTGAACCATGGTGTACGGTCAAGATGAGCTCCTATTCAAGGGTGGAGATGCACTAAAGCATAAAGGAAGGAGGATCCACGAATTTTTTCCATAAAAGAAGACTTTGTTGACAGCTAAAGATCAATAATGCAAAGTTTCTCCAAAAATAGTGGCTTATCTTATCCGAATTGATGTCAACACTGATCCGACGGTCCAGATCATCCCCAGATCCAATGGTGGAGAATGAGGGCGCCTAAATTTCACTCCTTTACACTAGATTTGATAGAAAGAACAATTCCAAGCCATTGATTTGATTAATCAAATGGTTGTAATCGAAAGTAGTGATCCTAGAGTTGAGAGTTGATTTCTCTAGATCCAAGGGCCCAAATTCATTCAAAAAACTATATAAACCCCCCTCCAAACTCCTAGAGCATCATTGTTAGGCATCCATAGGGCTCATGCTAGCTTACGGTTTCCTTGAGACGATCACCCTCGGTTGAGCGAGTGAGGATCCAAGGTGAGCTAGTATGAGTATAGAACCTAGTTTCAAATTTAAGTTAGAACTCCAATCTAGGATAGGCTCTTGAAACCAGCATCTCTATCTTGACTCACCCTCGGTGGAGCGTGTGAGTGAGTTAGAGCTGATTTTAATGAGTCTTAGACTTCTTTAGTTAGACGTTACGAGCCTAGACAGACATAGGGTCACTGGAGTGGAACTCACCTTCTTACGTGTGACATTCGGTTGAACTGTCATGGTTTGAGGGTCGGAACCACCTTTGATCAGTAGACTGCTTAGCATGACGTACCACTACGATCTTTTACATGTAAATTAATTCAAATTCTTTTAATTCATGTCACTTGTCACTTGTCTCTTGTCACCTCTCTCAGTCTCTTAAGTATTTTTACATGTCTTCTATTTCTTCTATGTGTGAGAAGGCTCCGCAGTATTGCGTTGAACCAGTGAGGATGTTTCTTTGAGCTTGTGAGTAAAATCCATCATCATAATTCACTTGCATGCATATAATCCATACAAATCCATACATATTTATTAATTTCTGAAAGTGTATAAGAAGCTCCAATATTGGACCATTCTTCCTTTCGAAACTGATTTATGTGTAAGGATTCCATCTATTCTCGTCATGCATACATATCATCCAAAGAAGTCTATACATATGGATTAGAATTAGGAAGTGTTTAAGAAGCTCCTTCAATGGACCATTCTTCCTTCCAAATTTCATTCGTATGTATGGTTCTCTTTCATTCTTATCATTCATGTTCATAAATCTAACTTGCACTCCTACATTCCTAATCCCATAATCATTTCAACATCTCTCTCATCTCCATACTCAACATTAATTTCACCTTCACATCTTTAAACCTTCCAACATTCATTAGCTTCATACACCCTGTGTGTGCCACGACCGGACCCGATCCACCCGGATTGCGATCACCTCCACACCGTCTCTTTTTCATATGTATTGCATAACTTCTTCCAAAGCTCCTTTGCACTTTCACAACCTAATACTATAAAGTAAACATTATCTGTCAGGTGCAAGCGAATGGTAGACCTAGCCATTTCATCTAACTCATCCCAATCATCTTCATCCATGTTAGTAGGCTTCTTTGAAATCCCATTTACTGGCTTCCATTGCCTCCTTTGAATCAGCACATCTTTAATCTGATTCTTCCATAGAGAAAAGTTTGTGCCATGAAATTTTCGAATCTCAAAATGGTCTTTGTCCTGCAAGTTATAGCTCCTCCTCGGAACACTAGCAGTAGACCCTAATCCACCAGCTGTGCCTGAGACCTTTGATGCCATGATGGTAGAGAACTGAATAGAATGATAATGGAGCTATAAGAGTCCAAACACCAACAAATAAGTGTATCAAAGAGTAAATCGACCACTCTATAGTTGACTAAACCAAGAATCTGGAAAAATTTTGCCAGAGTATCCTATGCAAAACGAGCATATGACCAGTGTCAAAATATCATAAAACTGCAAGTACTCACATGTTTACCTACATAGCAAATCACTCACTCCACTGCATATAATGCGTTACCCAATAGAAGCCAACGAGGCTTATCGAGCACATATGAACAACTATCATACATCTCCTATGGCGAGGCTGGGTAAGTCTTCCACCTGCATCACCGAAGAGACCCCGACATCTGGGTGGCTCCCAGTTAAGAAAACCTCACCACGACCCTCTTTTTCAAATGTAAAAGGCTTTATGCAAGAACGTAACCGCTATATCAATGACCACATGGATGTACATAAGCAGTATCCATAGAAGCCTACATGGTGTGTATGTGCTCAATATATGTAGTAAAATGA
The DNA here is from genome assembly GCA_020310875.1 of Ceratopteris richardii. Lineage (NCBI taxonomy): Eukaryota > Viridiplantae > Streptophyta > Polypodiopsida > Polypodiales > Pteridaceae > Ceratopteris > Ceratopteris richardii. The sequence continues at coordinate 109,149,565 of CM035409.1, read as the reverse complement.
CACTAAAAGGATGAATGCATAGCCCAAAAACTAGCCAACAACACCTGCAAGTGTCTATCAACTCTGATGTTTTAGGCTCAAAAGACCTACATAAATTTGTAGCAATTGCTCCCACCAAAATTGAAAACCTCCTAACCAAGAGGTTGCAAGTCCAAATCACCTCTAGATCATTGCATTGGTATTAGAGCTAGGAAGTGTTGATATATTTAGGTAGTGATGTGTGTGAACACTCTAGGACCGCCGGGGCACTTTTTTCCCTCTTTAGGAGGTTTTTTTCCCCCGGCTTGTATATACGCCTATTGCCCTAATGGGCTACTTATCTTTGTACATTCTCTAGTAATACATTCAGTCTTGTGTGTTGTGCTCCAAGCTTCTTCCTCTTCCTTGTGCTGTTCGCGTGCTTCCGCAGACGTCTAACTCCAACAATTGGTATCAGAGCAGGTCGTTGATTCTTCTAGGGCGCCGTCGACACTCCTCCGTTTGCAGTCTCAGATTCGCACAAAATTTGGTGAGCATACTCAGGGTGTTTTCGAGATCAAAACAGCTTCGCTATGTGGTGCCGAAATCGCGATCTAAGCTCGTTTCGGCCTCCGAACGCACTATCGCAGTGCTTGTGCAGGCTATTTCGTCCTTTTGTGCCAAAGGTATATACCAGTTTCTGTTCGCCAGTTTAAGCGTCTCGAAGTCTGCTACAGGTCTAGCAGAACTCGTTTGGGCAGTTCTGTTCAACTTTTTGAGATACAGTCAATTTTCTGCATCAAGGTATTTTAGTCATCGGCCATGGCTGAAAGCAGTGATGTATTCCATATGTTGGCTGTTGAGGATAAGTTGGATGGTACCAACTACCCATTATGGGCTTATATGATGCGACATGTACTGGTTGCAAAAGGATTGTGGAACATTGTGCAGGGTGTTGAAAGACGTCCTGTTACACCTGTAACGACAGGTACTGCAAATACAGGTGTTGGAGCTGATGAAGATGGTGTCGAAGATGATATTCCGCAGATTCCTATTCGTGCTGCTGTTTCTGTTGCACCTACTGCAGAGCAGATTCGTTGGGATGGCAGAGATGCCCAGGCACATGCATTGATAGCTTTGTCTGTCAAACGTGCCATTATTCCTCACATTCGCTCTTGCAGAACAGCAAAGGATGCTTGGGATACACTTACCACTTTGTACCAGGCTAGGAATGAGGCTCGTGTTGCTTACCTCCGAAAACAGTTGGAGAGTGAGCACATGAATGAAGGTGATTCGATGGACAGTTTTCTTACAAAAATCAAAGACCTGAAGGAACAATTGATTTCTGCTGATGAGGTTATACCAGATAGCTCACTTGTGCAGACCGTTCTGAATGGCCTTCCTGATTCATATCAGAGTTTTGCCTCTACTCTTCGATTGATGATGAAAGGCAATCCGAATGCCTTGTCATTTGAGAAATTAGTCTCTGTTCTGTTGCAGGAAGATCAGTCCAGGCAGAACAGGTCCATTATGCGTGTTGCAGATCAAGCAGTCTTGGCTAGTCAGAAGGGCAAAGGAAAATGGAGCTCTTCTACTAGTAAGCAGAAATCTGCAAATGCTGCACAATCGAAGAACCAGGATAAACATGAGAAGAAATCAGAAAAGCAGAAATTGTTCTGCAAGTACTGTAAAGGAAATGATCATATTATAAAGAACTGTCCAAAACTGGCTGCTAAAGAGGCAAAGAAGAAAGAGGCTGGAATGGTTGTTGCAGAGGCCTCTACACCAAAAACAGAGTCTGCAAATCTTGTGCAGGAAGAAGAATGGGCGTTTACTACTATTTTTAGTTTTGACCCATCTTCTCATGATCAGTGCATGTCTGCAGTAGACTCAGATGTTTGGTACTTTGACAGTGGGGCAACCAAACATATTACCTCGCAGCGCAGTTTCTTCTCTTCACTCGAGCCTGCCCCTACAGGGAATACTGTCACATGCGCCAATAACTCCTCTTATCCTGTTATGGGAGTTGGTAAGATCATTCTGACTACTGCTGATGGTAGTTCTTTCACTTTGTCAGATGCTTTATTTGTGCCAGGGATCAAAAAGAACCTGTTATCAGTTTCTGCATTAGCCAAGATTGGCTTGGTTGTGAAATTCGTTGATGACAGGTGTACAGTCCATGATCTCTCAAATGGCGATGTGATTATTGCTTCTGGCATTTTATGTCGTGGGCTGTATAAGCTCATAGACTATGAAAAATCTGTGAATGATTCGGCATGTGCAGTTCATGATTCTCAGGCTATGTCAGATGCAAAGCTTTGGCATGCACGCTTTGGTCATCTGAATTTTGCTAGTTTGTTACGCCTGCAGAAATCTGAAATGGTGTCCTCTTTGCCCAAACTTGAGGCACCTGGAAAACATGTTTGTGAAGGCTGTATTTTGGGCAAAATGCAGCGTTCTTCCTTTCCAAAAGATGGTTCAGTTCGGGCTATGCAGAAATTGCAGCTTGTACATAGTGATGTCTGTGGTCCTATGCAGACACCCTCTTTTGGAAATTACCTTTACTTCGTGACTTTCATTGATGATTTTTCCAGGCATGCATGGGTATATCCACTCAAAGCAAAGTCCGAAGTGTTCATGTGCTTCAAACAGTTTTTGGTTTTGGCTGAAAATCTGTCAGCATGTGTAGCTCAAGCGTAAGCACCACCTCCTTTACTTGTCAATCCGCGGAGACGTGAGGACCGGTATGAAGACCACGAGCAAGTGAAGGCACAAGTGCGTGAGTGAAAGCACACAAACATGCACACACATACACACACACGCGCACAAAGTAAGATCAAAGAGAGGAACAATGGAAAGCTTAGATTGCAAAAGAGTTCTCTTACAAAAGTTTTATTCTCTAACAAGCTAACCCGAAAAATGAGCTCTCTAGCTCTTTTTATAGTTTTTTGACTGGTTTTGGCCCTATCCAGACCTAGTGTCTGGCCTAGTTAAAAATTAGGTTCCAGGGCTTATTTGAGGGCTCAAACGAAGTCTAAAAATTATGAAAATTGGTACGATGGTACTTCTAATACTCCTCAAGCTCGAGGACTCCTCGGCTTGAACAAAATGGAGTTACTAAAAATAGATAATGGTATTTACAATGGTTTCTAGTGATGAAAATCACTATTTTTGTAGGGGATTCTTCTGAAAATTTGACATACACTTCTTGGAGCTCCCTACTTGCTCCCTTTCCTCGTGTGTCCACCTTTTGATGTGCTTCCATGCTTTGTCCTTGACTTTGAGCTTCAACACTCCCCCCCTCTCGAGTCTGTCATCCCTGACAGACCCTTGTTGGAAGGGCTGTTCTGTGTAGTGCTTTGAGAGGTGATGTCCATCCGTTGTATGAGCTGGTTCCTTGGATTCCAGCAAGAATGTGTCGTTGTGAGCTTTCAAAACTGCAAGTTGCTCAGAAGAGGTTGTCAAGAGTGATTTGGAGCAACTACTGGCTTCAATTTGCTTCCGAGATATGGATGTTGTTCCCATGACGTCCGCTAGCTCTTCCAAAGATGATGTTGAGAGCAGTCATGCCAACTACTCATAACCCATAATGAATGATGGGTAAGTGTGTTCGTGCCTGGGTTGAACAAAGAATGTGCCTTGTGCACGGCCTTGTAATGTAGCCCTACGCATGCTTACTTGGAAAATGCATTGGAAGAAGTATGGTGCAAAAATTGCGGGTCTTGAGCTAAGTGCTCAAGGGTATGCTGACGAAGAGGTTTCCTAAACTATCATGGTTATGGTGTTTCCAGAGTAAAGATACTTACCATGGGGAAGGTTGATGGATGTTTGTCTCTTCGTGTTGTACACTCGGCCTTTGGGATGGAACCTTGTTGATGAATGTCCATGTTGATTGTCCACTGATGAGATCTTTTGAGTGGTGGATCCCCTCTCCTCTTTTCAAAGCAACATTTGTCACTGACAATGTGCATTTATGAGCTTGGGCTCATGCACGTTCACTTCCCTATATTGACACTCAGAGGAATATTGGACACGTGCTGGTTTCTAAAAGATTACCATGCTGGTTGACATAGACCATTCACCAGTGCTACTGTTCCATACTGGTTCAGGAAATACTGAGAATTGAATTGCTTTATATTCCTTGGCAAGCAACATTGGGTAACTACACCAAGCTGAGTTTCACATATTCTCTTTAGCTCCCATATGCAGAAGTCTTCTCCGCCAGAACTACCTTGAGCAGATATCTCCTTGGATGCTCTGGTACATGAAGTAGTTAAGCATCACTCAAGTTGCAAACCTTCAAGCTCTTTATTCCTATCATGGTAAGAGAAAATCATAGTTGTAGATGCCATGTTCATGCCAAGTGCTTGTCATCTACCAGATAAGGCAGCAATAATCTCACTTCTGGCCGAGACACACTTCTATCCAAATTGATAAATGCCTAGTAATCAACAGTTCCACCTTCAACTAAGCATGACTCATTCATGTTTCATAAGCCACACCTGGGAACAAGCTCTCTCTCACTTTTTTTTTTTTTTTTTTTTTTTTTTGAGGAAAAGGATATCACCAAACAAGAACACAAAAGTTAGTATCAATAGAAATGTTTGACATATGTCACAGTGCTCTTGTGCATGGGATTCTCAAGTGTGTCTATGCACGGCCGTGTAATGTGGCCCTATATTAATGCATACTTTGGAAATGCATGACCTGAATGGTGCAAAAGACAGGGTTGTGCAAGGAGCACATGGTTGTTGCTCGTTCGAGGCTTGCGATGTTATTTGTGGAGGTTGATGCCGACCTTGGTGGAGGTATCCATTGAGTCTCGAACTGATGTAATCCTCCTTATTGGAGTCCATTTTAGAACATCATTTTGCACTGTAGAGGTCACTTCAGGCGTCTTTCTCTTTGGATGCTGTCTGAACTGTGGTATCCAGTGTGGTTGACGCTTTGGTTCGGTGGAGGTTACTTGCACTTTTGGCTTCCAAGCCCATATCCTTTTTGCATGTCTTCCTACTAATGTTGAAGAGCTGATTTGATCTTCCTTTGGTCTCTGTACGTGGTTCTTACCCTCTTCTCTTTTTGGATTCTTTGTTGAGACCTTTCGCATGTGGGAGAACATAGGTTGTTGTAGATGTAGGAGCTTCTTAGGTACCCACATCTGTAATTGCCCTTGTTGAGCTGCAGCTAACTTCTTAGGCACCCAAACTTGTTGGATACCTTGTGATTGAGCTTGTCTGAGCTGCTTCCCTCGTCTTCTGGCCTGGTTGGCTTGCCTAGATGGGATTTGTGGGGGCAAGGCTGGTGGTTGCTCTCCTTTGCGTACCCAGATCTGCTTCATGCCCGGAACCGCTTTTTTATCGAATGGTGTCTTTCTATTTGATGTAGCAGTTGTCGTGAACGGTTGTGTTTGCTTGTGTGGTGGGCTCACTACAGTGGCTACTTGATTCTTTGGAGAAGAAGAAAGATCCACTCGCCTTCGAACCTGGTCTTCCACGATTGACTCCTTCTGCATCATAGAGCTTTTGACACATACAACATCTTCTTTCATATGATTAGTCTTGGAAGAACTAAGAGAGTGTGTGGTGCCATGATTTAGGAGCATGCAGTTTTCTAATTCTAATGTAATGCATTGTTCATGTACCCAAACTTGAAGAATTTGACTTCTTAGGTTTAAGTTAACTGCATGGTCATAGATCCAATCTTGACCCAGGACAAGTGGTTCTGTAAGGTTCTCATCTTGACATACTAGCGCTTTGACTTTCATTGGAACATCTTGAAGGTAGATGGGAAGTTCCACCTCGCCCAAACAAGGGGTTTCCACACCTCCCAATCCTATGAGATAAGCTTCTATGGGATTGATGTTCAACTGCAAGTCTTGGCAGTAGGAAAGTCTAACTGCACTACTTGCTGCACCTGAGTCAATCAATGCTTTCACCGTCCTTGCACCCTTCCCTTGTCCTATCTCTATGGTCACAAAGGGTCTTCGGTCAATGACCTGAGAAGTCGCTATGCCTGACTTTTGGCACATATCCATGTGATATTTTGGAGCTTTTTAGTTGACATCTAGGCCAAGTCGTCTTAACTTATTTCGCCTTATGCGCTCTCTAGCCTCTGCCTGTGCTTCTTCTCTCACTCTTAACTCTTCTTCTTTTCGTTTCTTAGCAGTGTTGAGTCTCATTAGCATGTCCTCTGTAAGAGGTTCTTGATATAACTTGACTCTACAACCACTAATATAGTTTGGCAAGATATCACCTTCTAAAGTAGCCAATTGAACCGCGCCACTAGTGGAAATTCTGTTAATGATCATGGGTCCATATCCTCGTTTTTCCAACTTACGGGCATGTTGTTTCAGTGTGTAAACCAACACTAGATCTCCCTCTTTCAGTCCCTTATCCTTGATGTGTGCATCGAAGTAGGCCTTTTGCCTTTTCTTTGCAGCGTAGATGCCTGCAGCCGCTCGTAGCCTTGTCTCACCTAAGCATTCTAGATCAAAGATCCTAGATGACAATTCATGTCCATTCCACTCATGCTCTTGTGCTACTTTTAAAGCAGGGATTAAGAAATTCAGTGGTAGCACCGCATTCTGTCCAAAGACCATCTGAAATGGGGTGGCATTGAGTACTGTTTTGTAGGCAACTCGATAAGCCCAAACAGCATGATGAAGTTGTTTGTCCCAATCAGAGCGTTTATTATTTACCAGTTTTGTCAATACGTTACAGAGGATCTTATTGGTACTCTCGGCTTGTCCGTTGGCTTGTGGATGATAGGGGGCGGATTTCTTATGTATTACCAAGAATTCTTGGAGAAGATTTTCAATGACTTCATTCAAGAAGTGTGTGCCTCTATCGCTCACCAACTCTATTGGTAGTCCATATCTCGTGAACACATTCTCGAATAAGAACTTAGCCGTAGTCTGAGCATCATTCTTTGTTGTGGCTTTGACTTCTACCCACTTTGTAAGGTAATCTGTGGCTACAATGATGTACTCTGCATGGGAGTTTCTAGCTGGGGGGTTAATAGGACCTATGAAGTCTATGCCCCACTTCAAAAATGCACGTCCTCCCATCATTGGCCTCAAGGGCATCTCGTCTTTTCTCACTGGATATTGTGCACGTTGGCATGTGTCACATTTCTTCACATAGGTATGTGCATCCATATGAAGAGTGGGCCACCAAAGTCCTGAGAATAGAATGGTCTTGATCACTCGGTCAGGACCAAAATGTCCACCTGCAACACTGCTGTGTGCAGTTTCTAAGACTTTCAAATAATCTGATTCGTGAACGCACAGTCTTAAGTAACCATCTTTGCCTCTTCGGTATAGGTTGTCTCCTACTAGGGCATAGCCTTGAGCCTCTTGCTCCATGCTTCTTCTTCTTGCTAGACTAGCCTCTTTGGGTAATTTTCCCGATCTCATAAACTCTACCAATGGAGCACTCCGATCTGGAATTAATGACACTTGATAAAGGGTCGCATGCTCCACTGGGGGTCTCTCTCTGCACCTTGGACAATTCTTAATCCACTCATGTATTTCTTTGTCCATGCTAGGCCAATACACTCCTAAACGCTTTAGATTCTGCAATGTTCGTTGTTTAGAATAGTGATTTCCTAGCAATCCTTCATGAGCTTGCTGCAACCAACTATTATGTTCATCATCCTCGACACAACAAGCTAATACGCCCTCCGTATCTTGTTTGTACATGCTTCCTGCTAATATGTGATATTTTTGTGATTTTACAATTTCTTCTTGTGATGTTTTCACATTCTTATTTGCAGGGCCAAAGGTTAGGACTGGTACCAACTTATTTGCCCATTTAGGAACAACTTCTAAATTGAACAGATAAGCATCGGGTAATTCGTCAGACACTCCTTGCGGTGACTCTCCTGAAGTGATGCGAGAAAGGTGATCTGCCCGAAGGTGGGTTCTACCTTTCCTGACAACAACTTCAAAGTCATATTCCATTAGTAAGAGGAACCATCTTACCAAGCGTCCAGTATTGCAAGGTTTATTGACCAAATATAACAAAGCTTGATGATCAGTGAAAAACTTGAACTTGTTGGCCAATAAATAGTGTCTAAACTTCTTAACAGCATATACCATGCCTAAGCCCTCTCGCTCAGTTGTGGTATAGTTCCGTTCAGCTGCAGTGAGCTGTCTACTAGCATATGCTATGGGCAAATCTAAGTTTCCTTCACTTGTGGGTTGTGCTAGCACACATCCTATGGCATGATTGGATGCATCCACATGGACATGGAATGGTTTATTCCAATCAGGAGTGGTGAGTATTGGTGCCGTGCACAAACGTTTCTTCAGTTCGTTGAAAGAATTCTCGCATTCGTCGTTCCACTCAAAATTAGACAACAAGGCATAAAGGGGTCTAGCTATGATCGCGTACATGTGGATAAACCTACGGTCGTATCCACAATGGCCCATAAAGGCTTGTACCTCTTTAATATTCCTTGGCCTTGGTAGCTCCGCTATGGCTCGTACCTTATCTTCATCTGTTGAGATTCCATTCTTAGAAACAATATGACCTAAGATTTTACCTTGATGCACCATAAACACACACTTTTCTGGGTTTAGACACACTCGATATTCTCTACACTTGTTGAAGATTTGTCTGAGCTCAGGGATGTGAACCCTTCTTTCTTGGGAATGAGCACATAAATCATCCACATACACTTCTAAGCTCTTTCGCAAGAACTCTTTGAAGACATGACACATGAGCCTTTGGAATGTTGCAGGTGCATTGGTGAGCCCAAATGGCATCATCCGAAATGCAAAGATTCCCCACTCTGTAGCAAAAGCTATTTTGTGTTGATCTTCTGGGGCAATGGCTACTTGATTGTAACCTGAAAATCCATCAAGGAAACTATAAACTTCCTTGCCTGCAACACGCTCCAATAGGTGTTCTGTGATTGGAAGTGGATAACTATCTCTAATCGTAGCGGCATTAACTTTTTAAAGGTTAATACACACTCGCAACTTCCCGTTCTTCTTGGGTACCACAACAATGGGGGACACCCATTCGGTATGCTCAATCTCATAGATGAATCCAGCCTCAATCAACCTATCAATTTCTTCTTTGATTTTGGCTGCATAGGTATCATTATATGTGTAGGGCTTCTGTTTGGTGGGCTTAGCATCAGCAGTCATGGGGATAGTATGAGAGCAAATTCTTGGATCTACCCCTTTCAAGTCTCTATAGTGCCATGCAAACACATCCCTATATTCCCTTAATAGAGCTATGAGCTCCATTTCTTCTCTTGCACTTAGGTCATCTCCTATATATGTGCATCTCTCTTCGTTCTCTTCAATGGTCACTACAATCTTCTTGGTCTTTTCTTTATTATCATATGATTCTCCTATGATGGCCTCTCTCTTAGGCATTCGTACCAAAATTTTGCGGTCGTCAACTTCATATTTCTTGAAGTTTTCTGGTACTTCAAACAATGATTCCTCCTCTTCTTGTTTCACTGCTTTTCCTTTCTTTTTCTTTTGACTACTTTCGCTTCCATCCTTTGAGTTTACTGTTTTAATACTTGTGAGAGGTTCTTCTTCTTTCTGGGTGAACACTCCTATATCTTCTAGATAGTGCTGCTCTGAGTTAAAACAACTATCCATCACAATAGACTCTATATCATCGTCATTCTCTTCTTCTTCTATGACATCACTAGGGTCACATTCTTCTAGCAAGGGCTGACACATGAACACTGAGATATCATAACCCTCCTCATCACAATGAGGTGTCCATTGTTCTTCATTGACGGCAATGTCCATGGTGGCTAAGATTTCTGGCCAGCCATGAGGCTCAAATTCCTCATCTGGAAAGATCATCGGTGTGTAGGCTGGGTCTCTAACTGGTCTATCTCCTAGCGAAGTTCCTTCTTCTCTTGCCTTCAAGCGTTTTTCCTCTTCCTCTGCGACCTTGCACATCCACAAATGAGTATCTTCATGCAGCCATGATGGATCCGGTGAACTTTCAGAATGCATAGAGATGGAATCTTCTTTCACTTTGTGGATAGAATTCCACTGTAGGGGTGGTACATCTCTGAAGGTGTAATCCTTCAAATTGACCTTAGTGGTGACCCCTAAGTGCTGTAAGTAAAAGGAGTTAGTTCCCCAATCCTGTACTATTTGCAATTGTCGTAGGAAGGGTCTTCCTAGGATCATCTCATAGACATTATTTTTCTCAAAGTCACATATAGCAAATGTGTGCTCAAAATCTACACCACAAGTGGTTAGAGTGATCCCTTCTAGCAATCCTAGAGGTCTTTCAAAATGACCATCAGCCATTTGAAGCTTCATTCTAGTTGGTCTTAATGTGGGCTTGCCCCATTGCTTCCACAAGGAGGTGGTCGCAATAGCAACACCAGCACCTGAATCTATGATTGCTTTGGTTGTGTAACCTTGGTAGGTGATGGGAAGATAAGTATTACCTTCTTCACCCTCACACATGTCCCCTATTTTGTCTAGAGGTATCTCTGGTAACCTTTGCTTGGAGCCTGCTTTTGGCATGTTGGAATCAAGTTCTGGGACCTGATCCTTCACATGATTCCATAACTCAGGTTTTGCTTTGAGCAACTCTTCTACAGTGAGATGACACTGAACCTTAGTGTTCTTCACGACATCCGTGTTCCTTGGAACCACTGAGTCTTCATTTCTTACTAGTATTGTGGGAGCTCTAATCTGGAGTGATTCAGATTCCCATGGGCCTGGAAATTGAGGCAGTTCTTCTAAGGTATTAGATTCAAAATCTAATCTTTCGTCTTCTTGTTCTGCTTCATCTTCGTAAATAGATGGGATGTCTTGGGGAAATTGATCATGAAGATCATCAATCTCAGGAATAGGAGGGGAATTACCCTTCTCCTTGGCCCATTTCTCTTCTTGTATTTCCCGCAAGAATTCTTGAGAGTACTGTTGAATTGAAGGAGGTATTCCTGGATCCGTGGAGTTAGGAACGTAAGCTCCCATTGGTGGTGAGCTTCCTCTTTCAATAACTGGTTGAGCCTGAGGAGGTAAAGAAACTTGTGGTTTGTTTACCAACTGCTCTAATCTTTCTAGTAAGCCCTGGAAATGCAAATCTGATTTGATAGAGTTTGTCTGATTGAACTTTTGACTAGTCTCAAGTATGGCTTGAGCTTGTTCTACCATTTTCATGCACATTTTCATCCGTTCAATCTCTAAATCTGCTCTAGGGTAACTCTTGTCTAGGTTTGCAGCTGTAGGCCCTTCTTGAAGTCGAGCCTGGTAGGCCTTGAACATCATGTCCAAACCTTCTGGGGTTGGATCTGCAAGAACAGACCCTGGTTGCGGTCTATTTACAATGGGTGGTGGGGTGGGATGAGGTGGAGTGGATGGAGTTTCGGCATGCGAGGGGCTTTGAGATGCAATGTCTTCTATTTTTGTTTTCGCTTCTTTTAAGCTTTCTTCTAGTTCCGATAACTTTTTATTCCACTTACGATTGGCCTTCTCTCTGGTATCCTTCCATGTTCTTGTTTTCCTCTTACTAGGCTCTCCCGATTCACTCGACTCTGATTGTTCTACTGGTTTATCCTGTTTTAAGGCTTGTGCTCTAGTGACAGCTTGTATAGGAGCCACATTGCTACTACTTGAACTTGGATCTGCCACTAAGCCTACCACATTAATGGGTGTAATCTTGGGTGCACTAGAGGGTTTCTTGGACAATCTCTGGGGAGATGGTCTTTGCCACAATCAGGACAAAAAGCCTGTATTGTGATAGCCTGTCCTTGACTCGGAGATGGTGGGTGGGGACAGTCACGAATGAAATGGTCACCATGACATCTGAAACAAGATCCTCTAGGGGCTTGTGGTCTCATTTGTCTCAACTGGGGCCTAGGGTTAGGATTTGTGTACATGACATTGGAGTATTCTGGCTCCCAATTTTGCTCCATAAGCGGTACCTCATATTGATACGAGTAAATCTCACTATGTTCAGGTGACTCTGTGTAATAAGCATGTGGACTACCTTCATGGGAGTAGTCTGAACTATGAGCATGAGAGTCATTATCTGGTATCAATGGGGTTAGTGGCACCAAAGCTCTATTTGGATTTTCCTCTCCCACAGCATACTTGACTGGAATCACATTGGCTGGAGCTGGTGGTTGGTTTCCCAAGACAGGTTGTGGCCTATATGGTACCTGATATTGCTGTTGTGGTCTATAATATGGCTGTTGGTATTGGTTCTGATACCTACCTTGTGGATAAGGTTGCTGATAATTCTGTCTAACAGCCTGCCTATTGTAGGGACATTCTTGAGCCGTATGGTTTGTGTACTTCCTTTCAATAGTACAATAGGGAGCATTCCTTTCTCTAATATTTTGGTTTTGCGTTGGGCATACGTTAGCCATGTGGTCACCTCCGCAAGTATAGCACCGATTCAATGGAGTGACTCTCTGTGTTTGTTTATTTTGGACTCCCAGCTTCTTGGCAACTTGCTCAGCTATCTCTTCTATTTCTGTGGAGATCTTTGAAGTATGACTAGTAGAACTATCCGAATCTTTGTAGAGTTTGGACAATCCTAACTCCTCACCCAAGTTATCTTCTATGTCTATGCACGTCCGCACACACTCTTCTATGGATCTAGGATCTTTCAAGTACACATATGATCTTAACTTGGTGCTCAGTAAGCCATCTAAGAACAAAGCCACTTGTTTGGCCGGAGTGGGTAACTCTAGAGCAGGGCATCTTTCTAGATACTGTCTGAATCTTCTACCTGCTAGTCGCACTGTTTCTTGGGGAGTCTGCTTGAAGCTGTGGATCAAGGATGATGTGTTATGCCTGATACCACTCTTGGAAAATTCTACAATGAATTCGTCTAGCAGTTGACCTATATCGTGATAGCTGCTTCTACTCAATGGTTGAAACCAAGCTAAAGCAGTGCCCTTAAGGGTCAAACCAAATTCCTCGTACTGGGTGAACCAGTCCTCAATTTGTTCGGCTCTCAACACTTGTTTGTACTCGGCCACATGATCATAAGGATCCCCTGTCCCATCGAAATAGTTCTTCATTGCCTTGATCACTTGAATGGGTCTAAGGGTTCTTGGGTACTCTCGGGGTCTAGGCAATGGAAAATCCTGTTCATCTCTTTGTTGCCTATGTGCTTGATGTCTCTCTCTTTCAGGTCTTTCATTTTCAAATCCTGCTCTATTCCTGCCCACGGTGTGTGCAAAACTTACCTCAGGTCTCTCTCTAGTTCTTCCTCTCTGGGCTTCATGAGCGTGGGATGATCCTACTCCTTGGAGGCCATGGGAAACATTGGATCTTGGTGGGGGGAAAATCAATTCATTCTTCCAAGTATATGCATGTCTATCATGTTCTGTTACCAAGAAAATTTTCTCTGATGTGTTATCCAGGTAGACAACCTTTCCTGGTATCTCTGGATCCTTGAACTCGTAGATGATGACTATGCCCAATTGGCTAGGTTGTTCTGGCTTGAATCTCCAAAAGGCTTCCTCTGTTTCTCTATTCAAAAATAGTTCTATGCTTTTGTTGTCTTGAGGGATCCAGTCTGGAGTGATCACTCGGGTCAAAACTGACTTGCCTCTAGGAGTCTGGGGTCCTTGTCCTATATTTCCTTGTTCTAGGTCTCCTATCTCATTCTCATGAATGATATTTCCAAACTCATCGGTCCTATCTGGTTGGTTGGTAACCACATACATGGTTCCTTCCTTATCAATGTATGAACCCTCTTCGAACTTGACCACCGGGTGTTCAAGTCCAAAGGATTGATCTGGATTTTTGAGTTGGACCACTGATCGCCTCAGACCATCCTCATAGATGCGAGCACCTAATTGGTTGGTCCGAATATATTCCAACTGTGTCTTATAGGGACCTTCCGGTGTTTGTAGATGGGCAGTCCCTGAGCCACCTGCAGGTTTTCCCATGCTAAAAGACATTTCTGAATCACTTGTGTCTGAACTTAGTAAAAGATCACCACTTAGTTGTTGTGTCCAAGACTTGGATGTATGGTTGACACTAGCCTCAGAGGATCTAATGCTTTGTTTATCCTTGCCTAAGTGTCTACCAGATCTCAGGTTCATAAGCTTTAGTCAAGAGTCCAAATTTTCCCTTTGGTATGGTTCAAAATTCTTTAGAGCCCCCTTGGTTCCCTAGTCCCACCTGAGGGTCAACTTCAAATTATCCTATCTCAAAATCAACGCGTTATTCTTGAAAAAAATAGTTGAGGTCGTGTAGGATTTGAAACGAGCTTTCCAACAAGCTATAGAGCTCAAAAAATGGACTTTGGATGAAAAAGTTATGCCAATTCAGGCTCCTGGGGGTCAAAACAGGCAAACAGGGCCTTTGGAGAAAATCGCGATTTTGTGAACTTTCAGAGAATCGCGATTTTGTGAACTCAGAAAATCGCGATGTTGAGCACAAAATCGTGTTTTTGAAAATCGCGATTTTGAGCAAAAAATCGTGATTTGAAAATCGCGATGTTGATCACAAAATCGTGTTTTTGAAAATCGCGATTTTGAGCGGAAAATCGTGATTTGAAAATCGCGATGTTGATCACAAAATCGTGTTTCTGAAAATCGCGATTTTGATCACAAAATCATGTTTCTGAAAATCGCGATTTTGATCACAAAATCGTGTTTCTGAAAATCGCGTTTTTTGACATGAAAATCGCGATGTTGATCACAAAATCGTGTTTCTGAAAATCGCGATTTTGATCACAAAATCGTGTTTCTGAAAATCGTGTTTGACATGAAAATCGCGATTTTGAGCACAGAATCGTGTTTTTGAAAATCGCGATTTTGACTCAGAGAATCGTGATTCACAAAATCGTGTTTTTGACTGAAAATCGTGTTTTCTCAGAATCGTGTTTTTGACATGAAAATCGCGATGTTGAGCACAAAATCGTGTTTTTGAAAATCGCGATTTTGAGCAAAAATTCGTATTTTCACAGAATCGCCTTTTTCATAAAATCGTGTTTTTGGCATGAAAATCGCGATTTTGCCATAGAGAATCGTGTTTTTCTCAAAATCGTATTTTTCGCTGAAAATCGTGATTTGTGAGAATCGCGATTTTGAGCAGAAAGTCGTGTTTTTCACAAAAATCGTGTTTTTGCTGAAAATCGTGATTGGTGAGAATCGCGATTTTGAGCAGAGAATCGTGTTTTTTTGAAAATCGCGATTTTGAGCAGAGAATCGTGTTTTTTTTTTTTTTGAGAAAAAACACAGAATTGCGATTCTTTTCAACCAACTTTTAGGCGGGAAAACTGAAAATCGTGATTTTTTCAAAAAAATTTGAATTTTCACAGAATCGCGATTTTCATCACAGAATCGCGTTTTTTGGCGGGAAATTCAAATTTCTGAGCGCCGGCTATGGCGAGCTCCGTATGAGCAGAAAATCATGAAAAAAACACAGCGCTTGCTCTCCCTTGCTTCTCCTAACTCCTTCCCACACAATAATGCATGAAAAATGGTATGAAGATGGTGGAAATGCACTAAAAAACAAGAATTTTCTATGAAGAAGAAGATGGAAGAAGGTGGAAATGATGATGATGATGAAGATGAAGAGGAAAAAACAGAAAATGAACTGAAATGACAGTTTTTTAACCTTCCAACGTCGCAAATCTACGATCTTACCATCACAACGCTCGTCCTCGAAGCTCTCTCCCTGGCAACGGCGCCAAAATTCGGTGTAGCTCAAGCGTAAGCACCACCTCCTTTACTTGTCAATCTGCGGAGACGTGAGGACCGGTATGAAGACCACGAGCAAGTGAAGGCACAAGTGCGTGAGTGAAAGCACACAAACATGCACACACATACACACACACGCGCACAAAGTAAGATCAAAGAGAGGAACAATGGAAAGCTTAGATTGCAAAAGAGTTCTCTTACAAAAGTTCTATTCTCTAACAAGCTAACCCAAAAAATGAGCTCTCTAGCTCTTTTTATAGTTTTTTGACTGGTTTTGGCCCTGTCCAGACCTAGTGTCCGGCCTAGTTAAAAATTAGGTTCCAAGGCTTATTTGAGGGCTCAAACGAAGTCTAAAAATTATGAAAATTGGTACGATGGTACTTCTAATACTCCTCAAGCTCGAGGACTTCTCGGCTTGAACAAAATGGAGTTACTAAAAATAGATAATGGTATTTACAATGGTTTCTAGTGATGAAAATCACTATTTTTGTAGGGGATTCTTCTGAAAATTTGACATACACTTCTTGGAGCTCCCTACTTGCTTCCTTTCCTCGTGTGTCCACCTTTTGATGTGCTTCCATGATTTGTCCTTGACTTTGAGCTTCAACAGCATGTAAAATGGGCACCCTCCGTTCTGATCGAGGGGGGGAATATATGTCTTCAGATTTTAATGCATTTCTGGCTGAACGTGGGATAAAACACCAGTGTACAGTGCCGTATACACCTCAACAGAATGGAGTTGCTGAACGAAAGAACAGGTCACTCATGGAGATGGCGAGGTGCATGGTCAAAAGTCAGGCTTTACCACATAGTTTCTGGCTTGAGGCTGTCATGTGTGCAGCATATGTACTGAACAGGTGTCCCACGAAAGCGTTGCAGTCTATCACTCCATATGAGGCTTGGCATGACCGCAAGCCATCTGTTGCTCATCTGCGTGTTTTTGGTTGTTTGGCATATGCATTAGTGCCTGAACAACATCGCAGAAAATTGGATGATAAGGCAGTAAAATGTATTTTTGTTGGGTACAGTTCTGAAAGTAAAGGCTATCGTCTGTATCATCCACAGACTAAACGCATTCTGGTTAGCCGTGATGTTGTCTTTGTGGAAGATGCTATTCAGCCATTGCTTTCATGTACTAAGGAGACATCTGTTAGCTCCAAAGACATGTATGATACTTTGATGCCTCTTTTTACAGGTGGACAGGCTAGCGCTGGTCCTAATGAGGCAACTTCTCAGCCTTTGTAGGTTTCATATGATGATGCAGATCATGCCATTTCTGATGCAGATTTACATGATGCACTTGTTGATGAGAGAGCTGATATTGAACAGGCAAAAACTATGCCAAAATGGCTGGTGCAGACTTTGCGTGACAGCAAATTAGATGCACCTTTGTCATATCGTACTCGTTCAGGCTCTCATAGTACCTCCTTTGCATCAGATTGCTATGCTATGGCTGCATCTAGTCTCTGTGATGAGAATGAGCCTGTTTCTTTTGATGAAGCACAAAATTCAGAAAATTGGATGGCTGCTATGCAATCTGAATATGATGCTATAATGAAGAATGGTACATGGTCTTTATGTGACTTGCCTCCTGGCAAGAAGGCCATTGGCACTAAGTGGGTATACAAGCTGAAGCGTAAACCTGATGGTACAGTTGACAGGTATAAGGCTAGGCTTGTTGCAAAGGGTTATGCGCAGGAAAGAGGCATTGATTTTGATGAGACCTTTGCACCTACATGCCGTATGACTACTGTTCGGAGCATTTGTGCACTTGCAGCCCATCATGGTTGGAATGTACATCAGTTGGACATTAAAACAACATTTCTGAATGGTGACTTGCATGAAGAAGTGTATGTTTTTCAGCCCCGTGGCTTTGTGCAGAAAGGGCATGAAAACCAGGTGTGCAGGTTAAAGAAGGCATTATATGGTTTAAAGCAAGCACCACGTGCTTGGTATGAAAAAATACATGCCTATCTGATTGCACATGGTTTTGAGAACAGTCCAACTGAAAGCACCTTATATGTTAAGCGTGCTAATGATGTGCTTTTGATCATTGTTGTCTATGTAGACGACATGCTGCTCACTGGTCCTCTTGAGAAGCATATTGCTGATTTCAAGGCTGATTTGCATGCCTCATTTGAGATGTCTGATTGGGGGCATTTGCATCACTATTTGGGCATTCAGTTTATGCAAGTTGATGGTGGAATGGCTTTGTGTCAAACGAAATATATTGACACATTATTGCAGCGTTTTGGCCTTGAAGACTGTAAGCCTATTGCCACTCCTATGGAGACAGGTTTACGATTGAGTCTTCATGATGCTGGAGATGCATTTGATGCTGTTCTCTATCAGCAGGCTGTTGGATGCTTGATTTACTTATGCATTACTCGGCCAGATATTCAGTTTGCTGTCTCACAGATGAGCAGGTTCATGCATTGCCCATGAGTCACGCATTGGAAAGCGGTTAAGCGCATCTTTCGCTACTTGAGTGGTACTCGGCTACTTGGGTTGTTTTATCCCAAGGGGGGATCACTACCGCCAGATTTGCATGCTTTTTCTGACTCAGATTGGGCTGGTTGCTATGACACTCGTGTGTCCACCAGTGGTTTTTGCTTCATGCTTGGTAGCTCATGTATATCTTGGTTGAACAAGAAGCAGCCTACTGTGGCCACTTCCAGTTGTGAGGCTGAGTATAGGGCAGCTTTCACAGCGACTGTTGAGTGTGTGTGGCTCAGACGCCTTATGGCTGATTTGGGTGTTGGCCAGTCTTCTGCCACCACCATCTTCACTGACAGTCAGAGCGCATTGGCAGTTGCGAGGAACCCTGTGTTCCATGCTCGCACTAAGCACATTGAGGTGCATTATCACTATGTCAGGGAGAGGTTCTCTGCTGGGGAGATCAGCTTGGCATATGTGCCCACGCAGGAGAACATTGCAGACCTTTTCACGAAGGCTCTGCCTAGGGAGAAGTTTGAAGCTTTCCGCAAAGCTTTGGGCTTACTTCCTTTTGTGGAGTGATTTCCACATAGCTCGGCACTTCCTTATACATGAGTGCCAGCTCCTTGTTCACCGCATCACTCCCAGGGGGGATTTGTTGATATATTTAGGTAGTGATGTGTGTGAACACTCTAGGACCGCCGGGGCACTTTTTTCCCTCTTTAGGAGGTTTTTTTCCCCCGGCTTGTATATACGCCTATTGCCCTAATGGGCTACTTATCTTTGTACATTCTCTAGTAATACATTCAGTCTTGTGTGTTGTGCTCCAAGCTTCTTCCTCTTCCTTGTGTTGTTCGCGTGCTTCCGCAGACGTCTAACTCCAACAGGAAGTAGGCTTGGGAAAGCTGGATTGACCCAATGGTCTCTAAAAAAGGCACTTGGGCACTCTACCATGCGAAAGGGTACTAAGAAGGGAGGTGGCACTTTGAGAATTGGGCCCAACAAAGATTCAAGTGTATCTTTCAATACGTATGTCCGATTGAGAAAATACCGTTGAAAGCTCTTGGAACGAACTTTTCAAATCTAGTAACCTAGTTAGGAAGTGTGAAGCCTTTGGGAAACCATGGGTGGTACTTGATTGAGGGTTCAAGATATCAAACATGAGTGAGAACGAGGTTCAAGACACTTAGGTTGAGAACAAGGGCTCAAAACACCAAGGTTGAGAACAAAAAGGTTCAAGACACCAAAGTTAAGAGCAAGGGTTCAAGAGACTAAAGTTATGAACAAGGTAAAATGGTTTGTATGTTTTGAAAAGATCTCCTTTTTTCAAAATGCTTCACCTCAAGATCAGTGCATAGCAACGACCCCGTCTTTGGAATCGACCTTTAGCCGCGACTCGCGAGTCACGACTCACAAAGTTTAATGGGAGAAGAAGGAAAGGGCGGGAAACATATTTTCTGGTCTACTCGTAAGGATTTCCGTGCCTCCACTCTTTCGGGCATCCAAATGTTCTTTCTCCCTTCCTTCCACTAAAAATTCTAACGTGCCGCGGGGAATAGACTGAGACAAGTACATACAATTTCGCGTCCAAGGCATGGATTGCCTGAGCGACGCACGTCGGCAATTCGGAGTTGTTCTTGATGCTGGTTCGGATTGGGGACTGCGAACAAGCGATGTCTATCTTCGTCGAAACCTGTGTAAGTATTGTTTTTTTTTTTATTGAAGTATGCTCATCGCAAAATGTTCATGCTCCAATCTTTGCTCACTGGTAAAGCGGAACACAGTTGTCTCAGTGAAGGCCATTCACTCCTCCAGTGACAAACTCTGCATGTGGATTTACAGAATTTATGCATCGCATTTTTGTCTTTCATGTGTCTTTAACAAAAGGAAGCCTGTGCTGAGCATTTACAATTAGAACTTGTCTGCTTAATAAGCGGATTCCTCAGCAGAATCCCATCACCGGCTCCAGCGCCAACCCTCGCATGCTCACCGATCTTATTCATGTTATGACCTTAGCTCAGTCGGTAGTGCGGTAGATGCTGCGCTTAGGTCTCAGGTTCGCGTCCGACACGCAGCTCGTAAGCATTTGCAATCAGAATTTTTTTCTTCAAAATTTGGGTCCTTCTTCTGAGTCCTGCGACAAGCGTTGGATATGGCTTTTTATAAATATAAATATAATTTAAACTTGATTCACGGCCGACCTTAGCTCAGTTGGTAGAGCGGAGGACTGTAGTTTGGTTTGAATGGGATCCTTAGGTCGCTGGTTCGAATCCGGCAGGTCGGACAAGGAAGTTTTCTGTACCTGCTTTCTTTTAGGCCACAAACCTACATGTACAATCGGATTTCCTTTTGTACGTAAGTGGATTGTAGAGCCAAGGTCCTTCACTGCCTCAATCAACAAGCGCTGCATATGGGCTGCATTGAGAAGCCTATAGTAATTCTTGACAATCAAATTATCTTTGCTACCCGGGAGAGCGGAGGAAAATAATGTCAAGACTTTGGGCAATCGGTATAGAGGAGGGTTTTTAGCTCTCAGAAGCTGATACTAGTGGTTTTCAGCTCAAAGACAATGGTTAGTGGTTTTCAGCTCAAAGACAATGGTTAGTGGTTTTCAGCTCAAAGACAATGGTCTCAGCTTTTAGGCCCTTCGTTCCTCGAGCAACAAACTTTGCTTGCATGTTGGTTTACAGAATCTATGTACGTTATTTCTTGTCTTTCACGTGTCCTGAGCAAAACAAGCCTGTGATGAGCGGTGAAACAAGTTAAATCTTCAGCTAAGGACCATCACTGGCTTCACAGAATATGTACCTAACGCTTTTACACCGTCTGTATCAGGGCAATGTAAGGCGCAGCAGCTGGATACTAAGACGTGAATCAGTATTTGTTTCTGTATCCATGGGTTATTCTCTGACATAATGCACATGGTGCTTCATCAAATTCTTCACTTTTTAACGATCATGTCGAAAATCTTATCAATAGTTTTGACTTCGGATGACATCTACTTTTTGGATTTAAGGTAGTGAGGAGACATATTGTGAAAGATTGTCTTGAAGACCCTGGGTAAGACATATGTGATGCAAGATGTAATGGATAGTGCAATTATGAGTAGAAGAGGATATAGCTCCATCTATAGGCTTATACGCTCCCATCTTAAAGCAAGGATTCAGATGGGTGCTACTCTCGGGCCTCACTAAAGTTTGTGGACTTTGAGCTTTAAATGATTAAATTGATGAATGAAATGGTAAATACTACAAAAGTAAGAATGATAAGGTACTTTATAATGAACAAAAAAACATATTGGTAGATTTAAAATTATGTCAAAGTGAAATGGAGTTCTATGAAATTTCCATTGAGGAATGCCATAACTAAAATTGATGAATGAAAAGTTATGAAGGGTCATAACTTAGTACATTCGCATCGATGAATAGAGAAATTAACGTACATTTGATGCAATATTTTATTTCCTTATGAAAACGAGTTCAAAATGTAAAAGTTAAATCAAATTTTTTGCATGTGTATCAATTTGCTTTCTTTCTTGAATCTATCTATTGGTATATTCCGTTGTGCTATTATTTCTTGCATGGTATCAAAGTTCATGAGGCTCTCAATTGTGCAAAAGAAGAAATATAGAGGTTGGAGAGGCATCAATGACAGAAGAGAGATGTGAAGATGTGCATCATCACCAACAAGAGTAGGAATCAAGGTAATTCACCAACAAGCGTAGGTGGAGCACAAGTAGGAGTAGCGATGATGCCAGTCATCTGAATGTTGTGGATATGACCACCAACCTTCATGGAAGGTATGGTTGATGGTATGGATCATGAGCCCCAAGGAACACTTGATCCAAACAATATTGGTCGAATGATTCCTCTTGATATTGATCTTCTACGTGCTTGGAAACATAGAAATGCAGATGCATTGTGTGCTCTAGTTGCAAGTACTACTGATAGTGTTTTGACTCTCATTCAACACATTGGCTTGTGAAGCATGGAACATATTGATAAATCAATATAAAGTTTTGAAATTAGATTTATATTCCGAACTTGGAGAATCATCTAGCATTAGAAAGCTTAGCCAATGGGGGGAGTGCAAAGGTATTCATCACTCACTTAAAGACTCTAGAGGATCAAATGATGGGAGCATATATACAAAAGTCAAGCGAGGAGCTAGCTTGGCATTGTCTTGGAAGTTGTCCACCAAAGTTTGATTGTTTGGTAATTGCTCTTAATACTTGAATTAGACCTCAAACTTTAACTTTTGAAAGAATGCAATGTTGTACTCATGGAGGAAGAGCTATGAATCCAGGCAATGAATGAAGGCAACAAAGCATCTCCAAGGCAAGGAATGAAGGCAACAAAAGAGATATTGCATTGATAACAAATGCCAAAGGAGGTAAGGGGGCTCTTCAAAAGATGGAGATAGAAAGAAGAGTGACAAAAAAGAAGATCATTTGCACTGCAAGAGGAAAGGCCACTGTGAGAAAGACTTGAATGATTTGTGTGTAACTCTCCTCCCATCCATATATACCCTCCTGTGCTCTAAAAATAACTATGTATACTCTAAAAATAGTAATGATCTGGAACAATCTAGTGTAAATATGTGGCCATCATGCAACACTTATTCCCATTACTACCCAAGTAATTCCCATTACTACCAAAGTACCTTAGGGTATCCCCCGAGCTTAGGACCTTGACTAGCTGGCCCTTGTCCCTCACACATATGGATGGATCCCTGTGGATCAATGGATTGAGCCCTGTGGATCAAATGCATTGATCCTTGTGGATCAATGTCTAATACTCTCTCCCCCTTCTAAAGATCATTGCCCTCAATGATCAATGAGGGAAAGTACTGGCAAACCAAAGCTGTTGATTCCCAAGTAGAGTTAGTAAGTGGTAATCCTTTCGAGGCTACTAAATACTTCGGAATGACACGATTCCTCAATCGTTTCTATCTCCGATCTAGTATCTTGTGTGGAGAATGATTTGTGCTTTCTAACTATTTTCCAAGGTCTACAAAATCTTGGTGATAGCTTACTAGACTTCCTTGTGGAGAGTGAAGTAGACCTAGCTAGTACCTGAAGAAAGACTCTGTCTTCCTTCTCAAAGGATCTAGGAGATCTCTTCCTATCAGTGTACTCTTTAGCCCTATCAGGGGCTTGCTGCATCTTGGCTTTAGCTATTTCTAAATTTTCTTAGACGTTCGTTGAGAACTTCGAAGCACTAGGACATTGTTGTAGCATGCCTATGGTACTGGGAGCATTGGGATTTATGCCATAGCTCATCTCAAAAGTTGACATACCTATAACTTTGTGAGGTCTATTGTTATAAGAAAACTCAACTAGGGACAAATAATTATTCCAATCTATCTGTCTCTCAGATATATATGCCCTTAACATGTCCTCTAAAATCTGGTTGACCCTATTGGTCTAGCCATCTATCTGAGGATGATCACCACTACTCATATTTAATGACACCTTCAGTTTGTCAAATACAAACTTCCAGAAATGTCTTGTAAATATGACATCCCTATCTCAAACTATGGATGTCGGCAACCCATGCAATCTGAAGACATGCTGGATAAACAACTCCACTCCATGTGGATCAAATGGATTGATCTCTGTGGATCAATGATCGCTGTGGATCAATGATCCCTGTGGATCAATGATCCCTATGTATCAATGATCCCTATGGATCAATGATCTATGTGGATCAAATGCACTAATCCCTGTGTGGAGTTTCTATCATCTCTTGTATGGGTATGAACTAATCCCTATTTGTTGGAGTTAGACGTATGCGAAAGCACGCAAACAACACAAGGAAGAAGAAGAAGCTTGGAGCACAACACACAATACTGAATGTATTACTAGAGAATGTACAAAGATAAGTAGCCCATTAGGTCAATATGTGTATATACAAGCTGGGGGAAAAAATCCTCCTAAAGAGGGAAAAAAGTGCCCCGACAGTCCTAGAGTGTTCACACACATCAGTACCTAAATATATCAACGAATCCCCCCTGGGAGTGATGCAATGACCAAGTAGCTGGCACTCATGTATAAGGAAGTGACAAGCTATGTGGAGATCACTCCACAAAAGGAAGTAAGACCAAAGCTTTGCAAAAAGCTTCAAATTTCTTCCTAGGCAAAGCCTTTGTGGAAAGGTTTGCAATGTTCTCCTACGTGGGCACATATGCCAAGCTGATCTCCGTAGTAGAGAACCTCTCCCTGACATAATGGTAATGCACCTCAATGTGCTTAGTGCGAGCATGGAACATAGGGTTCCTCCCAACTGCCAATGCGCTCTGACTGTCAGTGAAGATGGTGGTGGCAGAAGACTGACCAACACCCAAATCAGTCATAAGGCGTCTGAGCCACACACTCAACAATCACTGTGAAAGCTACCCTATACTTAGCCTCACAACTAGAATGGCCACAATAGGTTGCTTCTTGCTCAACCAAGATATACATGAGCTACCAAGCATAAAGCAAAAGGCATCTCGAGTATCATGAAGACTCAGTCATAAACCTGTTTCCATAGGAATGGCAATAGGTTTAGAGTCTTCAAGGCCAAAACGCTGCAATAATGTGTCAATATATTTCATTTGACACAAAGCCATTCCTCCATCAACATGCATAAACTGAATGCCCAAATAGTGATGCAAATGCCCTAAATCAGACATCTCAAATGAGGCATGCAAATCAGCCTTAAAATCAGCAATATGCCTCTCATGAGGACCAGTGAGCAGCATGTCATGTACATAAACCACAATGATTAGAAGTTCATCATTAGCACGCTTAACATATAATGTGCTTTTAGTTGGATTGTTCTCAAAACCATGTGCAATCAGATTGGCATCTCATACCAAGTGCATGGTACTTGCTTTAAACCATATAATGCCTTCTTTAACCTACACACCTAGTTTTCATGCCCTTTCTGCACAAAGCCATGGGGCTGAAAAACATACACTTCTTCATGCAAGTCACCATTCAGGAATGCACTTTTAATGTCCAACTGATGTACATTCCAACCATGATGGGCTGCAAGTGCACAGATGCTCCAAACAGTAGTCATACGGCATGAAGGTGCAAAGGTCTCATCAAAATCAATGCCTCTTTCTTGTGCATAACCCTTTGCAACAAGCCTAGTCTTATACCTGTCAACCGTTCCATCAGGCTTACGCTTCAGCTTGTAAACCCACTTAGTTCCAATGGCCTTCTTGCCAGGAGGCAAGTCACATAAAGACCAAGTATTGTTCTTCATTATAGCATCATATTCAGATTGCATAACAGCCATCCAATTTTTTGAATTTTATGCTTCATCAAATGAAACAGGCTCATTCTCATCACAGAGACTAGATGCAACCATAGCATAGCAATCTGATGCAAAAGAGGCACTATGAGAGCCTGATCGAGTACGATATGATAGAGGTGCATCTAATTTGTTATCATGCAAGGTCTACACCAGCCATTTTGGCATAGTTTTTGCCTCCTCAATATCAGCTCTCTCATCAACAAGTGCATCATGTAATCTGCATCAGAAATGGGATAATCTACATCATCACATGAAACCTACAAAGGCTGAGAAGTTGTCTCATTAGGACCAACACTAGACTCTCCGCCTGTAAAAAGAGGTAATAAAGTATCATACATGTCTTTAGAGTTAACAGATGTCTACTTAATACATGAAAGCAATGGCTGAATAACATCTTCCATAAAAACAACATCATGACTAACTAGAATGTGTTTTAGTCTATGGACGATACAGACGACAATTTTACTTTTAGAACTGTACCCGACAAAAATACATTTTACTGTTTTGTCATCCAATTTTCTACGATGTTGTTCAGGCACTAATGCATATGCCAAACAACCAAAAACACGTAGATGAGCAATAGATGGCTTGCAATCATGCCAAGCCTCATATGGGGTGATAGACTGCAGCGATTTAGTGGGACACCTGTTAAGTACATATGCTGCACACATGATAGCCTCAAGCCAGAAACTATGTGGTAAAGCCTGACTCTTGACCATACATCTCGCCATCTGCATGAGTGACTTGTTCTTTCGTTCAGCAACTCCATTCTATTGAGGTGTATACAACACTGTATATTGGTTTTTTATCCCACGTTCAGCCAGAAATGCATTAAAATCAGAAGACATATATTCCTCCCTTGATCAGAATGGAGGGTGCCCATTTTACATGATGACATATTTTTAGCCAAAACCAAAAACTGTTTGAAGCACATGAACACTTCGGACTTTGCCTTCAATGGATATACCCATCCATTCCTAGAAAAATCATCAATGAAATTCACGAAGTAAAGATAATTTCCAAAAGAAGGTGTTTGCATAGGACCATAGACATCACTATGTAAAAGCTGCAATTTCTGAGTAGCCCGAACTGAACCATCTTTTGGAAACAATGAACGCTGCATTTTGCCCAAAATAGTGCCTTCAGAAACATGTTTTTCCAGGTATCTCAAGTTTGGGCAAAGAGGACATCATTTCAGATTTTTGCAAGCATAGCAAACTAGCAAAATTCAGATGACCAAAGCATGCATGCCAAAGCTTTGCATCTTACATAGCGTGAGAATCATGTATTACACATGCCGAATCATTTACAGATCTTTCATAGTCTATGAGCTTATACAACCCACAACATAAAATGCCAGAAGCAATAATCACATCGCCATTTGACAAATCATGAACTGTACACCTGTCATCAATAAATTTCACAGCCAAGCCAATCTTGGCTAATGCAGAAACTGATAACATGTTCTTCTTCATCCATGGCACAAATAAAGCATTTGATAAAGTGAAAGAACTACCATCAACAGTAGTCAAAATGATCTTACCAACTCCCATAACAGGATAAGAGGAGTTGTTGGCGCATGTAACAGTATTCCCTGTAGCGGCAGACTCGAGTGAAGAGAAGAAATTGTGTTGCGAGGTAATATGTTTGGTCGCCCCACTATCAAAGTACCACACATCTGAGTCTACTACAGACATGCACTGCTCATGAGAAGACGGGTCAAAACTGCAGATAGTAGTAAATGCCCATTCTTCTTCCTGCACAAGATTAGCACACTTTGTTTTTGGTGTAGAGGCCTCTGCAACAACCATTCTAGCCTCTTTTTTCTTTGCCTCTTTAGCAACCAGTTTTGGACAGTTCTTTATGATATGATCATTCCCTTTATAGTACTTGCAAAACAATTTCTACTTTTCTGATTTCTTCTCATCTTTATCTTCCTTCTTCGAATGTGCAACATTTGTAGATTTTTTCTAACTAATTGAAGAGCTCCATTTTCCTTTGCCCTTTTGACTAGCCAAGAAAGCTTGATCTACAACACGCATAATGGAACTGTTCTACCTGGACTGATCCTCTTACAACAGAGCAAAGACTAACTCCTCAAATGACAAGGCGTTTGGATTGCCTTTCATCATCAACCAAAGAGTAGAAGGAAAACTCTATTATGAATTAGGAAGACCATTCAGAACGGTCTACACAAGTGAGCTATATGGTATAACCTCATCAGAAATTGTTCCTTCAAGTCTTTGATCTTTGTTAGAAAACTTTCTATAGGATCACCTTCAGTCATGCACTCACTCTCCAATTGTTTTCGGAGGTAAGCAACACGAGCCTCATTCCTAGCTTAGTACAATGTGGTAAGTATATCCCAAGCATCCTTAAGTGTGCTGCAAGAGCGAATGTGAGGAATAATGGCATGTTTGACAAACAAAGCTATCAATGCATGTGCCTGGGCATCTCTGCCATCCCAACAAATTTACTCTGCAATAGGTGCAGCAAAAACCGCAACACGAACAGGAATATGTAGAATATCATCATCTTCATCACCTTCTGCATCAGCTTCAGTACCTGTAGTTGTAATAGTTGCAGGTGTGATAGGATGTTGTTCAACACCTTGCACAATGTTCCACAGTCCTTTTGCAACCAATACATACCGCATCATATAAGCCCACAATGGGTAGTTGGTACCATCTAACTTATCCTCAACAGCCAACATACGAAATACATCATTGCTTTCAGCTATGGACGGTGACTAAAATACCTTGATGTAGAAAATTGACTGTATCTTAAAAAGTTGAACGGAACTGCCCAGATGAGTTTTGTCAAGCCTGGTTCAGACGTTGAGATGCTTATATTGGTGAACCAAAACTGGTATATACCTTTGGCACAAAAAGATAAAATAGTCTACACAAGCACTACGATAGTGCATTCGGAGGCCGAAACGAGCTCAGATACCAATTGTTGGAGTTAGACATCTACGAAAGCACGCGAGCAACATAAGGAAGAAGAAGAAGCTTGGAGTACAACACACAATAGTGAATGTATTACTAGAGAATGTACAAAGATAAGGAGCCCATTAGGGCAATAGGCATATATACAAGTCCGGCAAAAAAACCTCCTAAAGAGGGAAAAGAGCGTCCCAGTGGTTCTAGAATGTTCACGCAATCACTACCTAAATATATCAACACTATCAACCAAATTCATATCCCTATGGATCATCAATCTGGCTACCACAACTAAGATAGTATCCCACTTCCTTTGGGTCCACAGTAACCCGACTATGAAGTCCATGGATACTCTATCCCAGTTATGATCTCAAACTTGTAAAGGATGTAAAAGAACTGATGTCTTTATCCTTTTTGCTTTGTTGACTTAACACATAAAGCCTGCTAAATAGAAGTGTGGATATCTCTGGCTATCCAAGCCACTAAAATGCTCTTCTAATAAGCTATATTGTCTTTTCAACATGTGGATGTCCTACACAAGGCACATCATGGTTATCATGCATGACTTTTCTTCTCAAATCCCGAGAATCTGGTACACAAATCTTTCCATTCCCTCTAACTATTCCATTATCCTATGAGAAACTGGAATACAAAATGGACTTGTTCGCTCTGCTAGGGGAAGAAACAACTGAAACTGTCCTGTCTCCTAAAATAGAGTCATCACTGATGGCTCGCATGTGGATCTTCCACTTGTGCTTCCTTTATCTCTTGAAGTAATGAGCTTTCTAGAACTGTAAAGCTCATTGGATACATTATCCCTGATAATGCATCAGCAACTATATCCTCTTTGCTCTTATATACCAGATTTCCATATGAAACTCCTGCATAATCGCATCCCAACAAGCCTGTCTACCTCGAAGATATGGATGACGACCAAAAATACTAAAGTGTATAGTGATCTGTGATGCCTTAATGTCTACATCATTAAGATAGTGTCTCTAGACTTTAAGTGCATACACCACTGCATACAGCTCCTGTTCATGCACTGGCCTGCCATCTTGGCTCAAAACTGTCCCTATGGCTTATGCCACTAGCATCTCTCTCTAACTCAAAGGGTTTCTATAGATGCATCACTTTGAATATAGGAGCCTTTGAAAAAACTTGTTTTAGAGTATCAAAACTATCTTGCTATTCTTGCTTCCATGCAAAGAAACCTTGCCTTGAAGGAAGTTCATCATAGGCACTGCTATCGATGAATATGAGGAATGAATTTTTTATAAAAATCGAAAAGTCCTAGAAATGACCATAACTGCCCTTCATCCTAAGAAGTAGGCTAAAATAACATAACTAAAACCTTCTTGGGATCCATCTGAATCCCATCAGTAGAATACTCTATCCTTGAAAGAAACAACTGAGTCTTCTCTGGATTAACTAAGTCTTAACATGATCTTTTACTCTAAACTGATGGTAGCCACTTATGTAAGCTATTTTACTAAATACAAGGGCTCCACCTAGAGTATCTAAAAGATCATCAATCCTAGGCATATGATATCTATGTCTAATAGTAATCTTATTGAGTGCTCGATAATCGATGCACATCTTATAAGATTCATCGTTCTTCTTCACAAGAAGAACTTGTGCTGCAAAGGGTGAATAGCTGGGTTTAATCAGCCCTTTTTTGCAATTCTTTCAAGGATAAATCTTGGAATTCTTCTCTCACTTTCATTGAAAGTGTCGAATCATTCCAACTAGAGTCTCTATGACTATATGAATTCATGATAATACATGAATTCATAAAGTACGAGGAAAAAAATAAATCAATTTTAAGCAACTTGGTAGCATTTACTAATCGCGTCTCTTGGAGATCTGATTCTCCGTGGATCAGTAGTCGGCTCCCCTCATGCTCAAACTTGATGACTTTACTTGGTCACTATTTATGATGTAACTATAAATGAAACATCAAACTTGCTTCTCAACTTGTCTTCCATTTGGAACTAACTTTTTTGTAGACCTTGCATTGTTGTATAATCACTCCCTACTAGAGACAACCTTGCCTTGTCTAATAAATGCAAATCATGCTGTGCTATATAACCTTGTCTCACTCTCTGCTAGTGACTTAGAATATAGCCTTGCTTGGTTTACTCTATGCAGACCTTGCCTTTTTGTATATCTTGGCCACTCTTGAATATCTAACCCACAGACTTGCCTTGCTTGCTCACTACAAACCTTGCCTCTGTGTATCTTGGCCATTCTAGAGTTCTTGGCCTACAGACTTGCCTTGCTTGCTTAAGGAAGATGAGTCCATATAGGAGCTCTATTCTTCACTTTCATATAGATGGAACTATCCTATCTGCCTGTACTAAACTATTATAGAATCAAGATATGATTCCTTCTATAAAGCGAGGAACTCTAAAGTCTATGTCTCAACCTCCAAATCTAGGAAGTTCTTACACAACTTTTCTTTTACTATTTCTAACTAAGACACTCTAATCAAACTTGATTTACCCTTTTTATTTTGCAAATCTGAAGTCTATACTTCTTGTGAAATAAAATCCCTTTTATTCCACAACTCTGAAGTCTATACTTCTTGTGAAATAAACTCCTTTTCATTCCACAACTCTAAAGTTTATACTTCTTGTGAAATAAACTTCTTTGTTCTATACACATACGAATATGCACTAGAACTCATAACTATGTAATTAGTATAAGCATCCTAAACTTGTGGGTATTCTTAGAGTGCTCTTATAAGGTGTTAAACTACCTTGAGACCTCTTACCTCTAAGTTTCTAACTTATGAAACCATGGTAAAACTTACCCTGTCTCAATTTGTTCTTTCTACAAAAGGGTAATTCTTTTTACGTGAAAATTCTTATCTCTTTCTAAATTTATTGCTTTAAATATTTTCCTTTGAAAGCTTGACTTTATTTCTTTGGATCATAATGTGAATTGCATTCTTTCTTGATCATGAAATCTTTGAGGATTAACTATCCTCTATTCTAAGTTCTAACTAGACATCCTAGAATTCTAACTTGTGAACTAGTAAGTTCCTCATTCTAATGACTTTGGCAATATGTGTCCTTGCCTTAAGACTTCCCTTAGTCTTATATTGAATTAATTTCTCCAATCAATGATATCTTCTAGATATCCAGAAGCTTATACTTTTCTTTGATCAAAGTGATACTAGTCATTCATCTTGATCATTATATAGTTTGAATATTCTATGTATATTCAAACCAAGTAAAAGGCAGCGGAAAAGAATAAATTACAAGCCTTTGCTCAATGGAACATGAAGAAATAAGAAAATTTTAGTATGATCTATATGCTTGCATGTATATGCATACTAAATTTCTAAAAATTTCAGCAGCATAACGGCATAAGTTTTAAAACCGAAAAAATTATGACAAGTGATTTCCATGATAATGGTGCCAAGAGGCACAATATATCTACAAATAGACTGAAAGAGGATTACACACCCTGACAATTTTCGCAATGCCGACATACATAATATAACTACAAGTAGACCCAAAGGGGATACACACCCTAAAAAATTTATATTTTTTTCTCCTCGCTAACGTGCAAGAAAAATACATACCTATCCCTGCAAAAAGAATACGTGCATCGCACGATACGAATTCATGTCTAAACTATGTGTCTAGTCTAGGTACTATGGAAAAATTGCATGTCCTATATGTACTATGATGCAAAAAGAGAGTAACGATGCATATAAATTAATAAGAGACTTATTTGGAGGTTCAAAAATAAAATTTGCAGGTGTATGCAAGTACAGTAGATGATCCACACTCCATCGGAATAGCTTTCCAAGTCACACCCGATGGGATATGCTTCAAAACAAGGCTTGAAAGAGGGTCATTGAAGATGAATAGACAAACTCCAAATCCTGAAGATGATGGGACTGAAGCCAAAGTATGGCTTCCAACTACTCATTGGAAAGAGCTCTGAAAGAGCTTTCCATCGCAACAAAAATCATTGGATTTAGAAACTTCGTTTGCCCGTGCTCTACAAATGAGGTAGAGCTGGCATCGGTGGATGAAAAACCCACCCGACCTCTATATAAGCAGGCAAAGCAGGCACCATCTGATGCGTGGGCAAGTTCATGAATGCGGGCAATGCTGAATTTTACCCCA
The DNA here is from genome assembly GCA_020310875.1 of Ceratopteris richardii. Classification (NCBI taxonomy): domain Eukaryota; kingdom Viridiplantae; phylum Streptophyta; class Polypodiopsida; order Polypodiales; family Pteridaceae; genus Ceratopteris; species Ceratopteris richardii. The sequence continues at coordinate 109,117,111 of CM035409.1, read as the reverse complement.
ATTGTGGGTACTTGCCAGTTCCTAACTAGACTAGACCTGGTCATATGAAACATCAAGCGGGTAGCAAGTTGGGCAAAAAACGGGCTCCTTTGGGCAGGTAGACTGTTGCACGACAGAAAGATGATGTCGTGCTTTGCTACAGTTCAGAGGGGTGGGGTCACATGGAATACTTTCTAACTCCTTTTGTGCCACAAAATCCCTGTTATAGATGATGACCGATCATAAAACCTCCTCGATTTCGTGCGAAGAAGAAGATGAAGAAATCCATGGCGAAAAAAAATGCATGAGACAAAAAGAATCATGCCAAAAGCTTAAGAGGATCTCTCATGCTCTAATACCAATTGTGAGAAAGACTTGAATGATGTGTATGTAACTCTCCTCCCATCCATATATACCCTCTTGTACTCTAGAAATAGCAATGTATACTCTAAAAATAGTAATGATCTGGAATAGTCTAGTGTAAACATGTGGCCATCATGTAGCACTTATTCCCATTACTACCCAAGTAATTCCCATTAATACCAAAGTACCTTAGGGTATCCCTGAGCTTGGGACCTTGGCTAGTTGGCCCTTGTCCCTTACACACATGAATTGATCCATATGGATCAATGGACTGATCGCTGTGGAATGATCCCTGTGGATCAAATGCACTGATCCCTGTGGATCAATGTCTAACAGCCACATAATTCAAGACTCTTAGATCAAGAAGGTAGAATAAAAGAATGGCTCTTCAAAAGGTGGCAAGGGCACTCTACATAAATAGAGCTTGAGTTATGTGCTATGATAAAGGAGGTATGCTCCTCCACTGAAGATTCAGGAACAGATGACTCATGGGTGTTAGAAAATGGTGCCTCATCACATGATGAGCAGAAAAGACCTTTACATTTCCTTATAGCCTTTAAAGGAGCCCATCATACTAAAGGTAGGCAATAATGCAAGATGTCCTGCAAAGGATGAAGGTACAATTTCTTTCATTAATTCTAATGGGGATATGATAAAGCTTTCAAATGTTTTGTATGTTCCACAAATCAACTTAAATTTTCTTTCAATAACTTCTATAACTAATCAAGGTCATGATGTATTTTTCAGCAATAGAGGAGCTAAGATTATGGATAGTAACAACAACATTGTTAGGACTGGCATAAGGAGGAACAACTAGTTTGAGTTGTTTGCTCTTACAACCACTACTAGTGTGGGCCCAAGTAAGCTATGGCATGAGAGATTTGGCCTTATCAAAAACCTTGTACTAGATGAGATGCATCATAGGGGTATGGTTGCACACCTATCATCGATTATAGAAATCAAGGAACCATGTGAGGCTTGCATGATGGGAGAGGAATAGAGGAAGGCATTCCCATATGAAAGCAAGAATAGAGCAAGGGATCCTCTAGAATTTGACTTGTGTGAGAAAATGTCTATAGAGGCCTTGGGCAGATGCTCCTACTTCATGTTACTCGTTAATGACCATAGTAGGAAGATGTGGGAGTATTTACTTCGCAATAAAGCTCAAATGTTTTGGTATCTTTAAAGGATGGCTTCAACTTGTTGAAACTGAAACAAGGAAGAAGGTGAAGAAATTTAGGACAAGCATTGGTGGCGAGTTTACATCAACATAGTTTGGATATTTTTGCAAGAGTAAGGGAATCAAGCATCAAACCAGAGTGGCACATAGCCCTCAACAAAACAGTGTTGTAGAACATCGCAATGGAACCATCATGGAGATGGTGAGGTGCACGTTGAAGGGAAAGGGTTGACCAAATCAATTTTGGACCATCAACATTGTTGTCTACATCTTAAATCATAATGAGACCAAGACACTTGATGGAAAGACTCCACAAGAGGACCTCAAACTCCAACAATTGGTATCAAAACAAGTCGCTACTTCATCCAGGGTATTGTCAACACCCATCTAGTCTTAATCTCAAAATCGCATGAAAATTGGTGATCATACTCAGGGCAATCAGGATTTCAAAACTACTTCACTTTGTGGCATCGAAATTTTGATCTGAGCTTGTTTTGGCTTTTGAATGCACTATTGTAGTACCTATGTAGGCCATTTTGTCCTTTTGTGCAAAAAATATATACAGGTTTTGATTCGCTTATACAAGCTCCTCAAAGTTTTGCACAAGTTAAGCAAGTCTTGATAGGGTGGTTGTGTTACACATTTTGAGATACAATCATTTTTTTACATCAAGATATTTAGTCAATGGCCATGGTTGAAAGCAATGATGTATTTTTTATGTTGGATGTTGAGGACATTGTGGGCATATATGATGTGTCATGTATTAGTAGTCAAAGGACTATGAAATATTGTGTAGGATGCTAAAAAGCAACCTAGTACACTAGCAAATACAATTATTAAAGGTAATACAAATGGCATTAAAAGTGATGATCTTCAAATTCTGTTTGTATTGCAATTCCTATGACATCTACTACAGAACAACTTTGTTGTGATGGTAGAGATGCTTAGACACATGCATTGATAGCTTTATCTTTCATACGTTCCATTATCCATCGCAATCACGCTTGCAAAACAACAAAGGATGCTTAGGAGATATTTACCACTTTATAGAAGGCAAGAAATGAGGCTTGTGTTGCTTACCTCCAAAAATAGTTGGAGGGTGCCCATATGTATAAAGGAGATTCTATGGATAATTTTTTGACAAAGATCAAATATTTGAAAGTGTAGTTGATTTTTTTAGATGAAGTTCTATCAGATAGTTCACTTTTGCTAACTGTTCTTAATGGTATTCTAGATTCATTCTACTCTTCGATTGATGATGGAAGGAAATCCAAACACCTAAACATTTGAGGAGTTGATCTTTATTTTGTTGCAAGAAGATTAGTTTAAGTAGACCACATTCATTATGCATGTTAGAGATCAAGCTTTCCTAGCTAGTCAAAAGGGCAAAGATCAATAGAGCTCATCTACTAGCAAGAAAAAATGTGCTAATGTTGCACAATCGAAGAAGGACAGTAACGATTATAAGAAAACAAAAAAGTGGAAAGAATTTTATAAATATTGTAAGGAAAATGACCACATGATAAAGAGTTATTCAAAATTGGCTACAAAAGAGGGAAAGAAGAAAGAGGTTGGAATGGTTATTGTAGATGCCTCTACACCTAAAATAGAGTCTTTTTCAGAATGAAGAATGGGTATTTACTATTGTATGCAACTATGGCCCATCTTCTCATGAGCATTGTATGTCTATAGTAGACTCAAATGTTTGGTACTTTGATAGTGGGGCAATGAAACATATTACCTTGTAGCGTAGTTTCTGTTGTTTACTTTTGCTTGGCCCTACAAGGAATACTATCATATGTGCTAACAAATCCTCTAATCCTATAATGGGAGTTGGCAAGAACATTTTGACTACTAATAATGGTAGATCTTTCACATTGTTAGATGCTTTGTATGTATAAGGGATCATGAAAAATGTGTTGTCAATTTCAACATTACCTGACATTTGCTTAGTTGTCAAATTTGTTGATGATAGATGTACACTTCGTGATCTCTCAAATGGTGATGTTATTATTGCTTCTGGCATCATCATCATATATCATGGGATATATAATCTCTCTGATGCAAAGCTTTGAGATGCATGATTTGTTCATGTGAATTTTGCTAGTCATATCTCTGTGGCGGGATGCCTACCCAAATGATTCAAAACACCTTCTGGCTTTGCACTTTGATAAATTGATCAAAGTACAAAGTAGTGAATGAATAATAAGGGTGGATCTAATAACATCCCTGATCAATTCACTGTTTTACTAGGTATGAATGAGGATTACGACCACCACGTGCTAGAGAGATGACTCTCCTCCCAACCATATGCCTCTATATATAGATCTCTCTAGGGGACTGCCTTCTTGGGCAGGTGGATTCTAACCATCCATATGTCGGCCATGTAAAGGTTGGTGCACCAAATGTCCTAATTAACTGGAGTTAATTCATCTGGATGCTTCTAGAAGGCTTTAGAGGTCTTTGGGCAAAATAATCTCCCCATGTATCCCATGGGGATTGAAGCCAAGGCCTACTCCTTCATACCCTTGAGACTTAACCAATAAGCTAAGTGGATCACTTGTTTACAAGACCACATGACCTACTACATTAGCCTTCAGATCTTTTGTTCATACATATGGATGTCCAAATGGTGTCCGATTTCAGATCTGTGTGAACCGATTGGACCCTTAGATCATAAAATTACTTTATTACATTCTTTCCCCCCCGTTGGAAAAATATTTTTGTCCTAAAAAATAAAACTATATAAACACTTTAGGCAACCATCGAGCCTAAAACCAAAAGAACATGTCACATCTCTATGGTGGGATCCCTACCCAAATTATTCAAAACACCTTCTAGCTTTGCACTTTCATAAGCTGGTGAAAGTATAAATTAGTGAATGAATGATAAGGGTGGATCTAATAACATCCCTGGTCAATTCAATGTTTTACAAGGATTGAATGAGGATTACGATCACCACATGCTAGAGAGATGACTCTCCTCCCAACCATATGCCTCTATATATAGATCTCTCTAGGGGACTACCTTCATGGGCAGGTGGATTCTAACCATCCATGTGTCAACCATGTAACTCCATCTACACCAAGTGTCTCAATTAATTGGAGTTAATTCAAATGGATGCTTGTAGAAGGCTCTAGAGCTCTTTGGGCTAAATACTCTCCCCATGTATCCCATGGAGATTGAACCCAAGACCTCCCCATTCACACCCTTGGGCAACCCTAGAGCCTCACGTTCTAAAACTAAAAGAACATGTCGCATCTCTATGGTGGGATCCCTACCTAAATGATTCAAAACACCTTTCAGCTTTGCTTTTTGATAAATTGGTCAAAGGTAGTGAATGAATAATAAGGGTGGATCTAATAACATCCCTGGTCAATTCACTATTTTACTAGGTAAATGAGGATTACAACCACACATGCTAGAGAGATGACTCTCCTCCCAACCAGATACCTCTATATATAGCTCTCTCGAGGGGATTACCTTCTTGGGAAGGTGAATTCTAATCATCCATGTGTCAGCCATGTAATTGCATGTGTGCCAAGTATCTCATTTAATTGAAGTTAACTCAATTGGATGCCTCTAGAAGGCTCTAGAGCTCTTTGGGCTAAATACTCTCCACATGTACCCCATGGGGATTGAACTCAATACCTCCTCCTTCAAACCCTTAAGTCTTAACCACTAAGTTAAGTAGATCACTTGTTTACAAGAGAACACTTGCTATGTAAGTCTAGTCTCAAGATCTTTTGGTCATACATATAGGTGACCAAATGCTATCCGATTTTAGATCTATTTGAATGGGTAGAACCCTTAGATCATTAACTTACTTTATTATAGGAGGCATCTCTTAAGCCAATAATCCTTTTCTAGCAAATGTGTTGTACAAATCCTCTCATAATCAGTTAGAACCTCTAATTTGCAATATTCGTTGGTTATTCGAGAATAACTTCATAGTGTTTTTGAAGGTGAGTAGCAAGTATGAATCCTTTCAAAGAAAAATAAAGTATCTTAATTACGCAATAAGAAGTTGGAGCATCTGGTATTGAATATGGAAAGGTGATGTAGTTTTAGCATTAAAATATTTTAGGAATCGCTTTCTATTTATAAGGATTCAATTTCCAAGTATTCAAGTTAGAAACCCATATTCTAGTATAGATCTCACTCATTCAATAGTGAAGTACTTTGTAGGCTACTTTGATGCTAAGTAGGGAACAATTGATGAAAGATATATGAAAGAAAATGATGTAGGTGTTGTGTTGGGTAGTGAAGATGAGGAAACAAAATAGAACATACACACACCAAATAGACATACCATGTTGAAAAATATAGTTAGACGCATATTTCTCCTTTCTGCTATACCATTTTGTTGAGGAGAGTACCTACAAGTAACTTCCCTTTTTATACTTGCATTCCATAATTAATCACTACACTCATTAGAGAAATACTCTCCCGCTCCATCTGACCTTAGTCTTTTCAACTTTTGACTTGTGATTCTTTCTGCATACACATGATAATGTTTAAATGTATTGAATACCTCTGATTTATCTTTGATCACATATATAGTGATCCACCTGGTAGCATCATCAACATAAATCACATAATATCTTGAACCATTTATACTGAAATCCTTTGATGGTCCCCACACATCTTTGTGTACCAAGTCAAGCTATTCTTCATTGATGGTTTGCTAGGAACAAGTTCCCATGTGTCATTGTCCATGAGAGCTTTGCTTTCTTCAACCATTGCTTCTCTCCATTCCTTCTTGCTTTGAGCTTCTTCATAAGATGTTGGTTCTTCATTGTTGGACTCCTTAGCCATATATATTGAATGCTTTGTGACCAAAGAGGTATCAAATGCACATCTCTATGGGTTCTTCTTCTCTCTCATTGACCTTCTGATTGGTTGAAGAGAGCTTTCTGAGCTTTGAGCTAGGTCTTGCATCTTAGCTTTCCTTTTGTTCTTGCATAGCTTCAATTTCTCCAAATCTGGCAAGTCATCTTCAGAGTCAATATCGTCAAGATGTTTTGGATCCTTTGTTGGAAGAGATGGAAAGTGTTCTTCCAAGTCATATGGTAGCTTCAATTTCTTTCATCATCAAACAAAGATTTATTTTCATCAAAGATTACATCCCTACTAACTAAGAACCCTTTGTTAGTAGGATTATACAATCTGTATCCTCTTTTATTTTGATCATAACCAATAAAGACACATTTCTCTACCTTGGGATCCAACTTTCCTCTTACTTGAGAATGTATGTGACCATAGGCTAGACATCCAAAGATTTTGCAATGCTCTAAGATGGGTCTTCTTCCATTCCACACTTCATTAGGAGTCATACCATTTAAAGACTTTGATGGAAGTCTATTTACAAGGTATGTGGGTGTTGATACATCCTCTACCCAAAGATAATTAGGTAGAAATTTTTCATTTCGCATAGATGTGGCTGCTTCAACTATGGTTCTATTTCTTCCTTTAGCTACTTCATCGAGTTCAGGTGTGTATTTGGTTGTTACCTCTCTTTTGATGCCTCTTTCTTGTAGGAAAGCCTCAAATTCAATTGAGAAATATTCTCCACCACCATCTGATCTAAGTCTCTTGAGACATCTACCTGTTTGGTTCTCTACAAGTGCAATATATCTTTTGAAACAATTAAAGACTTCATCTTTATGCTTCATAAAGTACTAAATCGTCCTCCTGCTATAATCATCAATAAAAGATACATAATATCTTGAACTTGAAATATAAGATTCTTTGATTGGACCCCACATATCTATGTGTACAAGATCCAATAGCTTCTGATGGATATAGCCTTTCCTGTTGAAAGGTTGTCTATGTGCCTTGCCCAATTGACAAGCTTCACACTTGTATATCATATGTTGTTTTGTGATGTTGGGCAGTCCAAGTACACTTGGATCCCTGCATATTTGTTTCAAAATTCTCTGACCAATATGAGCAAGCCTTTTATGCCATACCTCCAATTCAAAGAGTCTTTGAGATCCATAGCTAAACAATGCTATGTTCTTGGTGTCTTCCACCTCAAAGGTGAAGAGTCTTCCTATCTTATCTTATCTTGAAACTCTTCTAAATCCTTGCTTGGGGTCCTCCACATATGCTCCATGTCTTGTAAACCTAACCTGCAATCCTTTCTCCATAATTTGTCCAACACTTATCAAGTTTTTGGTTATTGTATGTATCTCCCATGTTAATTAATGTTTGCTCTGATACCACTGTGAGAAGAGATGGTGGATACACTCCAAAGATGTGCCTAGTGTTGCAAAAACCTTCTCTACACCTACCAAGATAGCTTCAAGGATGATAAGTAGACACCTTGCTAAGGATGCATATAAAAAACCCTAGTGATTTGGCACATTAATCTCAATTCGATTCATCAAAACAGACTACTTGACACAAAAAAGATGACTCAAAACTTGCTATTTTTGGATGAGATGCACTGTGGAATTTCACTAAGAGCTCATAGCTTGTTGGAGATTGACAAGAGATATTTTGCAAATCTCTAATTAGATATATGATGAATCTAAAGCAACAAATTTGATGAATTTTGATGAACCATACTATGAGATAAGTTTAGCACTATAGGGGTGTAATCCTGACATTTCAGGAATCATCATCCAAAATACATAAGTGACTTCAATTGAATGTAGCTCATAGAATAATGAATCAATGATGATGAAAATTGACATGATGCAACTAGAGTTTTCTAGTTATCTATACCAATGAAATCTCATCAAAAGACTCAATATACACAGAGAAATCAATAATTGAAGTTGATTGAAAATATGAACATAGACCTGTAGCAGTAGATGAAGAGAACTCCAATATGTGTCTTGTAAATCAATGTGTATTGCACATATGATACATGAATTGAATGTTCATCAAGCTTGGGAAGGAGAAGCACAATGTGTGCTTCAATAATAGCTTGATAATTGATCAGAGTCTTCTCACAATGTAGCTTGAAGTGCTCTGTCTCCGTGACTTCTCATATGTGTATATATAAGAGATGTTGAATTCAAACTTTGGAGGGATTCCAAATAAAAGTTCTCTTAAGTTAGGGGAATCCCATCTAATCAATCTCTTCTATCTTAGGCTCGTGATTCATGCCTAACAAGGCCATGAGATTCTCAAAGAACCTTTACTTTTGATGTAGTTAATCTTCAATTATTACAAGAGGTTGTGTCCATGAATCCTCTCAATAAGAGTATAAACAATACTTTTACACTAATGACTAATCAAGCACTAGGCTTGGATGAAAATGCACCAAAAAGATGTAGAGTTCATGATCTATGAAATGGCAACATCGTTATTGCTTCTTGCTTCTTTATGTCATGGGCTATATAAGATCATAGATTATGCAAAACCTATGAATGATTTAGCATGTGTAGTTCAAGATTCTCAGGCTATGTTAGATGCAAAGCTTTGGCATGCATGCTTTGGTCATCTGAATTTTTCTAGTTTAGCTATGCCTACAAAAATCTGAAATGGTGACCTCTTTGCCCAAACTAGAGGCACTTGGTAAACATGTTTGTTAAGGCTGTGTTTTGGAGAAAATGTAGCATTCCTCCTTCCCAAAAGATGGTTCAGTACGAGATACTCATAAATTGTATCTTGTTCACAGTGATGTTTGTGGTCCTCTAGAAGCATCTTTGTTTGGGAACTTTCTTTACTTCGGAACTTTCATTGATGATTTTTCTAGGCATGAATGGGTATATCCATTGAAAGCAAATAACTATTTTTGTGCAACAAACAATTTTTGGTTTTGGATGAAAATCTGTCAACATGCAAAATGGGCACCCTCCATTATGATCAAGGATGGGAATATATGTCTTCTAATTTTAATGCATTTCAGGTTGAACGTGGGATAAACCATCAGTGTACAGTGTCGTATACACCTCAAGAGAATGGAGTTGGTGAAAGGAAGAACAAGTCACTCATGGAGATGGTGAGGTGTATGGACAAGAGTTAGGCTTTACCACATAGTTTTTGGCTTGCAGCTATTATGTGTGCAACATATGTACTTAACACGTATCCCACTAAAGTATTGCAGTCTATCAATCCATATGAGGCCTAGCATGGTCACAAGCCATCTATTGCTCACCTGCGTGTGTTTGGTTATCTGGCATATGCATTAGTGCCTGAACAACAATGCAAGAAATTGGATGATAAAGTCGTGATGTTTTTGTGGAAGATGCTATTCAATCATTAATTTCATGTACTAAGGAGACATCAGTTAGATCCAAAGATGTATATGACACTTTAATGTCTCTTTTTACAAGTGGATAATCTAGTGTTGGTCTCCAAATAAGTCAATTTCTCAACCTTTATAGGTTTCAGATGATGATGTAGAGGAGGAAAAAAATTATGCCTAAATGGCTAGTGTAGACTTTGCAAGATAGCAAATTAGATGCAGCTTTTTCATATCATACTCATTTAGGCCCTTATAGTGCTTCTTTTGCATTAAATGTCTATGATATGCCTGCCTCTAGTCTTTGTGATGAGAATGAGCCTATTTTGTTTGATGAAGGATAAAATTCTAAAAATTGGATGGCTGATATGCAATCAGAATATGTGGCTATTATGAAGAATGGTACTTGGACTTTATGTGACTTACCTCCTAGCATGAATACCATTTTCACTAAGTGGGTATACAAGTTGAAGCATAAGCCTAATGGAACCCTTGATAGGCATAAGCCTAGGCTTGTTTCAAAAGGTTGTGCTCAAGAAAGATGCATTGATTTTGATGAGATCTTTTCACCTACATTTCAAATGACTACTGTTTGTAGCATCTGTGCACTTGCAATTCATCATGGTTGGAACATACATTGGTTGGATATTAAAACTGCATTTTGAATGGTGACTTGCACGAAGAAGTTTATGTTTTTTAGCCCCATGGTTTTGTGTAGAAAGGGCATGAAAACAAAGTGTGTAGGTTGAAACAGACATTATATGGTTTAAAGCAAGCACCACATGCTTGGTATGAAAAGAAACATGCCTACTTGACTGGACATGGTTTTGATAACAGTACAACTGAGAGGACCTTATATGTTAAGCATAAAAGTGATGTGCTTCTGATAATTGTTGTCTATGTTGATGACATGCGGCTCAATCATCCTAATGAGAAGCATATTGCTGATTTTAAGGATGATTTGAATGCCTCATTTGAGATGTCAGATTTGGGGCATTTGCATCATTATTTGGGCAACCAGTTTATGAAAGTTGATGTCGGATTAGCTTTATGTCAAACAAAATATATTGACACATTATTGAAAGAACTTGGAGAAGCTTGTAGGAGGTAGAAAAGCGAGTTGCAAAGCGATGAAGTTTGGTCCAGCCAATCAGGAAAAGACCAGCCCTTGAGATTATGGAGACTCAGATAAACCTTATAGGCATATGATAAGTGTAGTTAAATGAACTATGTACTTTGGAGCATGAAGGAGAAAGAGTCAATACAAAACATATAGGTTTGTGCATCGACTAGCTCAAAAAACTAACTATCTATGGAAGAGACAATGAACTTCAAATGCTCATAGTGACGAGAATGATTACAATTAGAAAAGATCCTTTTATGGTAGTGATACACATAGGGTTGAGTGTATGGAATGCACAAAAGTATAAGGAATAAGAAAAATATGCTATAGGAATGAATAAGACACTCAACGGTTGTACCTCCTATGTCAAAGCTTGTAGAGTCATGTACATTGGTTGCAAGATGTTGAATGTATTGCCATTGTACCTCATTGATGTAAGAATTTGAACCCAGGATAAGGCATTGCTTTTTCAAAAGATATTTAAGTGGCTCAAACTTGGTGGAAAATTGTTGACCATGGATTATTGCAAGTCCTTGAATGTGCCTTCTTCATATTTTGAGGAGTACATCAAGCCAAGAGGATATGATCTGCATGATGTTGATGCGTATGGCCAAGTAAGTGGTCTTGCTAAAGTGTTTATTTCAAAACATATGATAAAAAAATATGATATAACCAAGTTTGATCATGCTACAATTGGTTGCTTCTTGCTTCAATTCTATAGTCTAGTTGTGCCATCAAGTTACACCTAGTTTGACTCAATTATACCTAGTTAGTTCTTGGTTCAACTCAGTCAATGTCCATAAATAGATCTCAGGACTAGAGGATCATTTTACAAATATGTGAGTTGAGATAGAGCACATAGAGCAAAAGAGCACAGAGAGAAAAAGAGCAAAAAAGGCTTAAGCAAACAAAAGTCAGCAATGGAGAAGAAGGGATCTAGAGAAAAAACTCACACGTAACCTAAATTTAACCCAATAATTAAAGATTCCAAAAATGTTCCTTTTGATAACCCTAGAAATTATAGTAATTTGTTTGAAGTAACTCACATTTTTGTCCGTGTTTAGAGTCACAAAATAGGATGCCAAGCATCAACACTACAAGAAAAGTGGATTCCATGCGTTGACTTTTGGGGGAAATTCGATGCCAGGCATCAAGTTTTGGGTGCAGTCAATGCCAGGCATTGAGCTGGGCTCCAAACTTCATGCCATGCATCGAGTTGGCCAAGCAAGTTGATGCCAGGTATCAAGTTGGCCTCCAAACTTGATGCTAACCATCACGATTGGTGAGCAAGTCGATGCCTGGCATCAACCTAGTGGTTCAAGTTGATGCTTGGCATCAACTTGCTTGCCCAACTCGATGCTTGGCATTGACTTTGGAGGCCAGGTCAATGCATGGCATTGACTTGCTCAGTGAACTTGATGCTTGGCATCAAGTCTAGAGCCCAGGTGGACGCCTGGCATCGACCTTGTCGCCAATCCGATGACTGGCATCGACGTGCTCCATATAAGGTCGATGTGTAGCATCGACTTGGCCCCCAAATTCGATGCTTGGCATCAAATTGGACAAGGGATTCATGTTTTGCATAGGCTTGAGCCCCCAATTCGATGCCTGATATCACCTTGGGCATTAAGGTCGATGCCTGGTATCAACTTATACGCAACATTTGATGCTCTGAGTTGTAGTAGAAGCTTGATGCCTCGCATCGACTTGGAACCCAAACATTGAGATGAATGTTATCCCTAGAACAATGTCATACCCTTGGCTAAGAGAAATTGTTTCACTTTAGGGAGATTGAGAAGATAGAGGGGAAATCCTTTAAGAAGCTGAAGGTGACCATAAGCAGCTCAAAAGAGGGTGGTTGGTGTAGAGGCATTGGACATCTGCTGAAGCAAAAGAAGAGCATATTGCCTTTGTCCTCTGATTGTGCAAGTAATCCAATGGCCATATCATCAGGTGGTCATAGCAGTGTTAAGCCCATTGAGGAAGAGCCAGGTAGAAAAGATAAATCCAAAGACAGTAAAGTCAGTAGGAAAGATAGACCACATCAACTTTCAGTACATAGAGGAGAAAAATGTCACTCTGCTTGTATTTTCTGGTGCCTATGAGAGGGGAAAGATTACGACAATGTAAGTTTTTCAATATGGCCTTGTATTCAAGGTGGACTATGAAGATGAGGACTTAGATAACCTCCATTTCCTAGTGGAGACTTCAAAGGGATTGAGGAATACAATTTGCAAAATGGAGCTCCTATGTCCTGAATGTTGTGTTCCAGAGAGGCTTGCTCAAATCTATAGGGAATCAAAAAATTTGATCGTGGATCTCTTGCCATGGATATAAGGGAATATCATGCCAAGCTAGTAGAGGAAGATGACACCTATAAAGTGAAAGGGCAGACAACCCATACAAAAGAGGCCCTAGAAGAAGACCAATCTAGTTGATGTGGAATCAATAGAAAGCCCAAAATCTTAGGATGATATTGTTGCCCCTGGTGGAGAGCTCGCTTCTAGGATATTGCATATAGAACAAAATAAGATAAGGGAGGAGATTTCCAAGAAGAAGCTCGTGAAAAAGGGGCAACTTTTCCAGCTCCCCATGAATATAATCAATAGACCCCCAATAGAGCCACTTATAGGAAGGAGGCCTCTTGAGATAAGAGAACCACATAATCTACATGTACAAAACCTTAAGAAGAAGATGAAGATAAACCCACATGCAACCGTCATACCTCACTTGGTAATGGTCGATCCAAACCAATGTAGGTCAGTGGAGGAATTCAGCGAAGGTTTGTTTGAGGACTACACATACTACATTATTGGAGGATCAAACTCTGTAGAGGCTTGAAGACAATTTGTAAAAGAGCATCCAACTACATACTTCTTTAGGTATGCACAGTGTAAAATCTACGTTGGTTTGACTACAAAGGAGGCCAAACTCCTAGCTTGGGACCACAACAATGACAATGATTATAGACAAAAAATGTCGTCCATTGAGCATATCCGATTCTTCCACCATGATTATGTTGATGGCATAAGGGTAGATGGTGGAAGAAACCATCAAAATTTGAGGAAGTAGTACCTAATAGAGGTAGGGATAACAGTGGGTGACAATGTGAAGTTAGATGCATTTCGTAAATTCGACCATGGTTCCACCTCGCCTTTAGGATAGGGGAAATCTATGATCTTTAGGATAAAATATTCACAATGTGGGAGAACAAAGAGGTCAAAGGCTAGAAATAGAAAAATGCAAAAATAGATCCTTAGGTGGATGTAAAAGGAAAGGGAAAGAAAGTTGATCTCTCCATTGGAGAGGCTATTGAGGATATGAAGTTGACACCTCGCAGAACATTGCAAGGCATAAAGGATGAAACTTTGAGAACTTCAACATTATCAAGGGTCATTTCCAAAAATCTAAGCCTTAAGGAGATGGTCAGCGAGCTAAATAAGTAAGTAGAGTCTTTTTATTGATCGATTTTTCTCTCTCTGTCACTAACTTATCATGTTGTTTTAAAACTCAAATGCAGTCACAAGGTTTATATGAAGATTCAAGACGTGATGATGAGGAGGCTTGGGTGTTTCACATGGAGTGAAGTCTAGGCAGAGTATGCAACCACCTCGTCATACAAATCATTGTCAGAATACTTTATATTATTCCACAATTGTGTGAGTTCTCTTGCTCATTACAATATAATATGATTGAGTTTCTAGAGTAGTTGGTGCTATTTGATGCGGGGCATCTAGTTATAGGAATATACATGCTAGAAGTTGATGCCTAGCATTGGATATCAGAGAACTGTTATGTCCAACAACAACCTTTAGTTGAAATTCGATTCCAGGCATCAAATGTCACTAGGATTCCAATGATAAGCATCATATATATCACAGACCTGACTCTAGGTATAGCATGCCACGACTAGTCGATGCCAAGCATCGACTTGAAGCAAGTTATATGGCAGTTGGCCTCTAACTATCTATTCATTTAAGTCTTCTAGCAAAGATTTATTCAATGCTAAGCATTAGAGCTATTGATATATGTTACACTTTCTAAACAATCTTTGAGTTGACATTCATCCTTTCTTTGTAGAAACTTTGAAAGAAGAGTGATGAGCCAAATGAAGACTATCCTTTGGCCTTCCTTGCTCATATCCAAAGGGCAAGGCATGAGAAGTCTAGAATAAAGCCAAAGGAGATGGAGTTTGAGGATGAGTCCTCTAGACTAAAGTGTTTTCAAAACCCCGTAGAACCCCTAAGGCCATTGTATTACAATATATATTGTGATGATGTAAATAACATTTGTACAGTAGTACCTAGGAAACATTATTCCCTTTTAATAGAAAAAATCCCATATGAATTTGGAATGAGTAGTTCTATTAATGATGATGAGCCATTCAAGCATCCATAGATATGAAAGATGGTGATAGACTTTGCTGAATTGACCATGTCGCCACTCTAGAGGATTGTCATTTTTCATAGCAGGGACCAATCCTTCTCCGTCTCAATAGCATTAAAGTCAAGGTGTCATGCTATCGAGTGTCTTACATGGTATGTACTTGCTTTTTGTCTCTTTAAAGAAATTGCATGTGACACTATTCTTATAATTATAAATTTGTAGGGTCAAGACAAATGTAAATCACACGCCAAGACATAGGTTTGTTAGTGCTACTGAGTGCCTTATAGTTGGGAACTATGATGAAGTTAGTAAGAAGGGATGATGAAGTTAGTAAAACAAGGGTTAGGGAACATTGTAGTAAGAATGGAATTTCAAATGTGCTAATGCTCCCTATCGTCATAAAGAAGCTTCATCATGTGGTAGGAGGCAAGTCATTGGTTAATCCTCATCAAAAGCACGTTAATCCTCATCAAAAGCCCGAAAGCTTATAATGAGGTTAATCCAATTGTTCTCCAATGATGATGATTGGATCTTGGACTTGTTTTCTAGCATAGGTACTTCTAATTGTAATCTTGCTCATTGACACTCTTTTGGAATCACGTGTAATTGATTTGTTTGTTTTCAGGGAGGACACTCACATGTGCCCTCAAAATGTTCAGGCACTGCATTGCTATAGAGAAGGATGAAGCCCAAGCCAGCTTCATTAGGATGCAAATTAATGGCTTGAATGAATGCCCATATGAGGAGCAAGAGGTTGGGAAGAAACATATAGCTGACACAGAGAGATTCTAGCTAGCATCAAGGGAGCTTGTGCCACCATTGGTAGATGAACGAGGAGACATGGATGTCCTTGAGGAGCCAATTCTAGAGCAAGAAAAGCCCTCGAAACCTTCTCAAGTCCTTGAAGATGTTGCTATGCAAGAGGACGAGCAATTATATGATCAGCTTCTATTGTAAAAGGGTTGTTGAACTTTGTAAACATATACTTTTGTAATGATTTGGTTATTGTAATATAAAGATCAATGTTTTTGTTATTTGTGCTTAGCCCATTTCACATTCTATGCATTTGTGTTGGATTGATATGTGGTTTTCTTTATATGGCTGATTAAGGTTATAGTGTTGAAGTGGTAATTAGAACAAATTGAGGATGCTGATATATTTAGGTAGTGATGTGTGCGAACACTCTAGGACCACCGAGGCACGTTTTTCCCTCTTTAGGAGGTTTTTTTTTCCCCGGCTTGTATATATGCTTATTGCCCTAATGGGCTACTTATCTTTGTACATTCTAGTGGTAATACATTCAGTATTGTGTGTTGTGCTCCAAGCTTCTTCATCTTCCTTCTCCTGTGCATGTGCTTTCGTAGGTGTCTAACTCAAAAAATTGGTATCAGAGCAGGTCGTTGCTTAATCTAGGGCATTGCGTCACCTCTCAGGTTGCAATCTCAGAATCGCACGAAATTTGGTGAGCATACTCAAGGTGTTTTAGAGATCAAAACAACTTTGCTTGTGGTGCCGAAATCGTGATCTGAGCTTGTCTCGACCTCCAAACACACTATCCTAGTGCTTGTGCAGGCTCACTTGTGCAGATCGCTCTGAATGGTCTTCGTGATTCATATCAAAGTTTTGCTTCTACTCTTCATTTGATGATGAAAGGCAATCCAAATGCCTTGTCATTTGAGGAGTTAGTTTCTGTTCTGTTAAAGGAAAATGAGTCTAGGCAGAACAGGTCTATTATGCATGTTGCAGATCAAGCTTTCCTGGCTAGTCAGAAGGGCAAAGGTAAATGGAGCTCTTCTACTAGTAAGCAAAAATCTGTAAATCTTGCACATTCAAAAAAGGAAGACAAAGATGAGAAGAAATCAGAAACGCAGAAATTTTTTTGCAAATACTATAAAGCAAATGATCATTGTGGAAGAGATGTCCAAAACTGGGTGCTAAAGAGGCAAAGAAGAAAGAGGCCAGAATGGTTGTTGCAAAGGCCTCTACATAAAAAACAGAGTCTGCTAATCTTGTCCAGGAAGAGGAATGGGCGTTTACTTCTGTTTGCAGTTTTGACCCATCTTCTCATGAGCAGTGCATGTCTATAGTAGACTTAAATGTCTCGTACTTTGATAGTGGGATGACCAAACATATTAGCTCGCAACACAATTTCTTCTCTTCACTCGAGCCTGCCCCTATAGGGAATACTGTCACATGCACCAAGAACTCCTCTTATCCTATCGTGGGAGTTGGTAAGATCATTCTGACTACTGTTGATGGTAGTTCTTTCACTTTGTGAGATGCTCTATTTATACTAGGGATCAAGAAAAATCTATTATCAGTTTCTGCACTAGCCAAGATTGGCTTGGTTGTGAAATTTGTTGATGATAGATGTACCGTTCATGATCTATCAAATGGTGACATGATTATTGCTTCTGGCGTTTTCTGTCATGGGTTGTAGAAGATCATAGACTATGAAAGATTTGTGAATGATCCGGCATGTGGAGTACATGATTCTGAGGCTATGTTAGGTGCAAAACTTTGACATGCACACTTTGGTCATCTAAATTTTGCTAGTTTGCTATGGATGCAAACTAGCAAAAGTTTTTCGGGTGCCTCAAGCTTTGCCCAAGCTTGAGGCACCCAAAAAACATGTCTGTGTAGGCTGTATTTTGGGAAAAATGCAGTGTTCCTCCTTTCCAAAAGATGGTTCAATTCGGGCTACACAAAAAATATAGCCTGTACAGAGTGATGTCTATGGTCCTATGTAGACACCTTCTTTTGGAAACTATCTTTACTTTGTGAGTTTCATTGATGACTTTTCTAGGCATGCATGGGTATATCCACTCAAAGAAAAGTCCCAAGTGTTTATGTGCTTCAAGCAATTTTTGGTTTTGGCTCAAAATCTGTCAGCATGTAAAATGGGAGCCCTCCATTTTGATCGAGAGGGGAATATATGTCTTCCCACTTTAATGCATTTATGCCTGAATGTGGGATAAAACATCAATGTATAGTACCGTATACACCTCAGTAGAATGGAGTTGCTGAATGAAAGAACAGATCACTCATGGAGATGGCAAGGTGTATGGTCAAGAGTTAGGCTTTACCACATAGTTTCTGGCTTGAGGCTGTTATGTGTGCAACATTTGTATTGAATAGGTGTCCCACTAAAGCACTGCAGTCTATCACTCCATATGAGGCTTGGCATGGTCACAAGCGATCTATTTCTCATCTGCATGTTTTTGGTTATCTAGCATATGCATTAGTGCCTAGACAACATCATAGAAAATTGGATGATAAAGTAGTAAAATGTATTTTTGTTGGGTATAGTTTTGAAAGTAAAGGCTATCGTCTATATCATCCATAGACTAAACACATTCTAGTTAGCCGTGATGTTGTTTTTGTGGAAGATGCTATTCAGCCATTGCTTTCATGTACTAAGGAGACATCTATTAGCTCCAAAGACATGTACGATACTTTGCTGCCTCTTTTTACAGGTGGACACTCTAGTGCTAGTCCTAATGAGGCAACATCTCAGCCTTTGCAGGTTTCATGTGATGATGCAGATCATTCCATTTCTGATGCAGATTTACATGATGCACTTATTGATGAGAGAGCTCATATTGAGCAGGCAAAAACTATTCCCAAATGGCTGTTGCAGACTTTGAGTGATAACAAATTAGATGAACCTCTGTCATATCGTACTCGATCAGGCTCTCATAGTTCCTCTTTTGCATTAGATTGCTATGCAATGGCTGCCTCTAGTCTCTGTGATGACACTAAACCTATTTCGTTTGATGAAGCACAAAATTCAGAACATTGGATGGCTGCAATGCAATCTGAATATGATGCTATCATGAAAAATGGTACATGGTCTTTATGTGACTTGCCTCCTGGCAAGAAAGCCATTGACACTAAGTGGGTATACAAGTTAAAGCACAAACCTGATGGTACAGTTGATAGGTATAAGGCTAGGCTTATTGCAAAGGGTTATGCATAACAAAGAGGCATTGATTTTGATAAAACCTTTGCTCCTACTTGCCGAATGACTATTGTTCGTAGCATCTGTGCACTTGTAGCTCATCATGGTTGGAATGTACATGAGTTGGACATTAAAACATCATTTATAAATGGTGACTTGCATGAAGAAGTGTATGTTTTCTAGCCCTATGGCTTTGTGCAAAAGGGGCATGAAAACCAGGCGTGCAGGTTAAAGAAGGCATTATATGGTTTAAAGCAAGCACCACATGCTTGGTATGAAAAGATGCATGCCTATCTGATTGCACATGGTTTTGAGAACTGTCCAATTGAAAGCACCTTATATGTTAAGTGTGCTAATGATGTGCTTCTGATCATTGTGGTATATGTTGATGACATGTTGCTCACTGTTCCTCATGACATGCATATTGCTGATTTTAAGGCTGATTTGCATGCCTCATTTGGGATCTTTGATTTGGGACATTTGGCTCACTATTTGGGCATTCAATTTATGCAAGTTGATGGTGGAATGGATTTGTGTAAAACGAAATATATTGACACATTATTGCAGCATTTTGGCCTTGAAGACAATAAACCTATTGCCACTCCTATGGAGACATGTTTATGATTGAGTCTTCATGATGTTGGAGATGCATTTGATGCTGTTCTCTATCAACAGACTATTGGATGCTTGATTTACTTATGTGTTACTCGGCCAGATGTTCAGTTTGTTGTCTCACAGATGAGCAGGTTTATGCATTGCCCAGGTGTCAAGCATTGGCATACGGTTAAGCACATCTTTTGCTACTTGAGTGGTACCCAACTACTTGGATTGTTTTATCCCAAGGGGGGATCACTATTGCTAGATTTGCATGATTTCTCTGAAAGTGATCGGGTTGGTTGCTATGACACTCATGTGTCCACTAGTGGCTTTTGCTTCATGCTTGGTAGCTCATGTACATCTTATGTGAGCAAGAAGGAGCCTACTGTGGACACTTCTAGTTGTGAGGCTAAGTATAGGGCAGCTTTCACAACGCCTATTGAGTGTGTGTGGCGCAGATGCCTTATGGCTGATTTGGGTGTTGGTCAGTCTTCTGCCACCCTGACATTTAGAGCACATTGGCAGTTGCGAGGAACCCTATGTTCCATGCTTGCACTAAGCACATTGAGGTGCATTATCATTATGTTAGGGGGAGGTTCTCTGTTGGGGAGATCAGCTTGGCATATATGCCCACAGAGGAGAATATTGCAGACCTTTTTACAAAGGCTCTGCCTAGGATGAATTTTGAAGCTTTTCGCAAAGCTTTGGGCTTACTTCCTTTTGTGGATCGATTCCACATAGCTTGGCACTTCCTTATACATGAGTGTCGGCTCCTTGTTCACCGCATCACTCCCAAGGGGGATTTATTGATATATTTAGGTAGTGATGTCTGTGAACACTCTAGGACTGCTGGGGCACTTTTTTCCCTCTTTAGGAGGTTTATTTCCCCCAGCTTGTATATATGCTTATTGCCCTAATGGGCTACTTATCTTTGTTCATTCCAGTGGTAATACATTCAGTATTGTTTGTTGTGCTCCAAGCTTCTTCTTCTTCCTTGTGCTGTTCGTGTGCTTCCATAGGCATCTAACTCCAACAGAGGAGCTAAAATAGAAGTATGTAGAAAAGCTCCTACAATGTTTATGCTAGTGTCAAATGATGTGATGTTATATATATTGACCCTTGAAAATTCTATTTTATTTCTCCATGTAGATTAACTCAAATTCATAATAAGAATCAGAACATAAAACTCACATCAAGGGTGCCAAGTGCTATATCAAGAGATTGATTTTCTTTTTTTTTTTGGCATGATTGTCACTACTTTCTAAAATTGGAAAATCTAACATGAGGTGCTTGATTATTCAATGGCCTTTTCTAGCATTGAAAATAATTTAGTAATCTTTTTCATGAACTTGATGCTTCAATGATGGTTTTTCATGGTACTAATTGAAAATGAAATAATGTTTTTCATTGTGGAATAAGAAAATGAGCCATTTTTTCAGCATTTTATGCATTTCTTCTCCAATAAAAAAGATAACATGTCCTTGTTCTCGTTTGTTATGACTTAGTGTTATGAGTTGAAGGACATGGACACTTGGGATTTGGTTTCAATCTCACCCAATCAAAAGGTAATTGGTTGGATATGGGTATATAAACCCAAAATAAATTTAGATGGATCAATTTGTAGGTACAAGGCAAGATTATTTTCCGAAGGATGCTCACAGACTCATGGTATAGACTATGTGGAAACATTCTCACCAGTTACAAAGATGACTACAATTAGAACATTTATAAGTGTAAGTGCTACAAGAAATTGGAGACTCCTCCAACTTGACGTAAAAAATACATTTCTAAAGGATTGGATAAGTGAAGAGGTATACATGAACAAACTCCAGGTTTTGAAAACCCTAATCATGCCTCTTATGTTTGCAGACTTAAGAAAGCATTGTATGGATTGAAACAAGCTCCTAGAGCTTGGAATTATAGATTGTTTTCATGCCTTCAAGATTAAAGGATCATACCTAGCAACTCAGATCCCTCTTTATTCATAAAATGGGATCAAAATGAGGTTATCTATCTATGTGTATATGTAGATGACATAATTGTGATAGGTGATGATCTGAATGACATTCAAAAGATTAAGAAACACATGCAAGAGGAGTTCAAAATCAGGGATTTAGGTGATCTCACATTCTTCTTAGGTATGCATGTCATATACACAAATGAAGGAATGTGTTTGAATCTATTTCTTAAGTTCAAAATGGAGAACACTAAACTTGCAAGTACAACTTTGGAGATGAATCATAAACTTAATGTTTATGAAGATGAGAAAATTGAAGACATTAAAGAGTATCAAAGCTTGGTAGGTAGCTTGACATATGCTACTCATACAAGGGTAGACATCTCATATAGTGTAGGAGTGCTAAGCCAATTCATGCGCTCACCAAGAAGACTACACATGGATGAAGCTAAGAGAGTAATTAAGTACCTCAAAGGTACAATCAATGAAGGTATATTCTATCCTTACTTTCCAGATTTGGATATTAAAATCTATTCGGATGCCGATTAGGTAGGAGCTAAGGATGATGGAAGAAGTACCTCTGGTAACTTAGCATTTGCAGGTTCCAAGCCAGTGTCATGGAGTTCTAAGAAGTAACCAATAGTTGTTTTATCCTCAAATGAAGTAGAGTATAGAGGTTTGACCATAGCAACTCAAGAGGCAATATGTTTAAAAGCATTGTATATGGATTTAGGACTTGTGAGTTCCAAACCTCACATATTTGGAGATAATGTAAGTACCATGCATCTAGCAGAAAACCCTATTTTCCATGCAATAACCAAACATATAGAGGTTCAGTACCACTTCATCAAAGAGAATCTCATCGCAAAGAAGATTGACATTTCTTTTGTTCCAACTAAAAAAACAAGTAGTAGATATGATGATGAACTTTAGCTTGAGGGGGAGTTATTGGAAAATCAAGTTTATATTATGCTTGAGATGGATTTTATCCACATCAAAAAGTTATCATTTGGATTATGTCAAGAAATATCCATTGAAGAGTCCTTTTATTTATGATCACTTATTATATTTTTGTCTAAATTTTTGCATGGGTAATTTAGAAGTGTAAAAGCTTGGAGCTTTACATATGTAAAAGGAGGAAAGGAATGCTCAAATTCCATGAATTTGAAGTGGTTAAGCTTCAAAATCAATGAATCAATCAATCACCTCAATGTAGATCAAATTAGATCTTCCTATTCCTAGATTATAGAGAAGTGATGATTCCCTTCAACAACATTTCTCACCTTCATTTGAATTCAGAATCCAATTGTAGAACTTGTGAGCACTTCAAGAGTCTATATAAAGACTTCAAATCACTTGTACATTAGATAGAAGCATTATACATAGAGTTTTGGCCATCATTGTGTACCTCCATTTCTCTGCATGATCTTCTTCACCAATAGTGAGCTTGTAGATGCTATTGCTCTCTTTACAGAGCATTAAATTGGATGAATAAGCATTCACTGAAAAGCTATTGGTTTCTAGTATATATATACCAAGTTTTAAATCATTTTGTCTCTATGTAGCCTTGAAAAATAGGAGTTACCACTAATGAGTGTCATGTTCATTCCAGAAGCATATTTTGCTTATTACTTGTACTCTTGTGCATTCTATACACTCAACCCTACTTTTAGCATTCCTCCAAAATGATTTTTTTCAATTGTAATCATGTTGGCTACTATTGGCAGTTGAAGTTGATTGGTTCATCTAAAGAGAAGAAGTTTTTTTAGCTAGTCAATGTGTAAACCTATCTGTTTTGTATCGAATCTTTCTCCTTCATGCTCCAAAGTACATGGAAGATTTTATTGCACTTATCGCATGCTTCACATGCTTATAAGGTCTATTTGAGTCTCCATAAGCTCAAGGGCTGGTCCAATGCTGGTTGGCAAGATTGAACTTTGTCACTTTGAAACTCACTTTTCTACCTCCTCCAAGCTTCTCCAAGTTCTTTCAAATATGTGGGTTACAACGATGATTAAAAGGCATAACAAGTATAACATCATAATTTTGCAAAGGTTCTATTAAACATTTTTGTTCATCTACATGTGAACCTATACAAATCGTACGTCATGCACTTCTCTTGTTACATTATAAGGACTTCCTTGAAATGCACCCTTCACTTTATACAAGGGAGGAAATGCCTTTAAGTTGAGTTCCTACATTAACAAATGTGAAAAAAAAACAAGAGAACTACCATCGTCATGTAGAATTTTAACAAGATTATTGCTAATTGTACCTTGCACACAAAGTAAAGAATCAATAGAAATTTTGTAACCCAAGACACTTGAATCTTTCACCAATGCTTCGTCCATCCAAATAGGAGGAATTTCTTTGTTAACTGCCTCCACATTGTGGATTTGGGTTGCAATACAGTTCATGTGAAGAGGTCACAATCTGTACTTTACTTTTGTATCTCCAAGTTTACCAAAATTCCAATAGGTGATATGTGGTCGCCTTTGTTGAGCATCTACCATTGAATTTTGAAAAGTAGGAGGTTTGGTAGGTTGGAGGGATGAGGTTACATGTGCTATTGAGTAGTTGGATTGAGAAGCTCATGGAAAACTAGGATAATAAGAGGTACTAAAGTTGTGCTTCAAAGGGAAATTATGCTTGACAAAAAGTGGCTGTTGACATGGTTGTTGCAAAAGATTGACTTGGTAATCAATTGAAATTGCTTCTATGCATCATAAGCAAAAGATATAGCTTCAAAAAACATTGTAGGCAAGAGTGTGTGAAGCTTGGCTTGGATCCCCATCCTCAAGCCATCTTCATACTTCCTCTACAAGGTATCTACAAGCTTTATAAATATAGAGGAAAGGCCAAGATGCAAAAATGTGGAGAGTGCTTCAAACACACTCCAAGAAGGTCAACAAGGCAAAGAAACCAACCTGAAAGTTATGGTTATGAGTCTACTTTCATAACCAAACATAGCATCTATTCGCACAAAGATTGAGTTTTAGAGGAACCTTAAACTTATGAAGAAGCCAAAGGTAACCATAATTGGGAGAAGGCCACGAAGGAGGAAATAGAAGCTTTAAGCGCAACAGACACATGGGAGCTAGTTCCAATGCAAACTAATCAAAAGGTAATAGGTAGAAGATGGGTCTATAAATTGAAAAGAAATTTAGATGGATGAAGTTGCAGGCATAAAGCCAGGTTGGTTGCTAATGGATGTGCTCAAATGTAGGCATAGATTATGAAGAAACTTTCTCACCTGTGGCCAATATGAACACCATCAAGACCTTGCTTAGTGTTGCTGTTGCAAGGAATTGGAAGGCACTTCAACTTGATGTGAAGAATGCTTTTCTCAATGGGTGGATCAATCAATAGGTATATATGTCACATCTTCCAGGGTTTGAAAACCCTAATTATCCTACATTTGTATGCAAGCTTAAAGAAGCATTGTGTGGTTTAAAACAAGCTACTGGAGCTTGGAACTATAGATTGATCACTTATCTACAAGATCAAGGATTCAAATCAAGCAATGTGAATCCTTCTTTGTTCATCAAGAAGGTTCATAATGACACTATCTATTTATGTGTTTATGTAGATGACATAATCATGACAGGTGATGATATGACTGGAATAAAAAGGATCAAAAGACATATGAAGGAGGAATTCAAGATTAGTGACCTTGGAGAACTCACATTCTTCTTAGTTATGCAGGTCATCTATACAGATCAAGGAATGTACTTGACTCAAAGAAGGTATATTCAGGATCTACTTCTCAAATTAAAAATGGATAGTGCAAAGCCAATAGGAACACCCCTTGAGATGAATCATAAAATTAGTGTTTATGTAGATTAATAGATTGAAGACATAAAAGAGTATCAAAGTCTTTTTTGGTAATAATCTATGCTACACATACAAGGGCATACATCTCATATAGTTTTGGAGTGCTAAATCACTTCGTGCACTCTCCAAGGAAGCAAAACATGGATGAAACTATATTTAGATGTAGATTCGATAGGATCCAAGGATGATAGAAGGACTACATGAGGATTTCTAGCATTTGCAGGATCTACGCTTGTGTCTTTGAGTTCCAAGAAGCAATCTTGATTTGCAATATGATCAAGTGAAGCCAAATATAGAGGTTTGATCATAACAACTCAAGAATTTATCTAGTTAAAAGAGTTATATGCAGATTTTAGGACTTGTGAGCTCCAAACCTCACATATTTGGAGACAACATAATTTCAATGCATTTAGCACAGAATCCTATATATCATGCAAGAACCAAACATGTAGAGAATCTATTGACAAAGGAAATTGATGTTTCATTTGTCCAAATAGAGAAGCATACAGTAGACATGAAATTATTATTTCATCAAGGAAAAGCTCTTGAAAAAGTAAATTGATGTTTTATCTATTCCAACAGAGAAACAAATATGGCCAAAGCTCTTGATGGATTGAGCCTTTGCAAATTTAAATCAATTGCAATTATTCAAATCATCAAGGATCGAAGACTCAAGCATGCATTAGCTTGAGGGGGAATTGTTAGATCAAAAAGCTCTCAACATGGTTGGAAAATAAAGTCCATCAAAGATTAGAGTCAAGTTCCATACTTGGAGAAATCTTAGTCTTGTGGAGATCATATGCTTTCTCTTCTAATCCTTTGTATACACATTAGATCATTAAACTATCTTGTATCATAGTGCTTAGGAGTCTCATTTAGAATGTAAGAGAAGCCAAAAGCCACGAGTTAAGTGTTTGAGATAATCTCCAAGTATTCTCAATCAAGTCTTAATTAGATTCCTCACTTTCCTTATAAATTGTGTTCTTGTGCATAATATGTACTTAATCCTATAAGCCACCATCCTCTAAGAGAATTTTTTTCCAATTGTAATAAAGCTGGGATCACTGAGCATTAGAAGTTGCATGATTCAACCAAATAGAAAGTTCTCTTTGTACTCACTTATGTGCAAGTAATCTGGTTTGAACTAGTCTTTTCTCAATGATTCTCCAAAGAAAATAGGGTGTTTTATTGAATCAATTTGAAGCTTATAAGGTGAAGTAGAGTTTCCAACAGCTAAAGGGTAGGTCTTTTGCTGGTTACCTAGACCAGACTTCAAAATCTTCAACCACATATTTCTACTCATCTTACTTCTTCAAGAATCTTCATATACATACATGCATGCATGCATACATACATATTGAAAATCAAACTCTAATATTAAGAGAATTTTGGATTAATTTCATTGGTTATAAGTGAAGAGATTTAGATAAAATGCATTGGTCACAAGTGGAGCACTAAAGAACAAGGAAATCCACGAAATTCCTTCACAAAAATGTTGTTGTAACCCTCTGTACATCTGGTAGGATGTCTCAAGTTTCTGACCAATTTTGGAATTCTTCAGTTTGGTGTCTGGTATTTTTGGTGCTTTTGGCTATTTACTAGCTAATCAGATGGGTGTGCACAGTAACATCCACTACAAGGGTTCAATATGTCCAATCCAATCTCGGCCCAAGCTATTCCACACCCATGGATACGTGATATAATTGCAATTATTTCTTTGCCTTGGTGTTGTCTATTGCATTAATTTTAGTCGACATTTATGCCACTAGCCTTACATCCCCATCTACAATGCCTTTCTTAGAGCATGAATGTGAGAGCTCAAACTTCTCTAAAGACTTAGAACATGAAAACTTGTGAATGATGTGTGTGCCACTCTCCTCCCATCCAATATATCCTCTTGCATCCAAAATAGTAATGATCTGGAATGGTCTAGTGTCACCATGTGGCCATCATGCAACACTCATCCCCATTACCATTGAATACCTTGGGATATCCCTCAAGCTTTGGACCTTGGCTATGGCTTACCCTTGTCACACACACACACACATGGAGTGGTCTCTGTAGACCAATGTTTAACACTCTTACATGTGCTTACTTTACTTCCTGAAGCAATGAGCTTTCTAGAACAGTAAAGCTCATTTGATACACTATACGTGATAATGCATCAGCTACTATGTTCTCTTTGCCTCTTTTATACAGAATTTCCATGTGAAACTCTTGCACGAGCTCAACCCAATGAGCCCATCTTCCTCGAAGGTCTAGCTAACTACAAAAGTACTTGAGTGTATAGTGATCTCTGTATAACTTAAAGGTTGCACAATAAAGATAGTGTCTCAAGACTTTAAGAGCATGCACAAGTGCACAATATCTTGTTCATACACTGGCCAATTGTGTTGTGCACTACTCAACTTGTTACTTTCAAAAGCTATTGGCTTGCCACCTTGGCTCAACACTGCCCCTATGGCTATGCCACTAGCATTTGTCTCCAACTCAAATGGTTTCTATGGATCTACCACTTTGGGTAAAGGAGCCTTTGAAACAACTTGTTTTCGAGTATAAAAAATTTGTTGTTGCTCTTGCTTCTATGCAAATGATAGTTTTCCTTAAAGCAAGTTCATCATAGGCAATTCTATTGATGAATAAGAGGAGATGAATTTTCAACAGAAATCGAAAAGTCCTAGAAATGATCGTAACTGCCCCTCATCCTAAGGAGTAGGCCAACCTAGAATAACTACAACCTTCTTGGACTCCATCTGAATCCCATTGGCTGATGCCACATGCCCTAAGTACTCTATCTCTAGAAGGAACAACTAAATCTTATCTGGATTTACAAACAACTAATTTTCATTTAATTTATTTAATATCAATCTCAAATGATTTTCATGCTCATGTATATACCTACTATATACTGACAAATCCTCAACAAAATCCACAACAAACTTTCCAATGAATAGTCATAGAATATAATTCATTAACATCATGAAATTAGTAAGTGCATTAGTCAAACCAAATGGCATAACTAAATACTCATAATGCCCAGAATGGGTCGTGAAAGTTGTTTTATATGCATCTTGATCTTTTACCCTAATCTAATGGTAGCCACTTTTCAAATCTATTTTACTATTTACAATGTCACCACCTAGAGCATCTAAAAGATCATCTATCCTGGGCATGTGATATTTGTGCTTGATGGTAATCTTATTGAGTGCTCTGTAGTCGATGCACATCCTATAAGATCCATATATCTTCTTCATGAGAAGAACTGGTGTTGCAAAGGGTGAATAGCTGGGTCTGATTGGCCCTTTATGCAAGTACTCATCCATAGTGTTGGGAACTTCATTCTTCACTTGAAAACTCATTCAAAATGGTGGTCGAGCGGTCGGACTCACTCCTGGTACCAATTGGATTCTATGCTCAATGTTCCTGCAAGGAGGTAAACACGAAGGTAATTCTTTAAAAAATAAGTCTTGGAATTCTGATCTTACTTTATCTAAAAGTACTTGAGCATTCCAACTAGAGTTTCCATGATTGCATGAATCCATCACTACACATGATGAATACACAAAATAAAGAAAGTAAATATACTTACAATCAATCTTGAGAAACTTGGTAGCTGTTACCAATCACATCTCTTGGAGATATGGCTCTCTAGAGATCAGTAGTCACATCCCCTCATGCTCAGATTGATACACATATGAAGCAAAGTGTATGATTGATCCTTTCTTATCATGCCACTTTTTATTTAGGACTACATCAAAACATGTCAGTGGAGCTATCTCAAAATCCAATTTTTCCTCATATGACTGGATTTGAATGGTGAAACCTACCACTCATGGGTCCTATGTCTCAGTTCCCTTCCCATCTACTAATGTACTATGTAGGCATACTCTGACTGTATAGTCTTTAAGTGTAGCCTCCTAACTAGTCAAGAACTAATAACACTGTGTGTAGACCCAATGTCCAAGAGTACCTTGACAGGCTATCCTACCATGGCTCCTCTCATGACAATGAGCTTTGTGTCTAGGAATTGGTATTATTTTG
Organism: Ceratopteris richardii; assembly: GCA_020310875.1. Classification (NCBI taxonomy): domain Eukaryota; kingdom Viridiplantae; phylum Streptophyta; class Polypodiopsida; order Polypodiales; family Pteridaceae; genus Ceratopteris; species Ceratopteris richardii. The sequence continues at coordinate 109,087,490 of CM035409.1, read as the reverse complement.
GTGCCACTGGCAAAAGGACAGTGTATGGAATAGTAGGAATGTTCTTTGTGACCATCATGGCCACAATGAGAGATGATATTTAGGATGGGGGATCACCAAAATCTATAGAAAATTAAATCACTCAACGTGGACATCAAATGAGTGAAATATGGCCAAAATAGTGAAGCTATGTAGTCCAACTAGGCTATGGTAGAAGACCTTTGAGTATGGGAATGAAGAATATCTCACAAATTTGACTTCTATGGAGCTTCTTTAGCAATTGGAGTGCATGTGTTGGGCTTCTATCCCACATGAGCTGCTTTAAGTACCTTCCAGAGTTATTTAAGGCTGAAACTTCCTTACTCTTCCACAATAAGAAATAGAGGAGAATATGAGCCTCTCTCTCTCTCTTTCTCTCTCTCTCTCTCTATCTCTCTCTCTCTCTCCCTCTATGGCTGATCATGTGGGCACTACTCCTGGCCATCGATGTGGGTGGCTGGGGTTTGCTTGCATGTGCGATTCTCACACAAGCCCTCCTTTTGGGGGGGACTAAGGCTCCTTGGGGGGAGGGGGGGCTAAAGCTCCTTTTTGCTTCGACTTCCAACCTTCTCTATCAAGCTCACAGTTCAACAGCTGCTTCATCTACGACACAAGAACTGAGGAAGATGAAGATGACTCATCCAGTTGACACAAAAAATTCATGCGAGAAAATTCTCAAAAAATTTTCCAAAACGTGCTCAAGATACCAAATGTGAGAGCTCAAACTTCTCTAAAGGCTTAGGACATGAAGACTTTTGAATGATGTGTGTGCCAATCTCCTCCCATCCAATATATCCTCTTGCATCCAAAATAGTAATGATCTGGAATGGTCTAGTGCTGCCATGTGACCATCACGCAACACTCATCCCCATTACCATTGAATACCTTAGGATATCCTCTGAGCTTGGGACCTTGGCTATTGCTAGCCTTCTCCCAAGCACACATGGAGTGGTCTCTGTAGACCAATGTTTGATACTGAACCCAAGATTTTTGTATAATTCCCCTGTGTGAAATGGATAGTTCAAACTATCACAATCATCATGGCAAAATAAGGTGCCATACCAAAGGAGAATCCGAGAAGTGTTGTGGGAGGCTAAGAGATTGGTAGTATAAAAAGGACTCTCAAGTAGACAAGGGAGTAGGAGAGATATAGAGGAGGGGGGACACAACCACATATACAAACATAAATACATAGGAGGAATAGACCATCAAAGCACACTACCACATATCACTAAGGCTGTTGGAAGCAGCCAGAGGCACATACGATGTGGAAGCATGTAACAACAGAGCAGGGAGCCAGTCGAATCTTTTTTCAAAGAATCATGTTTTAAAAATACTTTTCAAAAACCTCCAACAGTGATTTTTATCACTATTGTAACATATGTAACATAGGAAACCCCATTTTGTAATCCATAGCTCTATTTTGTGCAAGCCGAGGAGTCCGCGAGCTTGAGGAGCTTAGGTAGAACAAGCGTATCAATTTTCGTTATTTTTAGACACCGTTTACCCTTCCAAATAGCATCTAGGACCTAATTTTTAACTATACCGGTCACTAGATGTGAAACCGGTCAAAACTAGTCTAGAAACTATAAAAAGAGCTAGAGAGCTCATTTTTGAGGTTACCTTGTTTGAGGTTAGAGTTCTTTTGAGCTTGTAATAGTGTTCTTGAGCAATAGAGTTGATTTCTCACCTTCCATTGTGTCTTGCTTGTCTCTTCGTAGTGTGTGTGTATGTGTGTGTGCATTTCTATGCTTCTCACCTTCACTCTCACTTCATCTCACATTCACGATCTTCATATCACTCCTATCTCTTCCGCAGATTGACATTAAGGAGGTGGAGCTTCTTAACGTGGTTCTCACCATTGTGCTAGAGCAACACCAAATTTGGCACCGTTGTCGGGGATCGAGTCTAGGACGAATGTGTGATGGTAAGAGTATAGCAAGAAGTGGCGTTGGAAGGTAAAAATTTCAGTTTTTGTTGTTGTTTTTACTTAGTTTTTAGTGTTTTTCAAATCCCCCACACTCCATCTTCATCACCGCATCATCATCTTCATCTCCAAAAAAATCAGAAAATTCACCATATCCACCCATTCTCCTCATTTCCCCTCATTTGTGCATGCGAGAGAGTGAGAGAGAGCTTTTGTGCTTGTGTGTACTTTTGTTTCCTTGAGTTTTCTTGCAGGTACAGAGCTCCAGTGCATCAGGAAAGCTTGGAAAAGGTAAAATTTTCAGTTTTTGTCAGAAATTTCCGACTGTGTCAGACCATCGCGATGGTCTGCAAAGTTCGGAATTTGAAGAAGGCGAGCACACCTGCGTGTATAGGAATCCATAGCTGCATATCAAAAAATTGCATTTTGGTGGACCATCGGGACGGTCTCAGACCATCGCGATTGTGTCACACCATCGCGATAGGCTCACGCCATCGCGACGACTCGGCCGGACCATCGCGACGGTCTCACGCCATCGCGACGGTGTCGGGAAGAAGGAGGTTGTGGCGGGAAGCCGGCGCGTGGGGTTGGATCAGGCCCCGCTCTGGTGCGCCGTTCCCGTTGTCCTGCGCGCGGCGTCTACGCGCTGGGCGCCTCGCCTGCGCTCTCCGGAGCGTGCGCGATCCTCGTAGGGTCCCTTGCCCCTCGGAAGTGTCGAGACGTGGGACCGTTGTCGGAGAGAATTTATTACTCTTAAGATATTACAAAAATTAAAAGATTAATTGTTTGATATAAGTTAGATTAAATTATGAAAATTTTTACTAATGTTTGATTGAATTTTGCAGAAAAAGAAGTTGCTGATCAATATCAAGATGGGAAGTATTTATTTAAGTATATTTAAGGGTATAGATGAACATTCAAGGGTTAGTTAAGGGGTTTTCTATGTTTTGAAAGTAATGTAAGAGTAATTAAGGGTCAACTATAGGTTTTGATCATGTTTTAAAGGGTTTTAACTAAATTACAAGGGTAATTAAGGGTTAAATGTATATTTTGAGCGGTTAAATGTATGTTTTGAGCATGAATTATAGGGTTCTAGTTAAGTTTTAAGATTAAAGGGTTAAATATTCATCCTAGAGGGTTATGGAAGGTTAGAGAATAGGTTTATGGGTTAGTTAGAGTTAATTGATGTGGTTTAAAGTTAGTTGTAGGGTAAACCTAAGGTTAAATGACTAAATAAGTGAGTTGTAGTTTATAAATAAATTGTTAAATAGGTTAATTTTATCATATGGAACCTTATTAAAATATTAGATAAATATATTAATTATTTAATTTCACTAAGCCTAAGGTAATAATTAAAATGGGTTAAATTAAATTTTAGCCTAAGGTATAGTATTTATTCTAAAGTTTAGTATTTAAATAAATAAAAAAGAAGAAATGAAAAGTTAGTTAAATTCTAAAGTATTTGGTCCATAAGATATTTAAATAGTTGGTTGAAATTGAGGAAATTCAAATGGGGAAAATTCCCACGCCTAAAAAGTTGTTTGAGTGTTGTTTGAGTGATGTTGAGTCAAATTTGGTAAATTGGTTGAGTTATCTAAAGAGAAAAGTAGGCTATGGTGGGCTACTCACATCTATTTAAGAAGGGAGTACGTGCTCACAAGTTCATGTCTTTTTTTTCAGGTATTTACTATGCTCTAGACTATAGTCAAATTGTTTGCACTTAGTTCTATGGAAGCTCTCTGACAGGAGGAGAGAGAGAAGACCATCTCTCTTGTCCTTCAGTTTTGGAAAAGCAAATTGTTTTTGGAAATGCAGATATTTTTCTTCTTTTCTTCCATCCTTTTCTCCTTTCTTTTTCTGTCCCTCTGTTTTTTTTCCCTCTTTAAATTAATTAAATGTTTTTTTACTCTCCCTCTCCCTCCCTTTCTCTGCCGGCGGCGCAGCAGCGCTGCGCGCGCAGCAGAGAGAGAGAGAGAGATTAAGAGAGAGAGAGATTTTTTTTAATATTTTTTTTTCTTTTCTTTTTATTTTATTTTTGTTTTGTTTTTTTGTCCCTCCCTCTCCCTTTCTCTGCAGCCGACGGACGCAGCCGTCGGCGCAGTAGAGAGAGAGAGAGAGAGAGAGAAAGAGAGTTTTATTTATTTGTTTTTTTTATTATTTTTTATTTTTTATTTTTTTGTTATTTTATATTATGCATCTTATTTCTTTTTAATGTTTGTTTATATATGTTTTATTAGTTACTATAAATACTAGTCATTACTTATATATTAAAATATATACATGAAATAAATAGAATTTACTAATGTTTATATTTATTTGACTATATATATATTTAATGTATGTGAATGAATATTTTAAATGAAAATATATATGTTTTAATATATGTTTATGTGTTAATATATGTATAAGTATATATGTTTATGTATTATATATATGTGTATGTGTGTGTATTTAAGTTATGAGATTGATTGTTTATTGTATGATGTTATCCTAATGTTTTTTGTGTTCACAGGTTAGCAAAAAGAAGAAGTTTAGCCTTGATTCCTTCCAAAGATCTCATCATTCCTTCCACCTCTCTTTATCCATATAATTTTCCTAATCTATCTTCTTTTATCTTTTCCTTTCTTTACCTTACCCTTAACCCAAGCTTCTTCAAACCTCATCTTGATTGATACCTAAGTTCATTTACCCATGATGATGTTAGTGCATAAACCCATGTTAGTTTAGTGTTTGAACCCATGTTTGTGTGAGAACTTGAACCCATGTTTTAAGATTAGTACATGTTAAATAAGTTAGTGATAGGCATGTTAGTTTAGCTAATGCATGTTAGAAATTTATCCATGTTAGTTCATGCATGTGTATGTGCATTTATGTTCATGCATGCATGTGTATCTTAGTGTATGTTTATGTTAGTAAGTGTTCATGCATGTGCATGTGCATGTATGTTCATGCATGTGTTTGTATGTTAGTGCATGCATGTGTGTGTTTATGCATGTGCATGTATATTAATTTATGTTTATGTTAGTGTCGTTCATGCATGTAAATGTTAGTAAGTGTTGGTTCATGCATGAGTATGATAGTGTATGGTATGCATAAGTATATTAGTGAAAGTTCATTTATGCATTTGTTTGTATGCATGTCATGTATGAATACATGTATATGTATGTCTATGCATATGTGTGTTAGTGCATGTGCATGTATGCATGATCATTTCTGTGTTTATGTTCATGCATGTGTGTATTTATGCATGTGCATGTATGCATGTTCATCTATGGTAATGCATGTATGTTGTGTGTGAATGTATGTTTATGTACGATTATTTATACATGTATGTATGTTAGTTAAATACATATTTATGAGTAAACAATGAATGTTAATGTATATTAAAAATAATTATATAAATGATTTTTTTATAATAATGTATATATTGAAATAAAGAAATGTATTTGTTATATATGTGTTTTTTTTAGGAAGATTAATTACTTTAGTAAAATGATAAAAGAGAGTTAATTTCTATAAAGATATACTAATTTTTTTTCTCTCATGTCTTTTTTTTCAGAAGGGATTTTCTGAAGAATTGCAGCTATTGGTGAACTGAAGAAGGCCTGTTGACTTCTTTCATATATATGTGTTTTATTTTCAGATTTGATTTATGAAGAATTGCAGCCTCTTGGTGAACTGAAGATTTGATTTATGAAGAATTGCAGCCTCTTGGTGAACTGAAGCTATTGGCGAACTGGAGATACACATGTGACCTGAAGTTTGAAAAAGCAGAGATTGTCCTTACTTTGAAACTTTATTAGCTTGTATAGGCTATCTTTTAGAAACATCATCCTTGAGGTTGTATAGGACTTTGGTTATTAATTTAACATCATCTTTTATGTCTAAAGAAAGTTCTTCATATAGTCCTTTTTTACCTTCATCAGCTTTTGATTTGTTGTTTCCAAAACCTTTAGAAAGTAAAGAAAGTTCATCAGATAGTTCTTCTCTTCCTTCATCAACTTTTGAACTGTTATTCCCAAAACCATTAGAAGCGGAGGAGTTAATAAAAGAAGTAATAGTAAAAGAAACTTTTCACGATCCTAGGACAGCTATAACCATACTTTCTACTGTTCCTCCTAGTGTTAGTGAAGGACCTTTTCCTCCAACTGTAGATAGAAACTTAGTTACCTTCCAAGAAGAAACAAACGAAACGATAAAAGATCAAATAGTTAGTGAAAAGATTATTCCACCTTCTTATTTTGACGCAGTTGAACGTTATAGGAACGCTTCACCCTACGGACCTTAGGAAAAGTTAAACTTGTACCTGTCCTGCGTAGTCACCCTGCGTGCGCCGTTAGCGAGGCGACTGAATTGATCCGCCAGTCGTCTGAAAACGCTCCCACTCTTTGAACCCGACGTGAAACGAACGGCCTTGCAGTTCAGGTATAAATTTTAAATGTTGCATTGCATATACATTCATACGATTTTACATCAGTGCAGCTGCGTCTTCATCCCTGGAAGCTGTGGCATTTACGTGAGCTTGCAATCTTCTTGGTGTTGAGGGCTGGTCTTGTGACCTGAGCGCCTCCACGAAGATTGGCAAGTAGGAGAACCTCGTCACGCCACCCCTTTCATCAACAATTGAAGCACAAAATGTTTGCACCCATTTTAGCAAACTATGTATTTAGGTTTTGATTCAAATCAATAAATGTATTGAATTTCACAGAAAGCACTATTTTGAGCCTCTTCTTCGATTCAGATTGCAGGTATTGATCTATCCTCTAATTCTTCTTTATTCTCAAAGATCAATGGGTAAAAAGAAAGCAGATAATTTAAACACACATAAAAAGAACTCTTCTATGGAGGGTTTAATTAAGAATGCAAATTTGGGACTTGAAACACAAGTCAAAGATTTAGAGGATAAGCTAAACTCAACAAATCAAGCAAAATTTAAAGAAGTATTTCTGTTAATTGACAAGTTAAGTGAGTTTTCAAATTCAAATAGTGTGATGAGTGGGATTTTACAAGAAATTGTTAAAAAATTAAAGATCCAAATAGATGATTTGACCAAACAAGTCAATGATCTACCTAAATGCAAGTGCAAACATGAAAAAAGTTTATGTCCAAAGTTGTCTAATGAATTCCATAAGAATGAGTATAGGAGATCCACCTATAGGGCTATGAATAGGAAAGTATATCCCTTAAGATGTTTTTGGTGTGACCAACTAGGTCATATGTACGAGGATTGTGTTGCTTATAATAATGCATGTCAAAATCATTTAGTCATTACACATGACCTTAAGATTTGTGATTATCAAACACAACTACCTTTGCGTTTAAATTTAGGTCGAGGAGGGATGATAGACTACTTTAACGAAACAAAAATCAGTCCTAAAACCAAACTTCAAATACAATGGAAACCAAAGAGTCATGATGAAGAAAGCAATGTATGTCAATCAAATTTTATAAACACCAAGATTGTGACTAAAAGTGAATGTTTGAACAAGGATCAAAACCTTCTTAAACCTAAATCTATGAGTAACATTGATATTCAAACTACATCTAAGGATCAAGATACATTGGAAAAGATTATGAAAGAAGAAAATGTAAGGATAAAAGATGATGAAAATGAACAATCAATTGATGGAAACAAAGACATACATGAGGTCAAAACAGAACCTAAAGTCATAGAAAATGACAATAAATGTGACCAAAATAAAAATGATGAAAGAATAATTCAAATATATGAAGATAAAAAACTTCAAATTCCATTAGAACATGACAAGAATATGGAAAAATGGATACAAGAAGCCATATGCAAGATTGAAAATAATATAAACAACTCATCTAAAGTTAAGGAAAAGGAGAAGAATTTAAGAGAATAGTTTTATTGTGATGGAATTGTTTGTTGAAGATAAAACTTTTCAAAATTTTGATATTGGTTGCTCCATATATGCCAGTTTTCCTAAAGATGATGAACATTTACCTAAATTGTTTTGTTTTATGAAGTTATTATGCCTGGAAAAGTTAGTTAAAAGCTTATGAGAAAGTTTTACAGTATGATTTACGTAACCAAAAGAATACTAAAATATGAAAACACAAAGTTTGTTGATTATAAATTTAACTAAAACATGTTTGAAATTATATGCATATTATGCTTGCAAATAAGTTTGAGCAATATGCTTGTCATTCCCTAAACTTATGATACCAAAGATGCTCTTCTATACTAAAAATTAATTATCCATTGAGATAGGATGATAATAATTATGCTGATATACTACCCACTATGAATTTCATTCTTATGATGAGAATGCCCATATTTTATGCTTTTCTATTGATAATAAGCTTTCTCATTATAGTATTATCAAAATGATGTTACTAAACTTATGATGAACTTATGATTTTCTTTCTTTCACAAATAAAAAGAAATCTATTATGATGAACAATTATGAAGAACAATATTATAATGAAATGATGAATAGTTTGAATGAAATGATTGTTTACAACAAATATGATGGTTATATTATACTATGAACATTATGATTTTTTCTGAAATTTATGAACTTTGTTTCAAAGGTTGAAAAAGCTAATGTGAAATTTATGAATTTATGAATTTATGAATTTATGGATTTATGAATTTTGTTTATGAATTATACCCACTATGACTTCTTATAATGAAAATTGTGACATGATGAAGATGAATCATATGAATTTCTATTTGCAAGATAAATGATAATGAAGATTACTTGTTTTGTAGCTTCTACTTTATGAGTGCTTACAGGGTTTGAAGATGAATTGATCAAAGTAATTGAAGATTTTTTGCCAAAAGTTCTGATGAACTTAAAGAGAGCTGAAGATGGAGTCAATATAGATCAGGTGAAAAAGTTCTAAACCTGATTTATGTTTCAATTTATTATGAAAGTTCATGCATTTCATGATAGAATATGTACAGTCTTCAGATAGGTTAAGAAACTTCTTAAAATTATGAAAGTAGAATTTACACTGAAGTAGGAATGTGTTTGAAGAGAAGATAGGGATTAGAGATCTATGGCCGTCAGATGAATAGTTGAAGGAACCCTTAACTTGCAACTCCTAGTAGGAGTAAACTTGTTTTATATAGGTAAGCTTCCTTGAATCTGACCCATTTTGCTAAAGAGATCCTAGTTCCGCTATTAGCTTACCTCTAGATCCTTTGCTCTGATTAGGGGTTAAGCCTTTCCCCTTCATTAAAAAAGTTGCGAAGAAAAATTGAAAGCAGTACATTAATGGTTGCTGCATATGAAAAAAGAGAAAAAAAAAAAAAAAAAAAAAAAAAAAAAAAAAGACAAAATGAAAAATTATGATGAAAAAAGAGATGAAAGAAAAATCAAATCGTTTCAATGAATCAGTTGTGGTCTTGAAATCACTTCTGAATTAAAAAGCGGGCTATATAAGGCGGATGTATGCTAGAGGGGAATTAGTTTTTGTATCTTAATGGCAAGTGGCTAGGAGATGAGGATAGAAGGCTTATATAACATATGCTTTACTTATGAACAGAGTTAATAGAAGAGTTAGTACGAACACTATTTGAATGACTTCTATAGTTTCTTTCTAAAAACTGTTTTCCAACTCATGCATTGAACGAAAAGGTTGAAAATCAAGCTTTCATAATTTTATAAATTTTTCTTTGCTATCAGAAGATGTGCTAATGATAGAAGCATTTTTTTAAACTATTTGCATTTGAGTCATGAATAATTTTCAAAAAGAATTTGATATTGCCTTCTCTGAATCTGCAGGTTGGCCCATCGGGACGATGTGCAGGTTTAGTGGGGGCGGATGTCGGAGAGAATTTATTACTCTTAAGATATTACAAAAATTAAAAGATTAATTGTTTGATATAAGTTAGATTAAATTATGAAAATTTTTACTAATGTTTGATTGAATTTTGCAGAAAAAGAAGTTGCTGATCAATATCAAGATGGGAAGTATTTATTTAAGTATATTTAAGGGTATAGATGAACATTCAAGGGTTAGTTAAGGGGTTTTCTATGTTTTGAAAGTAATGTAAGAGTAATTAAGGGTCAACTATAGGTTTTGATCATGTTTTAAAGGGTTTTAACTAAATTACAAGGGTAATTAAGGGTTAAATGTATATTTTGAGCGGTTAAATGTATGTTTTGAGCATGAATTATAGGGTTCTAGTTAAGTTTTAAGATTAAAGGGTTAAATATTCATCCTAGAGGGTTATGGAAGGTTAGAGAATAGGTTTATGGGTTAGTTAGAGTTAATTGATGTGGTTTAAAGTTAGTTGTAGGGTAAACCTAAGGTTAAATGACTAAATAAGTGAGTTGTAGTTTATAAATAAATTGTTAAATAGGTTAATTTTATCATATGGAACCTTATTAAAATATTAGATAAATATATTAATTATTTAATTTCACTAAGCCTAAGGTAATAATTAAAATGGGTTAAATTAAATTTTAGCCTAAGGTATAGTATTTATTCTAAAGTTTAGTATTTAAATAAATAAAAAAGAAGAAATGAAAAGTTAGTTAAATTCTAAAGTATTTGGTCCATAAGATATTTAAATAGTTGGTTGAAATTGAGGAAATTCAAATGGGGAAAATTCCCACGCCTAAAAAGTTGTTTGAGTGTTGTTTGAGTGATGTTGAGTCAAATTTGGTAAATTGGTTGAGTTATCTAAAGAGAAAAGTAGGCTATGGTGGGCTACTCACATCTATTTAAGAAGGGAGTACGTGCTCACAAGTTCATGTCTTTTTTTTCAGGTATTTACTATGCTCTAGACTATAGTCAAATTGTTTGCACTTAGTTCTATGGAAGCTCTCTGACAGGAGGAGAGAGAGAAGACCATCTCTCTTGTCCTTCAGTTTTGGAAAAGCAAATTGTTTTTGGAAATGCAGATATTTTTCTTCTTTTCTTCCATCCTTTTCTCCTTTCTTTTTCTGTCCCTCTGTTTTTTTTCCCTCTTTAAATTAATTAAATGTTTTTTTACTCTCCCTCTCCCTCCCTTTCTCTGCCGGCGGCGCAGCAGCGCTGCGCGCGCAGCAGAGAGAGAGAGAGAGATTAAGAGAGAGAGAGATTTTTTTTAATATTTTTTTTTCTTTTCTTTTTATTTTATTTTTGTTTTGTTTTTTTGTCCCTCCCTCTCCCTTTCTCTGCAGCCGACGGACGCAGCCGTCGGCGCAGTAGAGAGAGAGAGAGAGAGAGAGAGAGAGAAAGAGAGTTTTATTTATTTGTTTTTTTTATTATTTTTTATTTTTTATTTTTTTGTTATTTTATATTATGCATCTTATTTCTTTTTAATGTTTGTTTATATATGTTTTATTAGTTACTATAAATACTAGTCATTACTTATATATTAAAATATATACATGAAATAAATAGAATTTACTAATGTTTATATTTATTTGACTATATATATATTTAATGTATGTGAATGAATATTTTAAATGAAAATATATATGTTTTAATATATGTTTATGTGTTAATATATGTATAAGTATATATGTTTATGTATTATATATATGTGTATGTGTGTGTATTTAAGTTATGAGATTGATTGTTTATTGTATGATGTTATCCTAATGTTTTTTGTGTTCACAGGTTAGCAAAAAGAAGAAGTTTAGCCTTGATTCCTTCCAAAGATCTCATCATTCCTTCCACCTCTCTTTATCCATATAATTTTCCTAATCTATCTTCTTTTATCTTTTCCTTTCTTTACCTTACCCTTAACCCAAGCTTCTTCAAACCTCATCTTGATTGATACCTAAGTTCATTTACCCATGATGATGTTAGTGCATAAACCCATGTTAGTTTAGTGTTTGAACCCATGTTTGTGTGAGAACTTGAACCCATGTTTTAAGATTAGTACATGTTAAATAAGTTAGTGATAGGCATGTTAGTTTAGCTAATGCATGTTAGAAATTTATCCATGTTAGTTCATGCATGTGTATGTGCATTTATGTTCATGCATGCATGTGTATCTTAGTGTATGTTTATGTTAGTAAGTGTTCATGCATGTGCATGTGCATGTATGTTCATGCATGTGTTTGTATGTTAGTGCATGCATGTGTGTGTTTATGCATGTGCATGTATATTAATTTATGTTTATGTTAGTGTCGTTCATGCATGTAAATGTTAGTAAGTGTTGGTTCATGCATGAGTATGATAGTGTATGGTATGCATAAGTATATTAGTGAAAGTTCATTTATGCATTTGTTTGTATGCATGTCATGTATGAATACATGTATATGTATGTCTATGCATATGTGTGTTAGTGCATGTGCATGTATGCATGATCATTTCTGTGTTTATGTTCATGCATGTGTGTATTTATGCATGTGCATGTATGCATGTTCATCTATGGTAATGCATGTATGTTGTGTGTGAATGTATGTTTATGTACGATTATTTATACATGTATGTATGTTAGTTAAATACATATTTATGAGTAAACAATGAATGTTAATGTATATTAAAAATAATTATATAAATGATTTTTTTATAATAATGTATATATTGAAATAAAGAAATGTATTTGTTATATATGTGTTTTTTTTAGGAAGATTAATTACTTTAGTAAAATGATAAAAGAGAGTTAATTTCTATAAAGATATACTAATTTTTTTTCTCTCATGTCTTTTTTTTCAGAAGGGATTTTCTGAAGAATTGCAGCTATTGGTGAACTGAAGAAGGCCTGTTGACTTCTTTCATATATATGTGTTTTATTTTCAGATTTGATTTATGAAGAATTGCAGCCTCTTGGTGAACTGAAGATTTGATTTATGAAGAATTGCAGCCTCTTGGTGAACTGAAGCTATTGGCGAACTGGAGATACACATGTGACCTGAAGTTTGAAAAAGCAGAGATTGTCCTTACTTTGAAACTTTATTAGCTTGTATAGGCTATCTTTTAGAAACATCATCCTTGAGGTTGTATAGGACTTTGGTTATTAATTTAACATCATCTTTTATGTCTAAAGAAAGTTCTTCATATAGTCCTTTTTTACCTTCATCAGCTTTTGATTTGTTGTTTCCAAAACCTTTAGAAAGTAAAGAAAGTTCATCAGATAGTTCTTCTCTTCCTTCATCAACTTTTGAACTGTTATTCCCAAAACCATTAGAAGCGGAGGAGTTAATAAAAGAAGTAATAGTAAAAGAAACTTTTCACGATCCTAGGACAGCTATAACCATACTTTCTACTGTTCCTCCTAGTGTTAGTGAAGGACCTTTTCCTCCAACTGTAGATAGAAACTTAGTTACCTTCCAAGAAGAAACAAACGAAACGATAAAAGATCAAATAGTTAGTGAAAAGATTATTCCACCTTCTTATTTTGACGCAGTTGAACGTTATAGGAACGCTTCACCCTACGGACCTTAGGAAAAGTTAAACTTGTACCTGTCCTGCGTAGTCACCCTGCGTGCGCCGTTAGCGAGGCGACTGAATTGATCCGCCAGTCGTCTGAAAACGCTCCCACTCCGTGGGCGTCGGAAAGAGACGATCGGATACCGCAGTGAAACACGTGATGTAGATCAAGATCGAAGATACAATCGGAAATGAAACTGAAGCCTCCAATAAAATGAATGATACAAGAATAGGCCGCTACAGTGCGAGCGGACGGTACAATAAAAACCGCTACAGTGCGGTGCGATGATACAATATAAACGCCGCCGCTACAGTGCGGGCCGGCTAGTGTCTACTCTAGATCCCTCGCTACAGTGCGAGAAATCGCCCACGAGATTCCGCTTCGGTCTTCGCGGTCCAAGCTTTTCTTCAGGTCTTCGGTCCGCTCTTTGCTTCAGGTATCCTCAATAGTAGCCTCCCTTCTCTTTACTTCAGATAATCAGAAACCGCATAAGCCTGGAGGAGATGATCCACAAGGGCAATCCACAGGATGGGGAAGAAACAAATGAGTTTGGACTTATTTATAGGCCCCTCCCTAGGACTTCCTTCTAGAACGTTCTAACCTCCTCAATGAACTTTCTATTTTTGGCAATATTTTAATTTTTCCCTAGACTAAGGTTAGGTTTTCACACTGGATATTTACAATTTAATTGGTTTTTAGGGTTTGACCTAGGATAGCCGCCAATTTCATGGGTCCGACATGGGATTTTGGGTCAGGAAAATTAGGGGTTTGCTCACAATTATCTCAAGCTCATCAATTTAACGGTTTATTTACAATTTTGGCCTAAACTCCAAGGGTTTGCAAGGGTTCAAGTCCGATTTTCAGGGGATAAACCCTCAATTTCAGCCAGTTTCAAGGGTCAAACCTAAATTTTTATGGGTCTAATGTCTGTTGTTTATATACACGGATCTAACATACATCTTAAACTTGTTTTCGCATCGCACAATCAATTAATTCGGCCAAAATATGTACAAAATATACCACTCTCTCGATCAAAAACATCACACAAAAACTCAAAAACAATGATCTTTTGAAAAAACTTAGTGCACACTCCCTGCAGGATTTCATCCCGACATTCGCCCCCGCTAAACCTGCACATCGTCCCGATGGGCCAACCTGCAAGATCCAACAGAAGAGTATCAGGGTTCTTTTTGAAATCTCTTTAAACTTTTTATGCCTTTCTTAAATCATGATCTCATGCAGTCATGCAATCTTTTATAAAGATTAGTATGAATTTTAGAAAATTAGGTAGATTCAAGCTTCACAAACATCATATTATGTTTCTGCATCTGCAATCTGACAAGTAATCACATGAATAAATCGTCGGCTTTCTAGATCTTTTGTTTGTTCAACTGGTTCAGATCTAACTGCTCATTCTAAGTACTAGCATATACATATGTTTCTACTAACTCAGTTTGTAGAATATACCTCGATTCCTACTATTTATCTCCTACTTGTCCAGCTCTCCATTAGATCTTTCTTTCTTTTTCTTTTTCTTTTTCATTTTTCTTTTTCTTTTTCTTTTCCTCTTCATCTCAGCTCAGCATTTCTTTTTATCTTTTATTTTTCACAAATCGGCCAATGTCAAAATCGGGTGCGACTCATGGACTTGTCCGCCCGGCCAAGTTTATCCCACCTGTCTGCCGACCCGACATAGCACACGATATACACAACATCAGCCCAACATGAAATCGACGTCAGCTCGTGGCTCTGACCACCCGATCAGAGTGACTCCACCCACCTACCGACCCATACAGGCGCATGACAACAGATAGGTTAGGCCTACGACGAAACTAGCTACGGCTCGTTGCCTCGATCACCCGACCAAGGTGGTTCCACCCGCCTACTAGCCCATCGTAGCGCACCAACAACATACACGCACATATACAGCTGGCATGAGTATGAATGTTTCTTTATAAATCATGATCCATATGGAGGTAAGATCTCGCAAGAAATAAATACTAGGATCCAAAGTTTCCCACTCACTAAGTGTTCAAATCAATCAGCATATACATGCACTCGTTCTAAGCATATCATCACATCCCCAAGCTTTCGCTCTCAAAATCTCTAGTCCACTAACTGATCCTATTCATATAATTTCTAGCCGCTCATGCTTCATACAAACCCATAATAGATATTTGGTATCTTCGTTCTACATGATTTTCATAAATTCATACATATCTTTATCACACACAGTAATGCAATGCAAATGCTCTGACAGAAAGAAAACAACTTTCAAATCAGAAACGTTTCACCTGGTCATTTTTCTTCATCTTCATCATTGATTGATCCAACTTTTCTTCATCTTCATGATCTATCATTCTTCATCAGTATCAGCATCAGTATCATCAGTTCCCTCCAGAAGTTCTTGCTCAATCTCATAATCCGCTTCATTTCTTTTCTTGAATAATTTTATCCTCTTTCCTCCAATCAAAGATCTCAAAGGAGTACTGTCTAACTCACGAAGTGCATACGTACCATTTTCAAACACAGACGTAACCACATACGGCCCAAACCATCGTTTGGTTAATTTCTTCCTTCGCATCGTACTGAGTATCGAATGTACTGTCGTACACCAACACCCAATCATCTACCTCAATCCTATGTGGTCTGAGTCGATGGGTTTTGTCAAAATAGATCTTATTCTTTAGTCTTGACTCCTTTAACTTTTGGACTGCTTCTTTCAACTTTTCATTTCCTTGTTCTAACTGCTTTATTCTCAATGATAATAACTCTTCTCTTGTCATACCATCATTCCATGGGAGCGTCAACCATGTCACTATCTGAGTCTGGATGGGGAAGATTGGCTTCTGACAATACATCAATTCAGTAGGCATGAATCCTGTGGACCGAGTGTAAGTCATCCTATCAGCCCATAGCGCGAATGGAAGAAACCTAGGCCACTGCTTGATGTCATCGCTACAAGCCTTAGAGATCGCCTTCACGATGGAAGGGTGACCTCTCTCGATTTTCCCATTTGCCTCTGGATTATAGGCAGTGGTGAGAGACAATCGAATTCCATGACGATCAAAGAACTCTTTTGCCTCTCTCGCATCCAACTCTCCCCTGTCCGCAACCACTTTCTCAACGTATCCAAATCTCGAGATCACTTCTTCTAAAAGGAATTTGCATACATTATAAGTAGTCTTTGTACGAAGAGCTCGACCTTCCACATGGTTGGTCAAGTCCTCTCTGGCAAGTACAATGTATCTCATCTTATCTATCCCTTTGGGCATGGTTACAAGGTCGACCACCCACTTGTAATGGATACAAGGAGGATAAGTCGGATGTAATGGGTCTCTGTGCCTAACTGATGAATGCACCTGGCATGTAGCTTAAACCTCTCACACTTACATAAATCCCTGGCCACCAGTAGGCTTCCTTAATCTTCTCATATGTAGCATAAAATCCTTTGTGACCTGCCCATAAGGTCTCATGCATCTCTCTCATAACTTTTCTCTGAAGACTCCTCGAACTCAATAATCTTTGTGGACTCTTCACCTTGCCTTTAGCGTGTCGCCAAATAAGCCCGTCCTTCAAGAAAAAGTTGTAAGACTTTTTCCTGATGGATCTATACTTATTTGTGGACCAACCGGGGGAAGGTTTCAGAGTACTCAAATATCTTCCAATATCTCTCCACTCACCATCATACTCACTCTCACGGAACTGCTCATATGCATACGCTAATGGATCATATCTCATCATATGTGTATCTCTCTCTACCTCATCATCATCATCAGACTCATCATCAAATTTCGCTCTTGAAAGCATATCGGCCACTGTATTCAACTTCCCAGCTATGTGTACAAATGCAGGATTTATGAACTTTATATAAGAGATCCATCTAAGCATAGCAATGTCCAGAGATGAACAATTTGCAATCATGCCAATCAGTGGAAGACAATCAGTCTCAACTATCACATTTGCCCCAATAAAATACTCTTTATCGCTCTTTAAAGCAGTCACTAATCCCCATAACTCTCTCTTAATCTGTGGATATTTTCTTTGGGTATCATGTAGGATCTTAGCACCAAAGCGCACTGCATATCTCTGCCCTTCATCATCATCTTGCCCTATGACCCAGCCTATACCAATAGGACTGGTATCAACGGTCAAAATGATAGGTCTCTGACCTGAATAGTCAACACACTTCAGAATCGGAGCTTCAATTAGTAGTTGCTTCAGTTTACGCATAGCTCTCGACTGTTTCTCTGTCCATACAAACTTCTTTCTCTTTCTCAGGAGATCATATAAGGGGTTCGCAACGTGAGCAAAGTGAGGAATCCATATCACATAGAATACACAGGCTCCTAGAAACCTTCTCACCTCACTGACATTACGACACACTTCAGAGATCCTGCTAATGGCCTCAACTTTCTGCGGGTACGGCTTGCGGCCATAATGTCCACACAGATATCCTACAATGAGGACCTCATCAATGCCAAAAACCGATTTCTCTAAAGAAAGTGTTAGCCCCACATCTTCAAACCTCTCGAAGATCTTCTCACAGTCAGCAATATGGTCACTCACAAACTTTCTACATCCTGAAGCATCTAAACTGACATCTTTCACTCTTTCCTCACATCCCTTTATCGGAACATCATCAATGAATGGCATAGTCACAGATGGTATAAAGTCTCGTAAAACCAGATTCATGGGATTCATCATGTGAGCCACAGAATTCGTCGCTCCCTGCGGCAAAGTACACATGCGTACAAGGCCCAGTGGAGTCCTCATGGTCGTAATATCTCTACTCTCCATAGCCAACTGAAACTGGTCATAACCTGAATACAGGTCTCCCATAGAGTAGATGGAATTCCCAACAAACGCCTCAGCAAACTCATCCACTATGGGTCCTGTCCCTACATTTCTAATTGTGACTTTATTGACAGGTTGCAGATCCTGAATGAAACGAAGCTTCCCATTTTTCTTAGGCACAGTAAACCACCTATTCGAATATGGAGCCGAGGAGGGTTCCAATATCCGCATGGAAATCTTTTCCTTCAGCAGCCTCATCAGCTCAGGTAAGTGAGCTTTTGGGACTGGTATAGGCCGGATATTCCATGGTATATGTGGCACTGTAAATATAATCATAGGAGGTACTTGTTTCGGGTCTGCTCACCCTATCTCATGTGGGAAAAGTGCAAACGCTTTTTCGTGTTTCTTGATGGCTTCAATAAATTTCTTTTTCTCTTCTTATCTCAGAAATGGCTTCTCTCCAAACTTGATCTCTTTAATAGTCTCATCAGTAAAATGATGCCCTATGAGCTCTCGTTGTCTCAGCATAGGGTCATCTGACACTCGCAGATATTTCTCATGACTATCTTCAGGCAATGGCTGAGCTATAGGCTTCACTTTCTTATCCACAGTCTTATACTTTGTATTTACACTTACTTCATGCTCTCTCATAAACTTCTTAATCATCTCATACTCTTGGATAGAGCTGAGCATAATGATTTCTGATTTCTCATTTCTCTCAAATGCTTGCTCAAGCTCTTCCAGAGTAGTCTAACTTCTCTCCAACTGGATCACATCTTCAATCTTCTCATCAGATAACATCATTCCTAATTCCTTATAGTATCTCTTATGAACTTTTCTGAATTTATTTGAAACATTCTCTTTCTGTAAACATAGCAACTTGAATGCAGATGAGTAAATAGAAAAACTTTCAAATCTTTGTACAGAATCATGCGAGACGTCAAACCAACTCCCACTGTTGTCTCGTTCAACAGTGGATCCTAAAAGAAATTTTGATCAGCAGAAGCTCCATACTCTCCAACAGGCATACACTCATCATGGTCATGAGAGTTGATAGGTTTCTTCCTTATATTCTTTCTATTCCTGGAGTGATTTGGACACACCGTCATCACTTGCAAAGAATGAAGACCTGATCTAGATCGGATTTTCGCATAAGCAGATCCATCATCCATGGCCTTAGTCTCCATTCTTACCTCAGCTATAAAGGGCTGCCCAAGGATAGCCTCATATGAACAATGGTCCTGGACAAAGAAGTGAAATTCCTCAGAAATCCCACCTATGGTCACAGGCACAAAGGCACATGCCCCAAGCATGGCTCCTGAACCATTATCCGCTGTCCTCATCCTCCATCCATGATCTTTATCAATCGGGCACCTAAACTTTCATAGAGCTTCTTAGAAATCACATTTATCTCTGATCCTGAGTCAATCAAGGCCAGAGCAAAACATGACTCCTCATTGCTCCCTAACTTTATCTTCATCTCTGGAGTTCCTCTTGCCCAAAAGGTCCTGCTAAACTCACTTTCTGTCTTCCTCATTTCATCATCAGGTATGATAGGACCTAGAGAATTCTTATGACACCTGGCAACCTCATCATCATCATCATCAGATGTATCACTCAATGTAACTGCTTCATTTGTCACTTGAATATCTTCGGGTGCTTCTTCCATCTGTACTTCTTCAGGTAGTGGAAACCTCTTTCTCTTAACCAGCTTTATAAAGCTGTCCTTGAACTCAAGCTTCGCTATGGAGAAGACCTGCTCCAAGGACATGGTCACTTGGCTCTTCAGTAAAATGTCATTTAATATCTCTCTTGCATCATTTTTCCTTTCCAACTCAGAAATTAATACAGCCTTTGGAGTTCTCTTCTTAATCTTCTTCTTTTCTTTTTCAGCCTCTTGAATACTTTCTTGAATTTCATCTTTCTTTTGAACCGGTTCAGGTTCTTTCTCTTTCTCTTTAGTCAGTTCTTGAATCTTAGGTGGCCCAGCCGGCCTCTTTCCCTCTCTTATCTCTTTCTTCTTTGCCTCTTCCTTTGAAACAACAGGCTCTTTGAATTGTACTTTCTTTTCTGGCTCTTTAGCCTTTTCTTCGGCCTCTTGGCTTTGCTTTCTGGTCACTCTTCTTTCTGGCTCAGTCTCTTCCTGACTCTCATCCCTTTTCCTCTTTTCCTCCACATTGGCTATATGGGAATAGACCGAGGATTCTTCAACAGGAGACTTCCAGGCAGTCTTCTGCATGATCGCATCCCTAGCCCTCACTAAAGCCTCAATGGAATAATTTCTTTGGGGTCGAGGTCTAGGCACTTTTTCATCTTCCTCCTCAACAGGTTCTAATCGTGCAGCTGATGTACTTGCATTATTGCCAGATAAATCTTCATAAAACTTCTTCATTCCCCTCTTTCCCCAATTCACATGTAGACGAAGGCGGGTCCTGAAGTCACATAACTTCTTATCGATATCTATCACCAGTTGATGCTCTTTTTCTAGCTCAAGCTCTTCACAGGCATATGAAAAATGCTCTTGTGCATCACACCATACACATCTCTTAGCCCCTCCAAACCCACTAGTCGCTCGTCTCTCAAAAGGTCCACTGTTTCTTTGAAATGTGGTTTGCACTGGTGGTGTAGGTGTCTGTTGGGCAACAGGCTGCACTAGAGGTGCAGGCTGTGGCATCACATAGCCTTGCATATTTGGAACGGGCATAGTGCCTCTCTGTAATGTATCTACATAACTCGTACTCGCCTGAGGAGGAGTGGGGTCTTGATATCCCATAGAATTAACTTTATTGTGAATACTCGCCATTTCTTTTGACATAGACGCTTGCATCGTAATAAGATTCTCTATCTGTCGACTGAGAATCTCAACCTGTAGCTCCATTGGCGATCGCGAAGTGGACGCAACATTAGCAAAAGCTGACGTTGCAGGCACATTCGGAATTGCCGGAAGTGGAGCTTCCCTAGGCGAATGTGGTGTTACCACTGCAGGTCTATCGTATAACACCGCCTGGCGTTGCCTCATTTGGGCAACCGCTTCTACCTCTCTCCTCACTACACCCCAATCTTCAGTCAATCCAAATCTCTTCCTAGGCTCTTCAATCCTCCTTTCGACCTCAGTCCTGTCTTCAAGACTTAAGATCCTAAGGAAAGATATAACTAGGTCAGGTTTTAAAGCATCTAAATCGGCCTGTGGAAGTTGTTCATATCTTCTCAAGAACTCATTCAAAAGTTGAGTGAGGGATGCAGTGGGCTTCGGAGAGCTTATCCACCGCAAGAACCCTTCTCTACTATGCTGGGAAAAATCTTCCAGATAAAACAACTTATGCAATTCTTTTCTGAATTCGGCCCAAGGCTTTGCTATATGTGCTCTAATAGGGGCTAAAATGGATCCTGATACTACCCGTGTGAAGTAATGTGTCAACACATCTTCGGGTAGACCATAAATCCGTGCCTGTTCCTCAAAAACATCTAGGTACTCAGTTACGTTCAAGCCTGTAAACTTCCCTTTTTCTCTCAATACTGCTTGAACTACGCGAGCCCCCTGTTTCTCTATTACCAACTCCTTGAATATGTCCTCCATCTCTCTTCTATGCTCTGTCCTAGAACGTAGCACAAGGTCCAGCGTAAGTGGCTCAATTATCTCTCTAAGCTCTGAGTAGAGATCAGAGAAGAAGTTTGATGAGTCAGGAGCCAGAGGGTAAACTCAGTCAAAAAGCGGGAAAAAAACTCACACGTATGGACTATACTAATGCAAAGTGTGGATGCTCAAACTTAAGCAGCAAGACAATCTTTCTGTTTCAAAGTATGTGTGAAGCAATGCAAAAATCAAATAACTTGAAAAGTACCTGAAATCTCTGTCCGATGCCGAGGTTCTTGTCTATCTTCTCAAGGAGTGGGTGATGTTTCAAGGATCACCAGGCAACCGCCTCGCCTCACGTTGGGTTCAGGTGTCGGGAAGAAGGAGGTCGTGGCGGGAAGCCGGCGCGTGGGGTTGGATCAGGCCCCGCTCTGGTGCGCCGTTCCCGTTGTCTTGCGAGCGGCATCTGCGCGCTGGGCGCCTCCCCTACGCTCTCCGGAGCGTGCACGATCCTCGTAGGGTCCCTTGCCCCTCGGAAGTGTCGAGACGTGGGACCGTGGGCGTCAGAAAGAGACGATCGGATACTGCAGTGAAACACGTGATGTAGATCAAGCTCGAAGATACAATCGGAAATGAAACTGAAGCCTCCAATAAAATGAATGATACAAGAATAGGCCGCTACAGTGCGGGCGGACGGTACAATAAAAACCGCTACAGTGCGGTGCGATGATACAATATAAACGCCGCCGCTACAGTGCGGGCCGGCTAGTGTCTACTCTAGATCCCTCGCTATAGTGCGAGAAATTGCCCACGAGATTCCGCTTCGGTCTTCGCGGTCCAAGCTTTTCTTCAGGTCTTCGGTCCGCTCTTTGCTTCAGGTATCCTCAGCAGTAGCCTCCCTTCTCTTTACTTCAGATAATTAGAAACCGCATAAGCCTGGAGGAGATGATCCACAAGGGCAATCCATAGGATGGGGAAGAAACAAATGAGTTTGGACTTATTTATAGGCCCCTCCCTAGGACTTCCTTCTAGAATGTTCTAACCTCCTCAATGAACTTTCTATTTTTGGCAATATTTTAATTTTTCCCTAGACTAAGGTTACGTTTTCACACTGGATATTTACCATTTAATTGGTTTTTAGGGTTTGACCTAGGATAGCCGCCAATTTCATGGGTCCGACATGAGATTTTGGGTCAGGAAAATTAGGGGTTTGCTCAAAATTATCTCAAGCTCATCACATTAACGGTTTCTTTACAATTTTGGCCTAAACTCCAAGGGTTTGCAAGGGTTCAAGTCCGATTTTGAAGGGATAAACCCTCAATTTCAGCCAGTTTCAAGGGTCAAACCTAAATTTTTATGGGTCTAATGTCTGTTGTTTATATACACGGATCTAACATACATCTTAAACTTGTTTTCGCATCGCACAATCAATTAATTCGGCCAAAATATGTACAAAATATACCACTCTCTCGATCAAAAACATCACACAAAAACTCAAAAACAATGATCTTTTGAAAAAACTCAGTGCACACTCCCTGCGGGATTTCATCCCGACAACGGTTCATTTAGCCCATCGCGACGGTTCGCGGACCATCACGACTGTTCGGTTGACCCCACACCATCGCGATTGGCTCACGCCATCGCGCCGACGGTGCCACGTGGCAAGTTGGACCATCGTGACGATACCCTCAGACCATCGCGACAACTCGAATTTTGAACCATCGCGATTGGCTCACGCCATCGCGCCCTGACCATCGCGATTGGCTCACGCCATCACGCCCTGACCATCGCGATTGGCTCAAGCCACCGCATCTGTGACCATCGCGACGGTTCACTTTGGACCATCGCGATTGTTCACGTTGACCGTTGACTGAGGCCATCGCGATTGTCTGCCTGATCGAGCCATCGCGACGGTTCACACTCACGCCATCGCGACGGTTCACACTCACGCCATCGCGATTGTCCGCCTGATCGAGCCATCGCGACGGTTCACACTCACGCCATCGCGATTGTCCGCCTGATCGAGCCATCGTGATTGCTCACTTTTGGACCATCGCGACCGTGCACTTCAGACCATCGCGATTGCTCACCTTCACGCCATCACGATCATTCACGTCTAGACCATCGCGACGGTTCACCTTCACGCCATCGCGACGGTCCCAGACCATCGCGATTGTGCACCCCAAACGCAAATTTTAGGGTTTCATTTTTTGGCCAAGTTTGGGCTATTTTTGGGAAATTTTTGGGTGATTATACTCATAGGGGACCCCTTAGCTCATATTTGGAGAAAAACCTGTTTGTCAGTTTTTACCCCCCAGGGCCTGAACGGTCATAACTTTTTCATATGAAGTCCGTTTTTTGAGCTTAATAGCTCATTAGAAAGCTGTTGACGAGTACTACGTGACCTGAATTGTTTTTTTCTTAAAGAATATGTCTATTTTTAGATAAGCTATTTTGAGGTTGACCTAGTTCGGGACTAGAAAGCCAGGGGGCAAGCATTAAAAAGTTTGGCAAAAGGGAAGGGACTTAAAAGGTGTATATACTCAAGTGCTTGATCATCCAACTGTGAATTGGTCTAATATTGGATTTTTCCAGGTCCAGCAAGGGCAATCAAAGGCAACCAAAGCAAGGCAGTGAAGGGCATAAAGCTTGGGAAGCGCGGCTTCTTGGGCATCAGAGCAACCAGAAAAGCTGACTCGAGGTTGGAAGATTACTCAACCCCCTCAGTCAATTCTTAGCTTAGGATAAACGTTAGCATTGTGGATTAAAGACGATAAGAATGCCTCAAGTTCAAGAGAATTAAATTTATCAAGTCCAAGACTAAAGATAAAGGTGTGTGACACGAAAACCTAAAGGAAAGAACATAAGTCTGACGGAACGAGAACTCAAAGTACCACGGAAAGTCGAATTCCTGACGCATACATTAAGACAAGAATCTAAAGACATCTAAAAAGAATCAAGAAAGTAATAACAAAGAATCATTGACGATCTGAGCGTGCACTGAGTGTGCAAGGAAGAAAATTAATGAACCTTAGATCGGGCAAACACATAGGCAAGTCAGATCGACGAAGCCTTAGATCATCAGAGGCAAGTGTAAGAACTACTGCACGATCGTGGGCTCAACAATTCAACACTAGCTATCCCTACGAGAGCTTAGATACTAGTGATTCAGAAATGGCATTTAGCACAGAAAGACCAGAAGGAGGGTCGAATGTAGCCTATTTAGAAAAACCAGAAGGACCCTATAGAACACAACTAGAGTTTCTCCGAACCAACCGCTTAGGTGCTCGCATCTATGAGGATGGTTTGCGAAGGCAAGTGGTGCAAATGCACAACCCCGATCAACCCATTGGATTGGAACGTCCAGTGGTGAAATTTGAGAGAGACGCGTACATAGACAAGGAAGGAACAAAGTACATCTTAAGTACGCAGCCAAACAATACCAACGAGTTTGGCGTGATTTAGCTAGAGACGGAAACTAAATCTCAAGGAAAAGAACCATTAGAAGAGCCTAGAACACCTAGAGGGAAATCTGTACTGACACGAGTACTAATCCCTGAACGGATCCCTCAGGACAACAGAAGCATAGAGTTGTTTGTAAATAAAGAAACTGATGAAGCCTTTTGGAGATACAAGACAGAACTACTTAGTGAGGTAGATATCATCACGATATATGAGTTCAAGGACCCAGATACACCTGGAAAGGTTGTATACCTGAATTAGACTTCAGAAAGAGTCTTTGTGGTGCCTGACCACGCTAAAAACACATACACATGGAGAGGTGAATTGGTATTCCCTCCATCTAGAATGAACATGAACACAAGTCAACAAGGGGCAGGAACATCATCAACCCATGGAAATCAAAGAGAGAAAAATAAAGAAAGACCCGAAGTAAGCTTCACTCATCCCGTAGGGAGAGATAGAACAACCACGGACACTAATAGAGTAGATAGACAAAGAGATCATGGAATACCAGGTGGTAGAGATGATTTTCCTCTACCTAGACCACGTGAACATGCAAGAATGTTAAGACCCACTCAGTTAGTGAAATCCATGAAAAATTATTTTGATGGGACAAGAGATCCCTATGACCATGTCGCAGAATTCAAGCAAGTACTAAGAGCAGAACAAGTCGAAGACATGTTCACGCAATACAATGCATTTGGGCTAACGTTAAAGAATACCGCTTTAACTTGGTTCCAACCATTGCAACAAAGGCAATTAGGGACATCCATCACTTTTTAGAGTCATTCATCACTGAATTCTTTAAAAGTGGGATTAGACATGACATGTCTTCGTTGATTCATAGCTTCAAACAGACCCCTCAAGAAACAGTTAGACTCGCAGGACGTAGGTTTAGACAATATGTTGAACGATGTCCAATGCAAGAGCTACCCTCACAGGCCAAGCAAGTGTCATTGTTTCTAGATGGCTTGTTGAGCTCTAAACTACGCTCCTATGTGTACCTAAAAGAACCCAGAACGCTAGAGCAATGTGTGAGAATTTGTATAGACATTGAGGACAACTTAGGAGACGAGTTGGAACTCTCAAAGGTCGATAAGGATTCAGACTGTTCATCTCTAGCATCCACAAAATTGTCTAACTCGATAGAGGACCTAGCAGAAAAAGTGGCCCAGAAACTAGGAGTTTCTAGTAAACCTAGGGTACTAATGAACAAGCGTTGTTACACCTATGGTGGCGATCATATGGCAAATGTGTGTCCCAATGCGCCACAACCACAAGCCAACCCTAGTGGCCAATACTGTACAATTGAGAGAAGATACACGAATCATACGGCTCAGGACTGCCCATACAACAAACAAACCGTGAGACAGAACTACCCGCAAGCATACCGGCAACCCGGTAGGTATCAAGGCCATTACAATGCTCAGCCTTATTACTATAGGCCTCCTCAAAACTACCCATACCAGGCTCAACAGAGACCTCAACCTGTCTTAGCTCAGTAGCCACCCCCACCAGCGAATGTCATCTCAGTCAAATACGCTGCTGCAGAAGAGAACCTAAGCAAGGCTTTAGTGCCTTTTTCACCTTTGATAACAGAAAGTGACCCAAACTCAAATAGTTTTGACTCTACGCATGTAGATAGTCCACCCGCTTATTACACGGAGTCACCAGAACACGTAGAAACATATCATTATGATAGTCCACCAGTGGAACCTAGTTGGGAGCCAGACTATGCTAATGTGATGTACACAAACCCAAATCCACGGCCCCAATTGAGACAACAAAGACCACAGGGCCCTAGAGGACCATGCTTTAGGTGCCAAGGAGATCACTTCATAAAGGATTGTCCACATCCCCCGATATCAGGACAATCACAGTACTATAACATCCAAGGCTTTTGTGCTGATTGTGGCAAAGAGCACATCATAAAAGATTGTCCTAAGAACCCTGTTAATGCTTCGAATGTGACACCAATCAATGTGATAGGCATTGTAAACAACACAGATGGATCCAACCCTACATACGTGCCTATCCAAGCTATAACAAGAGCCCAGGTGCTCTTACAGAACCAACAACTTAATCAGGAGAAAGTATCCGGAACTAGTGAAGTTGCAGAATCTAGCAGTAAAAAGACG
This sequence comes from Ceratopteris richardii, assembly GCA_020310875.1. Lineage (NCBI taxonomy): Eukaryota > Viridiplantae > Streptophyta > Polypodiopsida > Polypodiales > Pteridaceae > Ceratopteris > Ceratopteris richardii. The sequence goes on along the minus strand of CM035409.1, from coordinate 109,060,227 downwards.
AAATCTTGGAAAGATTCTAGAGAAAGAATTAAGAGAAAATGGAGTAAAAAGATAACTGAGTTGGAAGGAAGTTTGAAGGAATCTAGAGCCAAAATCCTAGAATTGACTTCACAGGAATTGAATCAAGAGAATCCAGCTCAGAAATCAGGATCAGTTTTAGCGGAACCCATACCAGAAAATCTAGACATGATGTTTCGTGCATACCAGGCTAGATTAAAAGAGGGACCTCAAGTAGCTGAAATGAGTAAAAACTACCCTCGAGCTGATCTAGAAATTGAGAGGACTAAACTGTGCATGAAGATGGTAGGTGCACAAGCTTTGTTTGAAGCCTCTAGATATCTTAATTGGAATAACATGGCAAAACCAGAATTACATTTTCAAGGACTAATGGAGAGGCTAGAATACTTGATAGATAGCAAAGAGAAAAAAGATCAGCATAGGAACCCTAGTGTCCCAGAGACTCAGGAAAGGAATGCACCATCCCTGTCTCAAGTACCCAATACAGAAAGTCAAGACAATTTGTCTTCCATACATAGGTACTCTCATGAATTTTTGAGAGAAATCCAAGAAGAGAAATGGAGAAAAGAACAAGGAACGCATCCTCCTATTCAAGAAATAAATGACTTGCAGGAGCAATTTCCCCAAGACATTCCCTCTATTTACGATGATGTAGAGGAGGAACCACTGAGTGAACACACAGGATTTGAATCTAATTCTTTACAAGAATTACCTCAGTTTACAGGACCTTGGGAAGCGAAGTCTATTAATATGAGAGCACCCACGATAATAGTGAGGAATGAAGAATCAGTAATACCTAGAAACACGGAAGTGATCAAGAACACTAAAGTAAAGTGTAATCTCACTCTAGAGGAGTTGTTTAAGGTAAAACCAGAATTGTGGAAACACGTAGCAAATCAATTCCCCGAGCTTGCTACTACTCCCTCACAAATAGGATCACAAAATAAGGTATCAGAGATACCAGTAGAAAAGATTGGAGATGTACGCGAAGGAGAGGAAGGTAACACTTATCTTCCAATAACCCATCAGGGCTACACCACGAAAGCCATCTTAGATTCAGGAGCCGGAGTAGCCATAGCTACCACCGCTTTATGGAAACGTTGGGGTAAGCCAGCACTCAGACCTATTAGGATGAAGCTACAAATGGCTGACGGACACATAGAAAAACCATTAGGCTTACTAGAAGGCATATCTCTCACCACTTGTGGTGTAGAATTTGAGCATACTTTCGCCATTTGTGACTTTGCAAAAAATCATGCTTATGAGATGATATTGGGATGACCATTCATGCGTCAGTTGCAAATTGTACAAGATTGGGGAACTAATTCTTTGTACTTGCAACATTTAGGAGTAACTACCAAAGTCAATCTTAAAGACTATTCACATAGAGACGTACCCCCAATACAATGGAATACCATCCATAAGACTCAGGTAGAGACGGAATCCGTGCACTCATTAGAATCAGATCCTTCTTGGTTGCATGAGGATACTCATTTATGGATGTGTAAAGTTGCAAAACAAGAGGAAGAACGATTAGAAGCCAGGACCTTAGGTGCAGAACCACATCCAAGAACCCTTCAAGATCCAGCCTATGCACCTGTAGTATTCCCTGACGAAGAGTTTGAACCCCATGGTTGGGCAGAAATCCTAGCAACCATGGATGTAGCCATCAATGAAGAACAATGGACACCCCACTGTGGCGAGGATGGCTATGACATTTCAGTTTTTACGATAGAACCAATCATGTGCGATGCAATTTTAGAAGAGTGTGAACCTAACACTGATGCATTTGAGGATGCAAGCGATTTCGATTTAGAATCAATTATCATGGACTCACCCTTTGCATCAGAGGAAGAATATTTTTTTGAAGTAGAAACTCACCCTCAGAGACAGGAAGAAGTTATGAATGATGTGAGAATTGCCACTCAAGTGACTAACAAGAGTGAAGGCAAGAAAAGAAAGAAGAAAGAAACCATGTCAGAAAAAGAAGAATCTTTATTTGAAGTACCCGAGAATTTCAAGAAATATGAAATCGAAGATAGAAGAATCATGGTACGAATGCCTAATAGAAAGGCGAATGATGGACAAGTATATGATAACCGAGAGAAAACCAAGAAAATAATAGTAGCCATAGAAGGAGAAGAAGAAAAATGTACATACATAGGGCACGATTTGACAGCTGAAGAAGAAGAAGAGCTAGTTGCCCTATTGCACGAATATAGAGATGTGTTCGCTTGGAGTTACAAAGATTTGAAAGGCGTAGATCCAGATATATGTTCTCATAGAATCCCTATGACTCCAGATGCAAAACCGACAAAACAGAAACCTTACACGTACAATGATAACTACGCTGCTAAGATTAAAGAGGAGATAGATCGTTTGATAGAAGCAGGATTCATTTATGAAATTGAGCATACCGAATGGGTATCCCCTATTGTGGTAGTGCCCAAGAAGAATGGAAAATTGCGTGTGTGTATTAACCTTAAAAAAGTTAATGCCGCCACAATTAGAGACAGTTATCCTCTTCCTATCACGGAACATTTATTGGAAAGAGTTGCGGGCAAGGAAGTTTACAGCTTTCTTGATGGATTTTCAGGCTATAATCAAGTAGCCATTGCTCCAGAGGACCAACACAAGACGGCATTTGCCACTGAATGGGGCATATTTGCATTTCGTGTTATGCCATTTGGCTTAACAAATGCACCTGCCACTTTCCAGCGACTCATGTGTCATGTTTTTAAGGAATTCTTACGCAAGAGTTTGGAAGTTTATGTCGATGACTTATGTGCACATTCAAATGTAAGACAAACACATATCCCAGAGTTAAGACAAATATTTGACAAATGTCGAGAATATCAGGTTTGTTTGAACCCAGAAAAATGTGTTTTCATGGTCAGACAAGGCAAAATTCTAGGACACATTGCTTCCTCTTTATATCTCTTTGATCAGTGATTATTCCTGCACGTTCCTTCGTAAGATTATTGTCATTGAAAACTCTATATACAATGCCCTATGATTGGTTTGTTCTAGTCAATCTTGTCTCGCCATTAACACCTTACCTCCCTGGTGGAAAACAAAAGAACTTGTGGAACAATATCCACTCTATACAATTGTAGGCCAAGTTGTACAATTTTAGTACACCCCACTAGACCTAGGGCTTGGTAGCTTGTTCATCTTCCATATCCAAGCTATCTATGACAAGAGCTCGTTTGCGGCCTACATCACTTAGTCTAGAGTATATCATCATCATTTGCAAGAAGCCTATAAACAATCAATGGGTCATAGAAGAACCGAAAATGGCTCAGGGTGATCTAGCATTGTTTCTTTGGCATATTAACATTAATTCCCCATCTTCAAAGAGCTTTGACAAAAGCTTGATGATCATGTTAGGCATTTTCTTGCACTATGTAAAAGCTGAGGATTAGAAGGACAAATCTATGCCTTCATGGCTTTGTTTCCTACAACCATGGATGGGTTGGCAATCAAATGGTTCAGCTAGTTGAAGGAGAACCATTTTACAACATGGCAAGAGATGAAAGCCTAGCTTTCTTCTATGTTTTGACTAGGAAAATCCATGGTGCAATTGCTAGATGCACTCTAGAATCTACATCTAAGGAAAGAAAAATCCTTTCGAGAGTTAATAAAAAGAGCTAAGGCATTAGTAGCAAAGCTAGTAGTGGCCCAAGATGATTTTCTAATCACAAAATGGCTAGAAAAGGCACTTCTAGTGAGCTCAAGGCATAAGCTTCATGACATGTTAGCACCAAGTGCTCCAATAGAAGATTTTGTTGCCATGATTACTAGATTGAGTAGGCGCTAGTCCTTTTTAATGACTCTTCATCTCATTCTGAGTAGTGGATGGATATCTCGGGACAAGAATGATTCGTAAATGATGAAGATGATATAATAACAAAGCTAAGGAAGGAAATAAACGTTCTGAGAGATCGAGAGAAAAAAGCAAGTCTCTTATGTACTATTTTCCATCAATAAGGGCATCTGCAAATTGAATGTCCTATTAAGGTAATCTATTAGTTTTTTGGAAATTTGGGGCATGAATATCACAAATGTTATTATCTAAAGGGAATGGATGAACTGCAAGCACCTATATATTGGGGACAACGAGCTAGCCCATGACCATCTTTGGTTCTAATGATGCACCGATGACAATAGTACAAGGACTTATTCTTGGTAATATTTGCACAGTTCGTACCTTTTATTCTTCTCCTACTAACATTGGTGTGCATATGAATATGAATGATTAGGACTCAGCATTCAAGAATAGGCCTCGATGGCCCATTTATGGTATAGACATGGAGAATATGGCCATGTGCAAGCTCGTTGCCCCTTGCCAGAAAAAGAAACCTCCTTGCTCCAATTGTCAAGAATCGAGACATAATTACATGAGAGATTTCCCAAAGCATGCTATTACAATCCAAAATCTAATGAATAATTCTTCTCATATTTCATTAAAGTTGCATTTGATGGGGGATTATTCTAACATCCCAATGCAACAATGGAAGATGGCTGCCCTCCACTAAGACCTCAAGCAATGATATATTCTTACTGTTCTAAACGTTTCTCTACTTCTATACAAAGAATTATAATGAAACTCTAGAAACTTAAAGCATAATCTAAGAGCTACTAATAAATGTTAAATTATCCCAAATGGACATTCTTACTGGGAGAATCATCCATTGCAAAATAGGCTACCTGTTTGCAACACTCTCTGCCTATGTGCAAAGATATAACTTCACAAATTTAGCAAATTTTCACAACTCACTCAAGGAAAGAACTTGAAACTTTGCTACACTTTGGGGAACTATCTGAGAGACCAAACGAAGCTTGAAATTAATTAAAAATGAGTAGAATGAGAGAGCAAACAATGATCTGAAATTTGGTACAATCGGATTTGGAAAAGCCTAACTACACTTCTAGATAGAGAGGAGCAAAATCATGAGAAAATGAGCTAACCAAGCAACAAGGCTACTTGCGAGAGTTTATGAGTTCACTAAACTAAGAGGAAAACTTATGGAATGCATACAACTCAAGAAAAAGAGGTGGGATGGTACTTATATAGAGTTTTACTTTTCCTAGAATCTAGCTAACCATCCACCAATCAGTGTAGGTGCACTTTTTGGTGGGTGATTGATGAGATTTGAATTTGATTGAGTTTGGTGGATCTTCTAACTTGATTCCACAACTTTGGGTCCATTGGTCTACTTGTAAAACTCATGGATGAGTCCTTTTGCATGGTTGAGACTTGGTTCTCAACACTCCCCCTCAACTCTCAATGCTTAGGTCCTTCATTCTAATGCATGCCTTGAAGTGTTGTAGCTTTACTCCATCTAAAGCCTTGGTAAACATATCTGCATATTGGTCCTTTCTATTGACATGCTCTACATTGACATCCTTTGACATGATCTTCTATCTAATAAAGTGGTAATGCACTTCTATATGCTTCAACCTTGCATGGACAATGAATTTTGAGCCAAGCATATGCTACTTATATTGTCACAAAAAATAGGTACTTGCATAACCTACAAATCAAGATCAACAAACAACTTCTTGAGCTACATAAGCTCCCATCAAACTTGTGCTAAGCCTCTATTCTTAGATTTGGTCTAGGAGAGAGTCATTGTTGGTTGTTTCTTTGACATCCATGAGATGGTTGTCCTCCCTAGCATGATAACATATTTGCTAGTGCTCCTCCTGGCATCTTTGGAACCTACACAATCAATATCACAATAATCTTGTACATTTAATCCATCATCACATGGATAATATAGCCTTTCATTCACTAAAACTTTGAGGTACCTAAGTACACTTTTGGTTGCAACAAGATGAGGTGCTCTTGGTAATTGCAAAAATTGAGATAGCACTCGAACTACATGTGCAATACTTGTTCTTGTAACATACAAGAGAGAACCAACTATTGACCTATACATGGTCACATCCTTGAGTTCTTCACCTTCTTGAGCACTTAATTTAACATTTATTTCTAATGGATTTTAAATGGCCTTGCAATCACACACTCCAAAATTTTTCAAAAGATCTAGAATGTATTTCCTTTGCATCAAGTATATACCTTCCTCTTTATATCATACTTCAATCCCAAGGAAGTACCTTAAAATCCCTAAGTCAAAGATTTCCTCTTTATTTTCTTTAAGTTGGCTTCATCATCCCCTGTAATGATCAAATCATCAACATATATACAAATGAAAACAAATTTGCTACCTTCCTTCTTCACAAAGAGTGATGGGTCTGCTTGACTCTGATTCTATCCACATTTTACCAAGTAGTCCACAAGTCTTCAGTTCCAAGCCCTTAGGGCTTGTTTGAGTCCATAAAGAGCCTCCTTAAGCTTCTATACATGATGTGTAAACCTCTCATATTCAAAGTCTTGGGGCTGCTCCATGAAGACTACCTCTTCAAGCTCTCCATTTAGGAAAGCATGCTTCAAATCCAACTAGTATGTCTTCCAAACTTTTGAGGATGAAATTGCAATCAAACTCCTTATCGTGGACATCTTAGCTATTGGGTTGAATGTTTCCTTGGAGTCTATGCCATAGTTTTGAGCAAAAAAATTAGCAACCAACATCACTTTATACCTAGAGATGCTCCCATGTGCATGCCTCGTTACCTTGTACACCCATTTGTTGCCAATGAATTTCATGTCCTTTGTTCATGGCACCAATGACCAAGTATCATTTTCTTCAAGTTCCTTGAATTCCTCCTCCATGTCTTCAATCCATTCCCTATGCTTATTTGCTTCTTCAAAAAATTAAGTTCTTCACAAGCTATAACTTGACTCATGTAGGCATAGTTTCTTGCAAATGAATGAATCATAAGTTAACCTTTGAACAGGGTATTGAGCCCCATTGGATGACCTTACCTCACCACTAGGTGGTAGGAATATCTTGATCTTTGGTTTAGATTCTTTGAATCTTGGAGCTTCTAGTTTCTCCATATCTTCATCGCTTGTAGATTCCATGTCTACCCATCAATGGTCTTCATCATTTGGATTTTCATTTCCTTTGCTACTTCCTTTACTTGAATCAGATTCATTCCTTGCCTTTACATGCCAAGCTAATGTAGTACTCTCCTCTCATGGTGTGCTTGAAGTGGTTGGACAACATATCTCCATGCTTTGTTGCTCTTTGAACTTCTTTTCGACTTCATATGCATCATCAACCTCTAACACATCTTTGCTACCATGCCAAGGAAGCAACTCATCAAATATTACATCCCTAGACACCCTAAGCTCTTTTGTGCAAGGATTATAGCATCTAAAACCCTTTTGATCTAAATAATATCCTAGAGATATACACTTATCTTCCTTTGGGTCTAACTTGTGTCTCAATTCTTGAGGTATGTGAACACAACACACACAAGCAAATACCTTGAGATGTGAAAGGTTGGGTTTCTTACCACACCAAGCTTCATAAGGTGAAACTTGATGTACTTGTGAGGTTGCAAACCTATTCATAATGGATATGGCTATATTCACTACATCATCCCAATACAAATTAGGAACATTCATTTCATTTAACAAAGTTGTAGCCACTTCTGCTATATATATGTTCCTTCTCTTTGCCAACCCATTTTTTTGAGGTGTATACCTACAAGTGAATTGCCTTTTGATGGCGTGTTCATGTAGAAAATCTGAAAATTCATTTGAAAAATACTCACCCCCTCCATCCATTCTGAGAGTATTTATATACTTCCTTGTCTCCTTCTCCACTAGGTTTTTGAATCTCTTGAAGTGATAAAACACCTTTGACTTTGACTTCATTCAATTGATCCAAACAAACTTTGAATGATCATCTATGAATGTGACAAAATATCTATTACCTCCAATGGATGGCTCCCTTGTAGGTCCCCATACATCTATGTGTATGAGATTCAACACTTCATCGGTCATGTGTGCTCCCTTATTGAATGGCAATCTACTTTGTGTCCCTAATTGACAAGCATGGAACCAATGTTGCATAGTCTGAGATGTAAGATTAGGTAGAACACTCACCAAGCCCATCCTTTGCATGTGTGTCATCCTTTGTAAGTTAAGACTCCCAATTGTTTTATGCCATAAGTCGATTTCTACAATCTCTTTATCTCCAATTGACAAGTAGATAGTGTGAAGGGTTGATGGCTTTACGTCCATGGTGGAGTCTTCCTTGCTTCTTCCCTTTTCCTATGAGCTTTTAGTTCTGCATTGGGCCTTTAACAAAACATCCTTGATCATTGAACCTCACCTGATAACCTCGTTCAACCATTTGGCCTATCGAAACCAAGTTCTTGGTGATGGTTGGCACATGAAACACATCCTTCAACACCTTGGAGCTTTGAGATCCACTCAATGCAACATCACCCACATGTGCAATCTATCTCTACATGTCCTTGAGTGATGGGTGAGTGTAAATTAAAGAAAACATCTTTATTGTAACTCATATGGTTGCAACATTTTCAATGTACCATGTAAAATCTGAATTTGAATACTTGATTGCCTCCTTCTTTGGACCAACAATCTCTTGCATGATGGCCCAATTTTCCACAATTGCAGCATTCTCCATTGGATGCTTCTTTTCCATGTGATCTTGCTCCTCTTCCTCGTTATCCATAGCTTTGGTTGGAGCCTTCTTCGTTGCTTGAGCTTGAGTTTGGCCGTCCTCTCCCTCTGACTTGGGAGTTTTGTCCACCTCTTTTGCCTTTGTTGCTACCACCATAGAAAGCTTGGGCTTGGCTACCCTTTGATTGTGAACCTACTTGGTTCATCTCCTATGTCACCATCAATGCGACTAATTTTTTGGTGCAATTAGCAAGCCTAAGGGCATTTCTAAAGCCTTAGGACTACACATCCATTTATCCCTTCACAAGAGAGAACTACATGTGAACCTATGTTAGTCATTTTGAGCAAATTTATCTTGGATAAATGTAAAAGCCAAGAGAATAAGGAATCTTGTGAAGTTAGGGAGCTAAACCCACAAATCATGTGGTATGAAGAATCAATTCAAATCATCACTAAAGTATATGATAACATTTAGGTGAGGGAAAATGCAAATTTAAACTCAAATTATGAGTATAAATAGACATGTTTTTAGTCATGGGATAGGAGAGCTATTATGAGAGACATTGAGCTAGTTCAATGAGCATATATTGAGGTCACCTCATGTATGAGTAGTCCACTAAAATTCCCTTGTATCATATGTTCATTAGCATATAAATTTTGATATGCTTCTTCAAGTACATCTCTATCTACTATTCTTTGATGCATCTTCATCATTACAATCATTTTGTGGAATCCATTTCTTTGTGTATACTCTTCTATTTTCTATAATTTAACTTGGATTAATTACATTAAAGTTTCTATTACTTGCATATCAATTTTCAACAAGTCTGGTTCAGATTTGTTTGCAATATGAAGCATAGAAGGTGACTATGTCTGCACACCTTCCAGATCCTGAAAAGTCGAGATGACCCCCTTGACTTGTTAGATTCATTTTTCAGTGTATGGTACAATTAAATTGATGGAATAAATTGATTTGGTTAGCTACACACTCCAATTAGATTTGTGCAAAATCTTTGCGGTCAATTCATTCCAGGTTGCAAGCTTTGAGAAAAATACTAAGCACTTCTATTCCCAAAATAGAAGGTTTCTACAGATTTCTTGCATATGCAAGCTATCTGTTTTGATGCAAACATTTGGGAATGATGCTTCAAAGGACTTATTGGTTCCAAATGTATTATTTTGAAGCTTGAGTATATTAAGCATCCATTGGAGTTAACTTGGTAGGTGTAGAGCAGATTTTGTGCAACACCAACTCATCTCTAGAACCTATCTATCCATCTCCTCGTAGTGGTATTAGAGAAACAACAAATCAACATGGTAGATGGATTGCCTTCATCCATAGATAGATTTGATCAAGGTAACTACTCAGCTTGGTCACTTAGAATGGAAGCTTATCTTCAAGGGAGAAACCTATATGATTACAAATCTAAAGATGAAATGATACCAATCCTTAGAAGCAAAGGACAACCAACTCAAGAAGAACCAGAGAGGCTAACCACATCATGCTCAAAGGGTGCTCTAGAAAGGTCATATACTCAAGAAGAACCAGAGAGGCTAACCACATCATGCTCAAAGGGTGCTCTAGAAAGGTCATATATTCTGATTTTTTACTTCCACACATTAGGATTTGCAAGACTTCACAAGAGACTTGGAATGCTCTTGAAGCATTATTTTCTTCAAGTACGAAGGAAAAGAACAATCAACTATGGATGGAGTTTACCACACTCAAGAAGATTCCCAAGCAAAGTGTGACTGATTTTGTCACCAAAATGAAGGACATAGCAGACCAGCTTGGAAGCATTGTAGAAATCATTGATGAAGATTGGATAATAAGGAAATTGTTCAATGGAATAAAGGCAGATAAAAAATGGGAAGCCTTCACCATAGCCATGGACCTCTACATGGACATGTAGGCTCTTGATTTCAACATCCTCATGGGACAATTGTTCACACATGAGGCAAAGCTTATGAAGAATGGAGACAACTCAAAAGGGAATCAATCCAATGATTGAAGGAAAATCAAACTTCCCTATGACATAGATGAAGACTTTCCAAGATTTTCAAAAAGGAATAAGCACACACTTGAAGCATCAAATGACTTTGATGATGATCAAAAGGCTCCAAGAAGGGAAACCAATTTTTGGAAATCCAAGGCAAAGCCAACATGCATGAGATGAGAGATGTGGTAGAATCTGTTGTCAGGATCTTTCTCACGCTCAAACAGAAGTTATGAACGTAGAGAAACACATACAAGAATAAGCGCAACAAGAGACGAGAAAGTACGCAAATTGGGTGCAATCTCCCCCCATGCACTCTGTTCCGACAGTCCACAGAGTGCATGTATTTATAGGACTTTTGATTACGTCGAAAATAGTGGTTACATGAGGGCGGCTTCAAAAAGTAGGCGTGAAACTAAAAGTTGGTAACTTTTACACAAAGCCATTACTTTGAATAACAGAAACTGCGGTCTACAACGACCCTTATTCTAAACATTACTTTTCTAACAATAGAACCTTCTACGCAGGTTTATTTACAAACTAAATAATAATTATTCGGATTATTGATGTCCGCCCTACGCAGGTTTATTTACAAGCTAAATAATAATTATTCGGATTATTGATGTCCGCCCTTTCACGCCTTGCACGCTCCTCACGAACCTTCAGCTGCTATATCATAAACATCAAAAACATATTAATACATTAATAATATAACACTTTAACAATACATTGTTCAATAATATACAACATGCCTCTCAGTTGACAAGCAACTGACCTCAGTTGATAAAATAAGTTAACACTCTAACAATAACAATGCATTGTTCAATATATTCCATGGTACGGTTACAATCCAACAATAACAATGCATTGTTCAACATATTCCATGTTCCACTCCCACAATGCATTGTTGAACATATTCCATAAGTTATAACATGCCCCTCAGTTGAACAAGCAACTGACCTCAGTTGAACAAGCAACTGACCTCAGTTGAAAAAAATAATAAACATGGATGGCCAGTCACATGTTTCATCACTGAATAAAGAAAATAGGCATGTGCCATGTAAAAATACATGCATGGAAATGTTCATGGAGCTGTTACATTAATGTGTTTGTGTATGATATGCAGAAATTAAGTGGTCATAATGAGGTGTTAATTTTGTTTTATGTATCCATTGACATTCTTCAATAGAGTGATTTTTGTACTTAACCAAATATCGATGATATTGAGTACCTGTGCGTGTAGTAGTGACATCATGATCAATGATTTTCTCAGGAACTAAGATTTCAGATTGTTCTTCAATTAAAGGAGGATCATCAAGAAGTGGAGCAAGTGGTAAAGTTCCTTTAAAGGGTTTAAGTAAGCTAATATGAAAAGAATTATGTATAGTCCAATGGGATGGAATATCTAATCGAAATGAATTATCATTAATTTTTTCTATAATGCGAAACGGTCCATAATAGCGTGGTGCAAGTTTAATTTTAGGATGCTGCAAAATATTTTTGAGACGTCTTTTAATTATTCGCAACCATACAAAATCATGTTCCTTGAATTCTTTGGCTAATTGTTTAGTATTGATAATACGTGTATATCGCTCTTGACTTTTCCTAATGTGCTCGTGAACATCATGAAGTATAGAAACGTGATCTTGAGCAATAGAATCAGCCATTGGAATGTCGGTTTGGGTGAGGGACATGGGAGTGGGAAGCTTTTTACCAAAAACTATTTCAAAAGGTGCACGATCAGTAGTGGTGTGTGAAGTGTTATTGTAAGCAAATTGAAGCAATGGCAACTTGTCATCCCAGTTATTAGGATTATCTAATGAATAACAACGCAATAAATCAAGAATAGTACTATTTGTAGCCTCACTCTGTCCATTACTTTCAGGATGAAATGCAGAGCTAAAATCTATTTTAGAACCAAAATGTTGAAATAAGGCAACCCAAAAATGATTACAAAACCTAATATCACGATCAGATAACATTACTTTAGGAAATCCATGATGTGGAAAAATGCATTTAATGAATAATTTTGCAGCTTGAGGTGCAGTCAAAGTTTTTCTACATGGAATGAAATATGCATATTTACTAAACCTATCAACTATTGTCCAAATCATATCATTATGTGATGAAGTGATAGGAAGACCTGTGATAAAATCCATAGAGATTTGTTCCCATGGTTCATTTGGAATAGGAAGTGGCATTAATAATCCAAATGGTTTACCATGATGACGTTTGACATGCTAACATACAATGCATTGAGAAACATAATGTGCAATGTCTTTTTCCATGTGTGGCCAAAAGAAGAAATCTTTGCAAGCAGAAATAGTGCTCTGTATGCCTCTATGACCCATGTAAGATGGTTCATGCATTTCTTTAATAACAAAATCTTTAAAAGCTTGGGTTATGCACAATCTATGTTGAAAATAAAGAAAACCATTATGAAATGTATAATGTTCAAAAGAGGCACCATTATTGGAGTCATGCCATGCACGTGAAAAATACAAATCAGATGCATAAGTGGAAACCATGTCTTGAAAAGAATGAATTTGAATGGCAGAAATATTATTCAAAACAACGGAATTCAAAGGAAAACGGCTAAGAGCATCAGCTACGACATTAGCTTTACCTGGCTGATATTGTATCATGGGTTGGAAATTTTGAATGAATGATGCCCATTTAAGATGCCTATCAGAGATTAAGGGCTGACTTAATAAATGCTTAATAGCCTGTTGATCGGTTTTGATTAATACTTTAGAGCCCATAAGATAGTGTTTCCAAATTCGCAAAGCATGCACAACTGCTAACAGTTCTTTATCATACGTACTATAATTATGTTCGGAGGGCTTAAGCTTTCTACTCTCAAATGCAATGGGATGGTCATTTTGCATTAAAACAGCACCTATTCCTGAACTGCTAGCATCAGTAACAACATGAAAGGGTTGTGAAAAATCAGGTAATTGTAAAACAGGTGCATGTGAAAGTGCATGTTTAAGTTTGTCAAAGGACTGTTGTTGGGTAAATCACCATGCAAATTTTAGTTTCTTTTTCAACAACAAAGTAAGAGGCAATGCTAAATAAGAAAAATTTCGAACAAACTTCCTATAGAAACTAGCCAACCCAAGAAAAGAACGAACATCATTGACTGATTGTGGTGTAGGCCATTCTATGATAACTCTAATCTTTTTCGGATCCACATGCACACCTTCACTTGAAATAATATGTCCTAAATATTCTAGCTTACGTTGAAAGAAATAACTCTTTTTAGGATTATCATAAAGTGTGTTCTCTCGTAACAAATGAAAAACTATTTCCAGATGCTTTTCATGTTCACTATCATTTTTACTGTAAACAAGTATGTCATCAAAGAATACAAGAACAAAAGCTTGGTAATCAAGAAAAATATTGTTCATCATTCGCGCAAATGTAGCAGGGGCATTAGTAAGTCCAAAGGGCATTACCATAAATTCATAATGGCCATTTTGAGTTCTAAATGCAGTCTTAAAAATATCACTTTGTGTCATACGAATCTGATGGTAACCTGATTTAAGATCAATTTTACTAAAGACACGAGCTCCTCGTAACTTATCTAAGAGATCATCTATTCGAGGAATAGGGTATCTATTCTTGATCGTGATCTTGTTAAGGGGTCTATAATCAATGCACATTCGATAAGTTTTATTCTTCTTCTCTACTAAGAGAACTGGTGCTCCAAATGGGGAAGAACTAGGCCTTATAAGTCCTTTTTGTAGTAGGTCTTTTACTTGATTTTCTATTTCCTTTTGATGTAGTGGGCCATGTCTATAAGGTGCTTTATGAGGAGGAGAACTACCAGGGACTAAGTCTATGCTATGGTCAAAGAATCCTCGAGATGGTGGTAGTTCAGAGGGATATTCAGACATAAAACAATCCGTATAAGTACTCATGAAAGGTTTATATGCATCTGAAAGTGTATGAGTATAATCATTGATGACATTGAGAAAAACAATGCATGAGTTGAATCCTTTCCTAAATGCATGCTTTACTTGAGTGTGACTAATCAATGGAAATGGCTGGAAATCATGCCGTGCAGACAAAGTAATGATTTGACCTTTGAAAACAAACTTAAAGGTATGAGTATGGTAGTCAATACGTGGGTTATAATGGTGACGAAAAGGCATACCTAGTATAACATCATAAGATTGCAAAGGTGCAATTAAAAATGTTCGTGAATCAACATAAGGGCCTATGCTAATCGTAACATCTTGCACTTCTCGTGTTACATTATAACGACTACCTTGAAATGCAGCTTTCACTTTATACAAAGAAGGAAACGTTTGTAATTTAAGTTCTTGTACTAATAAATGTGAAATGAAGTCATGTGAACTACCATCGTCATGTAGAATTTTAACTAGTTTGTTATTTATTGTACCCTGCATGCAAAGAAGAGAGTGTAGAGAGATATCGTTACCCAAGGTACTTAAGTCCTTCTCCAGTGATTCCTCTGTCCAAACAGGAGGAATTTCTTCATTATAGACCTCCATGTTATGCAATCGAGCTGTAGCCTGTTTCATATGAAGAGGTTGCAATCTGCACCTTATTTTTGTATGTCCAGGTTTACCACAATTCTAGCAAGTGATTCGTGGTCATTTCTGTTGGGCATTCACTGCTGAAGTTTGAAGGGTAGGTGGTTTGGTTGGTTGGAGAGATGAAGCAACGGGTGAAGTTGAGTAATTGGATTGTGGAGGACGAGGAAAACTAGGGTAAGATGGCGCATTAAAATTACGCTTCATAGGAAATGAAGGTTTAACAGGTGGACGTGGTTGTTGTAGACGGAGTGACTTGGTTATGGACTGGAATTCTTTTTCTGCATCATAAGCAAAAGATATAGCCTCGTTGAGGGTTTTAGGTCGTAGGCTGTGAAGCTTAGCTTGGATACCCACCTCCAAACCATCTTCGTATTTCTGCTGCAAGATATCCTCTGATACATCTTCAAGCATTCGTACAAGTAGTAAATTTTGCCAGAACCGCTCTGTGTAGGTAGTAATCGTATCACCCTCCTTCCATGTAAGGGTCGTCCATGCACGTCGAACATGCAAATGGTATTGAGGAGGAAGAAATGAATCCTTCACGTTTTCTTGAAAAGCCTTCCAAGTTGTTGGACGCTCCGTACTGTGGCGCAGGACATTCCACCAGAGTTGAGCTTTACCTACTAAATAGTTAGTGGCAAATTTAACTTTTTCACTTTAAGCATACATTTCATCGGTATAAAAATCATCAAACTGTGACAACCAAGAAAGTACTAAAGGCCCATCCTTTCGGCCATCAAATCGTAGAAACTGGTAGTTTCTATTACCAATCTTTGAATGAGTAACATCAGATTGGGCAGACACAATAGCTTTTACTACTCTCGTAAGGTTGTCTTCTTCAGCTTGCATCTTTTGGAGGATTTCATCACGTTGTCGGATCTCGTTCTGAGCTCCTTGAAGCTCATGCCACAAGAGCTCTAGTTGTTGTTCAAGTGTTGCCGTAGGTAGAGGTGAATTACTGTAATCCTCCATGGTGCTCTTGGACCCTTGCTCTCAACCTTGGTGTATTGAACCTTCTTGTTTGCAACCTTGGTGTCTCGATCCCGTGTTCTCAACCTTGCTTGGTATCTTGAACACTCAATCAAGTGCCACCCATGGATTTTGAAGGAATTCACACTTCCAAGCTAGCCCATTGGAAAGTTTGTTCCGAGAGCTTTCCAACGGTATAATACACGCCTCAATCCGACCTATGGATTGAGAGATACACTTGATTCTTTCTTGGGTCCAATCTTGAAATCGACGCGCGCGCCTTCCACGGGCGTGAGCATGGCGTGAATCGCTGCTCTAATACCACAATTGTCAGGATCTTGCTCACGCTCAAACAGAAGTTATGAACGAAGAGAAACACACACAAGAATAAGCGCAACAAGAGACGAGAAAGTACGCAGATTGGGTGCAATCTCCCTCCATGCACTCTGTTCCGACAGTCCACAGAGTGCATGTATTTATAGGACTTTTGATTACGTCGAAAATAGTGGTTACATGAGGGCGGCTTCAAAAAGTAGGCGTGAAACTAAAAGTTGGTAACTTTTACAGAAAGCCATTACTCTGAATAACAGAAACTGCGGTCTACAACGACCCTTATTCTAACCATTACTTTTCTAACAATAGAACCTTCTACGCAGGTTTATTTACAAGCTAAATAATAATTATTCGGATTATTGATGTCCACCCTACGCAGGTTTATTTACAAGCTAGATAATAATTATTCGGATTATTGATGTCCGCCCTTTCACGCCTTGCACACTCCTCACGAACCTTCAGCTGCTATATCAGAAACATCAAAAACATATTAATACATTAATAATATAACACTTTAACAATACATTGTTCAATAATATACAACAGAATCACCTCAACAAAATATAAGAATGTCTACTAGAGAGAAAAGGTAGCCAGAAAGGTACGGCTATGACACCTATTTAGTCACTAAGCATTCAGTATACATAGCACAAGACTCAAACTATGAGGAACCATCAACAAATGAAGAAGCCAGAATGGAGAAGTGCCATGGAAGAAGAAATAGAAGGTTTATAAGGGAATCAGACTTGGCAATTGGTGCCCAAGAAACCATCCATGAAGGTCATTGGCTCAAGGTGGATATACAAGGTAAAGAAGAATTTTGATGGCTCAATTAATAGGTATAAAGCAAGGCTTGTAGCCAAAAGGTTTGCACAAACCCAAGGTATTGATTATGAAGAGACATTCTCACCTGTAGCAAAAATGCCTACAATTAGAGTACTTATGAGTGTTGCATCTTCCAAGAATTGGAAGATATATCAAAAGAGTATTAAAAATTCATTTCTAAATGGTTGGATTTCAGAGCAGGTATATATGGCTCAATATCTTGGTTTTGAAGATCAGACATATCGTGAACATGTGTGTAGGTTGAAGAAAGCTTTGTATGGCTTGAAGTAAGCTCTTAGAGCTTGGAATCAGAGACTTTTCACTTAATTGTAGGATAAAGGTTTTATTCTAAGCAAGCCAGATCCTTCCCTTTTCATTAGAGGAATCATTCAGAGGTCATATACCTTTATGCATATGTGGATGACATAATCATTATAGGAAGTGATGAAGAAGGAATAAGGAGGATCAAAGCTCAAATGAAGGAAGAGTTCAAGATTAGTGATCTTGGTTTACTCACATGCTTCCTAGGTTTGGAAGTGGTATATACAGAGAAAGGTATGTTCCTCACTCAAAGAAAGTATATTGAAGATATGATCACCAAGTTCAAGATAGAAATTACAAAGGTTGCAATTATGTTAGATTTATTTAGACCTTTATGGTCTACCATTGGTCTACCTGCATTTGGTCCAGGATCCCAGCAAGGTCAAGGACCAGAGCTCGGGGTGGCCAAGGCTCTAGCACGAGTCTTCGAGGTTATTTCATCTCCTTAGAGTGTCCATATGAGGAGTGTTTGGACCTTAGAGAAGATTCTAGGTGTTCCAATGGCAAGGGCTATTTAAGGTTTGGAGGAGAGTGGTAGGTAGCTAATTAGGATGTTTCATTTGGTATCAGAGCTTGAGTGAGAGAAGGGAAAGTTTGTAGAGAAAGAGGCACTTCATTATCTTCCTCAAGAGTTTTCATGGGGAAAGAATATGAGCTTTTTGCACGTGCAAATTGCAGAGGGGATCCGTGTGGCTATCTCGAGACACGTGCATACCTTGGAGCTTTGAGGGGAGATAAAAAAGAAGCAATTTTGACCAGCATCACATCTCAAGTAATGTCTCAAATATCATAGCTTGAGATTTGGCATAAAAGATTAGGACATATTGGTGAGAGAACCTTAAAGCAGATATGTATGGATAAATGTGTGGGTGAGATACCTAATGTATCCAAGCAACACATGATCTATAAGTGTGATGCTTCCCAGTTTGGAAAATCTCACAAGCTACCCTTCTCAAAGAAAGGCTACATGCATGAAGGTTACTCGGAGCTTTTCCACACAGATGTGTGGGGACCAAGTAAGGATCCCTCAATTTCTAGATCAAGGTATTATGTATCTTTCATTGATGATTTCAATAGGTGGACTATCTTATATTTTATGAAGCACAAAGATGAAGTGTTCAATTGCTTTAATAAGTATCTTGCACTTGTGGAAAACCAAACAGGAAGAAGTCTAAAGAGACTAAGGTCACATGGATGAGGTGAGTACTTCTCAAAGGAATTTGATGCGAAGCTTGAGGGGGAGTGTTGAAATCAAGACCCAAATTTAGGAGCACTTTGGAGTAATTTCATTGGCCACAAATGGAGAACTTTGGTTAAATCTCATTGGCCACAAGTGGAGCACTAAATGATAAGGAATTCCATGACATTCCTTCTCCAAAGGTTCTTTTAATCCCCCTCCCCCCATTCATCTCACCTATTTCCAATCACACTTAGGTGTGATTCCTCATTTTCTGAAAAAGAGCATCTCACACACTCATTTTTAGCCAAAATGACACACACACACACATCTATATATTTTGGCTAAAAATGAGTGTGTGTGTCATTTTGGCTAAAAATGAGTAATCTCTACACTTTCTAGCTTGTAGAAGTGCTCCTTAGTGTGTTGGAGTGTTAGCAAGCAAGAGGCTTGCTTAAGCTATCTCCCTGCTTGTTGTTTTCTTCCTTTTGAGTAGGCATACCTCCTTGCACAAGCAGTGTTGGAACTCTCTACCCATGCTTTTTCAACATTGGGTTTCCTTCAATAGGAGTTCATTTTACATAATCTTGGGTTCATTGGATAGCTTATGTAGTCCACTTTGTGCCCACCACGTTTCGTGTTCATTCTCTACTAAATCTCTGAGAAACATTCAAACTAGCGAACTATGGTTATTCATATCTCTCTCTATGTGAAGGATCCAGTATGCCATATATTTTTGAGTTGTAAGCATTGGTTCTACTTCAATATTCTTGCATTTGCTATGATTTTGGTGTCATTCGGTAGACATTTCTTTTTTCTAAACTCGGGTCAAGCTTGCACTTCCTTCTTAGGTTAATCTTGGAGAAAAGCTTGCTAGAGTGATGTGTGGTCATTGTATGACTAGTTCCTCTATACATTAAGCTAGCCTATGTTGTAGAGATTGTTAATCTTAGTTTAGCCAATCATTTTGTGTGAAATTTGTTTTTTAGGAAAGTTCCTTTAGTCTACTTTAAGTGTACAAAAGCTTAGTAGAAGTCTTTGCACACTCTTAGAAAAAGGCATTTTGAGTTGCAGAGTTGTTGAGAATTCTAGTTGTGAATTTTTGTTTTTCACATACTATGATATAAGACCCCAACCAAGATATAAACATAAAGCAACAAAAAAGGTGTGAAGCTCAACCAAGTTTTTGATATCTATATACACAAAACAAATTCTACATATATGTGACACCAACAAAGATATCCATATACAAATATAGATATCAAATTAAAAAAAATGCCAAATCCTAAGTTTCTTATTTGATTTCCAATAGCACAAACTAGTTATTACAAAGTGACATTAGTCATGTACAAATAAAATCAAAATAAAGTATAGTCTCTACAATATATTCATTCAAAACAACATTTTGGTAGTTTTCATATGCATAAAGACACATAGTTCCATGCATACATCCATATATACTAATAATCATATTCATTGATGTATTTGATAGTCTTCTAAATTTTAGAAATGATGAAAAATAATGGAAAGCAATTCGCCATTTCTATTGTGGATGTCATCTTCTTTTTCCAAATGCATTTGAAATATTCATGCCAATATTCTCATTCTCTTAACAGTCACCTTTGTCTTCCATATTATTTCACAAGGTTAAGAATGCCCACATGGCATGGAAGCATGTATTTGCAAGTTTCATACTTAGAAGAGGGTTTATATAATTACTCTTTTGCATCATAATTTTGTATTCTATCCCTACAACTATGTTCTTTTCATGAACATGGAGAAATATGCTTTGTCGATTCAACACAAAACTCAACAAGAAACTCAATCGATGGTAGTTCAAAGTGGAGACCTTCTAACCTTAAATAAAAATATCCATTCAATTAGAATTAAGTTCATTCCTTAGTACCTTTCCAAGTATCTTGAACCTTACTCATAGACAAATGAGAGTGAGCCATTCTTCAAAAGTCGAGATAAATGGAAATGATCTAGAGAAGAGAAGTTTTGAGTCCATGTTCTTTTACTTTTTCATGTTCATTATTCTCATGAACTAGATAAACTTGCACGACACTCGCAAAATACATCAATATCTTTCCATTTGCTAGAACATAACTAGTTTGTCAAAAAATTTGAATCTAGTTATTTTTTTCAGTTATACAAAAAGTCGAGCCTTATATTTTTTATTTAGTTAATATTCCATATATTTTTTCAAAGTATCAAAGGTCATATTTGTCCCCAAGTATACATGGTGTGGACTATCAAATCCAAGTGAGAGTTCCATAAAAGCTTCAAGGCTGCCATCAAGGGTGCAAAAGCAAAACACTTAAGTGTCCCAAGACACTCGTGTCCAATTGCAAAATTTAAGGGACAATAGTAAAAAAGAAACATTTTGTAAATGTGATTTCTACAAGCTATATTTAATATTGATGAACATTTTACAACATGATATTATTGGTAGCATTTTTGGCTTGTTCAATTAGGTGATGTGTATATGCTCCCATCAGAATATCTTGTTGATTGTCATGAAGCAGTAGGAAGTATAAACTAAGAAATACCAATCAATGAAGATTATTTTAAGCTCTACCTAAAACATGTGAAAGTAAATTATTTTAAATGGTGTACCATAAATATAGGTATTATATCAATTGTGAAAATTAGTCTGTAGTTCATGCTCTAACATGACAATGACATGCAAATTTAATGCTTCTTCTCACGAATCATCCACTCAATCCTCCAATTTGTTCTCATAAAAGAGTAATGTCATTAGGAAAAATATGAGCCTTGCATGGGCCTTGTAAGGATTCCTAATTTTTTGGGATTAAAATGCTTAATCTAGTGGTTTAAGGGAGCATACAAAACCACGAGTGGTTTTTTGAAATAAAATACTATTTGATAGCTTTTGTATTTGAATTACCAAATGGGAACATTTTGAGCCCTTGGATGTTGGAATTGAATGGCTTGGATTGATTCGAAGTATCTCTAGAGAGAGAAAGGCAATAAATTCGTGGGAGTTTGGACTATTCAAGCAGGCTTTTTTAGTCACTCTCTGCAAGCTTTTAGGCCCTTGGATCAAGCGAAATCCCACAGATCTCCGCGTTTGGGGCTGAGCTTCAAGGCGCGTGTGATTTCAGCCGTCCGATCATCTCCTTATCCAAGGGACTAGGACAAAAGGCGCCTAAGATCTCCAAGGCATCCATCTCAGCCATTGGATCAAGCTTGCATCCAAAGGCCATTATTTAAGGCGCTCCAAGGACCTGCAAATCAATGAGATCCATTAGATCTTAGCCCCAATCCAAGGGCTCTAAATCAAAGGCGCCTTTTTGAAGGCTCTTTTCATCCTAGCCACTAGATTCAAACCAAATCCAAGGGCCAAAAAGCAAAGGCGCCTTGACTTTTGCCCTTCAACCTCTACCTTTGGATTTTTAAGCCAATCCAAGGGTTCTAAATCATTCTGAAGCATTTGAAAACCATTCTAATGAGAAAAACCACGAGTTTGAAGTGGTTTCTTGCTCTTTGACCACAAAAAAACAAGGGAAGCCTATGCCTAGTCTAGGTGATTAAGGGACTAGACTGTGTCCACCACCCTCTTCTCATTGGTCCATCACTAATCACTCCTTAATACAAAAGGCCCATGCAGGGTTCATTTTTTTCCCTAATGGTTTTAAATGAAGTTATGGGCGTCGGAGGGGTTCAAACATGTATAAAATTGAACACCATTTGGTCATTTTCACGTAGACCAAAATGCTCAAGGTTGTTGAAAGTGTGAACTATGCAAGTTTTAGGTGGACAAAGGGGTCAGAAGACCTTCGTGTTGAGAAACTTCATATCTTATATCATTTAAGGCGATCTCAAGGTTGGGAAAGGTTGGGCAAGGCAGTCCTAAGGCAATGGGATAGTCAAAAGAGGCATCTAAAAGCTACAGAAGGAGCTGAAGAGACACCAAATGAATGGAAGTCTTGTAGTTCATTGAAGATTAATAGACATATACTCAAGCAGGCTCAAGGAGAGAGTCATATAAGGATCAAGAAGCTAAAATGCAGTAGTCCAAGCTAGGAAAATGCAAAGGAGGGTGTTACATGCATAGAGGAGGAGTACGGAGGAGAAATCAAGCCCACACCCCCTCTAGTCTCTTGTAGGTATCGACATAGTGTGCTGATAATAGTTGTAACTATTTGTGTACATATCCAATTCAAGAGATTTAAAGTGCATTCTGTAGCTTATATGTTCTTAATTTCCCTAAGAGGGCTTCATGAAATCGGTTTTGTGTGCAAAGAAATTCGTGTATCTCTATGACCCTAATTTTTGCATATCCTACATCTCTACATAGTTTGTCTTGTATAGAGTTGTTGAATTACCTAAGCAGATCCATTTGAGGTCTTCTATAGCTTGCTGGAAAGATTATGAAGCATAAGAAGTTTGGCTAAAATCGTAGGTGATTTGGGTCGGTTTAAGGTAGGTGAATCAGAGTTCTTTTGCAGGGCAGCAAAAAAAAAGGTGTATGAAGGGACCTAGGTATTGGGTTCATTTCACTTCTAGTGTGCAAATATGAGGGATTAAATTCCATTAGTTGGTATCATAGCAAGAAACATCCTTTGAAGACTCTAGGAGAAGGATGCAAAAGCTTGGACATCAAGGATAAGAGGTACTTTTCAATGTAACCCTGATTTTCCATTCATTATGGTAGATCTAGGTCAAAAAATGGAGTTGCTTGACAAAGACAAGTATCAGCCATCGAGGTTCAGAGTCATGAACTACCTCATGAGCAAAGGTTTATGGCCTATTATGTGTGGAGATGAAGATAAGCTTGATGTGGATCCGAAAGATCCAAAGGTCACTAATCAAGAATTGAAGATGTTGAAGGGTTGGGAGGAAAGGAATAGGAGAGTTATCTTCTACATATCACATGTAATCTCTAACACTATGATTGGTCATATATCAGATTTTGATCATGCTAGAGATGTTTGAGAGGCCTTACAGAAGATATATGCCACTTCCACAAGAAGAAGAAAGATGCAGCTCAAGAAAAAATTCCATTCCTTTAAGAAGGGTAGTGGTCAATCTAATGTTGACTATACCTTGAGAGTGAAGGAGTTGAGGGAGCAATTGGCATTTATTGGCTATGAAGTAGATGATGAAAACCTTGTGAAAATTACTCTCATCCTAGTGGTAGAAGAGGTTTCCATAGGAGACACATCCAAGACGGATGGTCACTCACAAGTCCGATATGCTAGAAAGGCAAAGGCAAGAGTGCAAAGAAGGGGAAAGGAGGAAAAAGCACGTGGAAGCAATCCAAGGATGAAGATTCAAATTTAGAAGGAGATAGCAAGGCATCATCTTCAAGGAAGGGCAAGAATGGCAAAGGGAAGAACAACCCTCATCAAGGTGGAACTCATTTTATATATGGTAATCAGAACCATATTTCTTCAAGTTGTTGATTCAAGGATGAAAAAGGAAAGAAGAAGAAGGAGCAAGGGAATTATGCTAAAAAATCCAAATAGGATGATAAGAAAGAGACCCTCCTAGCCATGAGACATGGATACACTAGTGATCCCAAGGATACAAAGTGTTACATAGACTTTGGATGCTCCAATCACATGTCATGTATGGAGGAATCTTTTCTTCATATACAGGTCCCAAGATCAAAAGGTTTTGTAGAGAGAGGATATAAAACTAAGCATCCCATTACACATGTGGGAGATGTGAAGTTAGGAGAAGGTAAATCTATCAAGACTCTTAAAGATGTGCTCCATTTTCCATCTATTTCCAAGAACCTTATCTTTGTAGGATAGATGGTAGAGAGAGGTATGCAGGTTATATTTGATGCAAAAGGGTGCATGGAAAAGCAAGGAGGCAAGGCCTTTGCGAAGGGAAGGAAAGAAGGTAGATTGTTAACAGTAGATGTTTGTCCTACACACAATAAGGTATGTCATGTGATGATTGGCAATAAAAGGATTGTCGTGATTGATCTTTGGCACAAGAGGATAGGACATATCAATATGCCCAAGTTAAAAATCATGTGCAAAGCAGGTTTAGTGTAGGGACTACAAAATCCTGAAGGCCAAGGTCTAAATGAGTTTTGTGATGCTTGTCAGCTAGGTAAGCAACCAAGGAAGCCATTTCCAAAGAGTCAATACAAATCCTTTAAGTTCTTGGAGTTTATACACTCATATGTATGGGGCCCTAACAAAGAGGATTTATTAAGAGGAGCTAGGTACTTTTTCACTTTCATTGATGACCACTCAAGAAAGGTATGGCTATATGTTATCAAGGAAAAATTAGAAGTTCTTTCATGCTTTCAAAAGTTTAGGTCCCTTGTTAAGAAAGAATGTGATGCACACATCAAGACATTGAGGTTAGATGGAGGGGGAGAGTATTTCTCCAAGGAATTCACAAAGTACTTGTAGGACAATGGCATAAGGAGGCACTTTACATGCAGGCTAAACCCGTCAACAAAATGGTGTTGCAAAGAGAAGGAATAGGCATTTGGTTGAGATAGCTAGATGTCTCATAAATGAAGTTAAATTGCCATTCTATTATTGGGCTCAGGTTGTGAATACAACTTGTTACTTGATAAATAGGGTTTCAACAGGTGGTGTCCACAACTTGAGTCCACACGAAGTCTATTATGGCAAGAAACCAACCATGGAGCACCTCAAGGAATTTGGATGTGTATACTTTGTTCATGTTCCTAGTGAAGTGAGAACAAAGTTAGAGCCCAAAAGTGAGAAATGTGCATTCATTGGCTACTCAAATGAGCAAAAAGGCTACAAGTGCCACAACCCTCTCTCAAAGAAGCTATATGTGTAAAAAGATGTTATTTTTGATGAGTCAAGGTCATGTTATGGAGACAAGGGCAAGGAAAAGTTGGATGAAGAGGATCAAGAGGAGTATGCAGAATTTGATGGGTAGATTCTGTCAAGGGAGCACTACATTGTGCTCTCTGACTATAATAGACAATATTTCAAAAATCCACTTCTGATTACAAGAACATCCATGTAGGGAAAATGATACAAGAATACGTAACTGATACAAGATGTCCCACAACCTGGAACTGATATGTATGAATAACTACAGTAGAGATGATACAAGACGTCCCAAAACCCTAGACTGATAGGCTTGAAGCAAGATCTCTGCGCTACAAGAACTCCCTTTAAGGAGATGATCTAGCTACAAGAAATAGCTAGACAAGATCTTGTACTACATGATTACATGAGGACAAGGCTAGATGTCTAAGAACTAGACTAGACTAAACTAGAACAAGGAATAAGACAAGAACTGGAACTAGAACTTGGAGAGTACTTACTTAGTAGTCACAACTCCTTGAGCTCCCAAGATTGGTATTGGCAAGATTGAGTATGTATGTGGCCAACCCCTCCTTATAAAGGCTTGCAAGGGTGGTTCATCAAGGGCGTTGTTGTCAAGATTTTCTCTCCTCTCTCATTCATGAAGACCTACAAGAAACACATTCGATGAAGGTAGCTAGAATTCCTCGAGAAGTCCAAGATGCATCAAGGATGTCCGGGAGTTCACATGCAAACTTTGAAAGAAATCAAGAAAATCTAGGGTAGCAATCAAAGCTCGTCAAATTTTGGAAATTAGGGCCAAAATTTCAATGTCTCCAAATCACATGAAAATTCATATACTTGTAAAGCGTATCAAAGGCAGTCTATAGCCTGAATTTCACATGTAAATGGATTTTCTAGCACATTGATATGCCATGTGCATTTTATAAAAAATCTAATTTTTCCACTTAGACCGTACAAAATCTTGTATAGGAATTTTTTTAGCCATATGGTTTGACATGTATAAAGATCATATGTGGCTACATATTTGTACAGAGTTTCATGGCTATCAAACCTTCCTTGACACCTTAATGCCATCTTGCAAACTTCCAAATGTAGTCAAACTTGTATAAGGGAGATATAGATGGGAGTTTTTTCTGCATATTCCTAAAGGAAATCTTTCAAAACATAGCCCTACAAATTTTCATCTTCATCAAAGGATATTTGAAGGGTCAAAGAGCACAAAATCCAATTTTCAAGGTCACCATAGTTTCCTAGAATAAGAAAATTGAACGCTTGAAGGGTTGCCATATGGCGAACAATGTTTGAACCATGTTGTATGGTTAGGATGAGCTGAGATTAAAGAGTAAAGATGCACTAAAGCATAAAGCAAGGAGGATCCACGAGTTTATGTTCATTGGATAAGCCTTTTTGATGGTTAAAGATCAATAATGCAAAGTTCCTCCAAAAATAATAGCTTATCTTATCCAAATTGATGTAAGCACTGATCCGAGAATCCAGATCAGACCTAGATCCAATGATGCAGAATGAATGCACCTAATTTCCCCCTTTTCCCTAGATATCATATAAAGAACCAATCCTAGCCATCCATTTGATAAATCCAATGGTTGTAATCAAAAGCAGTTGATCTTAGGGTTGAGAGTTGATTTCTCTAGTTCCAAGGATCCAAATTCTTTCAGAAAACTATAAAACCCTGCTCCAAACTCATAGAGAATCATTTTTAGGCATCCATAGGGCCCTTGCTAGCACATGGTTTCCTTGAGATGATCACCCTCAGTTGAGCGTGTGAGGATTCAAGGTGGGCTAGTAAGAGCATAGTTCCTAGAATCAATTTCAATTTAGACTTCCAATCTAGGATAGGCTCATAAACCCAATTTCTCTTTCTTTGCTCACCCTCAGTGGAGCATGTGAGTGAGCTAGAGTTGGTTTTATGAGTCTCAGAATTCTTTAGAAACACATTACGATCCTAAAAAGACATAGGGTCAATGAAGTGGAACCTATCCTCTTACGTGTGACATTCAATTGAATTGTCATGGTGAGAGGGTCATGCAGACCACCTTTGACCAATAGAATGCTTAGCTTGATGTATCACAACATTCATGTATTACAATATCTTCTAATTCATGTCTCTTGTCTCTTAGTCTCTTATATGTTTTTACATGTCTCCTTCTATCTCCTTCTATGTGTGAGAAGGCTCTGCAGTCTTGCTTTGAACCAGTGAGGATGATCCATTGAGATTGAGTGAAAAAGTTTCTATTCATTCATACATCATGACCCACATGCATTCATACCACCCACAAAAACCCAAGAATATTTGAGTTTTGAAAGTGTATAAGAAGATCCTTTTTTTGACCATTCTTCCTTTAAAAAATTGATTCATATGTGTGGTTTTCTTTTCGTTCTCATCATGCATAATCCACAAGAACCCATGCATATGAATTAAATTTGGAAAGTGTATAAGAAGCTCCATTCTTGGACCATTCTTCCTTTCAAAATTGATTCATGTGTGTGGTTTTCTTTTTGTTCTCACCATGCATACATCCATATGTTCCCTCTTCTCATATTCAAATCATGACATCTCTCCTCTCCATACCCAACTTCATCTTCACCTTCACATTTTGATCACAATGACCTTCCAATGCTCAATAGCTTCATACACTTTGCATGTGCTACGACTGGACCCGATCCACCCGGATTGAGATCACTTCCACATTTGAACCCGACATGAGTCGCTTCGCTGTAGTTTCTTGTGATCTTGTTGGGAGGTTGTGATCCATATCCTTTATCATCATCATCATTCTTGAGTGTTGCACTGGATTTCTCACAATATCGTGCACATGTTTGTCGTGAAGTAAACACATTTGTGCTAGAGCATCGTGCATCACTTTCACATTCACGTAAGATGAAGGAAGGATTCAAATCCCTTGTTGTTGAGAAACAAGGCCAAAGAATACTCTCTCCTATGTTGAGAGAGAAGGGAAAATTCAATGGCATCAACATCACAAACTACTTAAATTTGTTTGAAGAGCAAGCTATGATTTTTGGTCTTCCCAAAGATCTTTTGATAACATTCTTTGAACAAATTGTTGATAGCTCTATCATAAAATGTGTTATTCAATATGATAGTCTTCCTTGGAGTGATTTCAGAAAGGAGATGCTAAAAAAATTCTATCTTGAGGTTTATAGCCAACATAATCGGGATGTATTCTTATAATGGGTCAATTCACCAAAGCCAAGTAGCTCTATTACTCACTTAAAAAATGAGTATATTAGACACTATGAACAACTTCATGATGAGGATAAGATAACTTTGGAACCTGATCTTGTGATCAACTTTCTTAAGCTTCTTGATCCCAAAACTCGTACGAAAGTTGAACAACGATTAGAAGAGCTAGATAAGCACTATGGTCTAACGGACAATTGGTAGAAAATTTGTAAATTAGTAGAGGCTTTAGCTCATAGGCATCAAAGACAATCCATGCTTTATGAGAAAAATAGTCTTCCTCAAGCTAGCCTTCCACAAACTAAGGAGCAAGTTAGAGAATAATCACATGCTATGATTTTTTACTCTACTCCTATTCCTCAAATGATGGAGCCTACTCAAGGTTTTAAAGTAGAGCCAAATAAAAGTGTAGTTGAATAATCTCAAGTCGAAATTCTCACTAAGAAAATGGAAAGTCTTATTGCTACACAATCCAATTTGGCCAAGACTATAGATGCTTTACATTCTGAGTACATCAAAACTTTCCAAAATCAAATGAACCCAATGTCTTTTTAAGATCATAATCAACCTATTATAGCTCCCAATCAAAATACTCAAGTAGCTCCTACTCAAGCATATCAAGTTCGTCCAATGCATAATCCTTCAGTGCAGAATCCTCAAATGTATCAAAACATGTATCCTCAAGCTTCTCAAATAGCTTTTCAAAATTCTTAAAATCAAAATTTTCAAAATCATCAACCATATACTATGGAAGCACCTCTTGCAACTCAACTACCACATGCTGCTCTCCAAGCTCCTCAAATACATCTATTTCCTTATTAAAATCCTAATTATCATGTTCAAGAAATACTTTATCAACAAAATCCACAATTTCAAAATTTCCCACCACAAGTTAATCAAAATCCTCAAAATCAAAATGGTTTTGTGTGTGGCTCTCGTAAGTGTCCTTCATGTGATTCATTAGAGCACTTTTTGAGAGATTGTGAAATATTGAAGGCTGCTAAGGAGCAATGATTAGTAATAGATATAGACAAGAAAATCTATGACTATCGACCTAGGCTACCTTTGCAAGGAAATTATGGTAAGGGAGGAATGAAAAAACACTATGAAAATATAACCATAACGGATGCAAGAACTAGAGGGGTGGAGCTAGAAGCTCTTAATGAACAAGAAGTAGAATTAAGTAAACCCACAAAGGAAGTTGACTTTTTCGTAGAGGCGATTAGTAGAATAATGGCTTGGGATTCGCTGATAGAAGATCAATCTCTTATTTCTCACATATCCAATGTAGAAGAAAAACGAAAAAGAGATGAAGCTGAGCCTAGTGAAAGAAGAGTGACTTGAAAACAAACCTCAGAGGGAATAGAAACCATCATAGAGCAAGGGGAAACATCACAACCCAAAGATAGAAACAAGAATCACATCCCAATGAACCAAAAAAAGAGGAAACAAAAAGGTAAGAAGAAAAAGCAAGGAGAAACAGAACCAAAGACTTTAGACAAACAAGAACAATAAAAGAAACTCAAGAACAAACACAAGAAAATGAACAAAAACAAGATCCTGAGCAAAAACAAAAGAAACCGAAGAGAAAACCTAAAGCCATCTTGATTTCAGAAATAGGGAGAAAAATAGATCCTATGGAGATTTTAGATGACATTTTGCTTAAGATTCAAGTGACTATGTCTTTAGAACAAGTTTTCTCTATTGCAAAGCCTGTTTTTAAAGACAACTTTATCGGCTTAATTAAAAGGAAGAGGTTTTTTCTTAATCTAGATACTGAGATGCAAGATGCTCTAGATCAAGATCAAGCTATGAATGAAGCCTTAAACTTTTATGAATATGATGAAGAGGACCTTGATGATGATGAAGTAAATAATAAAAATTTCTTAGGACCTATTTAACCTGACCATGAAAATCATGAAAACAATCTTGAAAGTCACTTTAAAAGAAAATTTTGGTCTAGAGGTACATTAGAGATGCATTTTAAAATAGGAAATGCTAAGAATGCTATCACTATAAATGCATTCATAGATTCTGGTTCCAAAATCAATGTGATTTCAAGAGAAGTCTATGATAAATTTTGATGGCCCATACATAAAGATTGTGGATGGCATATGAGAACTACAGAAATGGTGTAAGTACCCTATATGGAGCTTGTGCTAGTGTGCCCATATCCATAGGAGGAATCACAAAAGAATTTCACTTTTTTATTCAAGATAATTGCTCCTATGAAGTTCTCTTAGGTTAGCCCTTTATTTGCGAGAGTCCTATGGAAACTAAAGCCATGGATGATGGGTCTACCTATGCCAGAACTAAGTCTAAGGGTGGAATGCAATCACTTCAAGTCATGAAGGTAGGAGTGAATCATCCTAGGAATTGATTGTCAATTAGAAAGGAACCTATTGTTACTCAGGGTCATGAGCATGCTTGTAGTGATTGTGCACCTCAATTCATGTTTGGAGCTACATACGGTCAAAATTTCGGATAGAATCCATTGTTGAGTGGGACAATAGTGGACATTGGTTTGACATCTCATAAGCAACCAATATGTACAATAGTTTTTCACTTTGTTTTCCATATTCTAGATTAGGTTTTCATAAGAGTCAATTGTCCAAGTCTTTTATCCAAAAAACCCAAAAAAAATATAAAATCATCAAAGTCATGGAACATGATGAGCACATTGAGCATGTGATTGAGACATCTCATTGAGGAGTTAGAGTTATGTCTTTAGCAAAATTCTAATTCCCATATTATTCTTCTTTCTTCCCTTGATGAGTATGCTCTAATCCAAGAGTATGCTCTCAATGCTGACAAGTGCTCAAAATTAACCAAACACATGATGCCTTAGTTGAAACAAAGTAAAAACCTGTAGACAAAAAAGATCAAACCCATAGCTCAACCATTACCCCAAGGAAGCAATGAAAAAATTATTGATGTGAAAAATGATCTAATTCTTTGGGATAAGAAAAATGTAGGACATACATTCATGGATAAGACAATCAAATAGGTGAAAATTGGTAGAGATGATGACTTTCTTTTGCGATCATAGAGAAATGAATTTGAGAGAGTCATACATAGCCATGAAAAAGCCTTTACTATATATCCTCATGAGATTGGTTGTGCAGATCCTAAGCTAGTTGCACCCATGATGATCTTTACTATTCCACATATTCCATGGAATCTTCGCCCTATACCGGTTCCAAAGGCTCACTTTCTTGAGCTAACGAAACTATGTAAGGAGAAGATAAACATGAGAATTTTAGAGCAATCTTTTCCACCTTACTCAAATAGATGGTTCAATGTGCCTAAGAAGAATGGGAAGCTAAGTTTTATTCAAGATCTCCAGCATGTCAATAAAGTCACCATAAGGAATGTAGGAACATGACCCATTGTAGATGAGTTTGCTTAATCATTTTCAGGACATTCTATCTATTCAATGGGTGATTTATATTCTGGGTATGACCAATTCAAATTAGTGATTGATAGTTGAGACATAACCACAATGAAAACTCCTTTCAGCTTAGTGTGAATGTGTACTTTACCTAAATGAGTGACTAATTTTGGTATGGTAACAACTTTGAAAACAGACAAAGAATATTTCATTCGTGCAAATGTCAAAGTTGAGACTGATTGTTTGCCTCTCATTGGAATGATAACCAATTTTTCATCTCCTGATATAGCCATGCTTAGATGGATCTCATATATTAAGTTCATAAATCCTGAGTTAGTTCATATTTCACGTAAGTTGAATTCAATTGCTGATATGTTATCGAGAGCTAGATTTGATGATGATCTTGAAAGTGATCTAATAAAGAATGTGAACTTAGTTGACTATGTTCCACATATATATGAGTATGAGCAATTTCATGAGTCTGAGTACGAAGATGAATGGAGAGACATAGGAAAGTATCTGAGTACATTGCAACCATTACCTAGTTGGACTAAGAAGAGATTCAGAAACATTAAGAAATGAGCTTACAATTTTTTCCTACATAATAGTTATCTTAGGAGACGTGCTAAGGGTAAGGTTAAGAATCCACAATGAGTCCTAGGAAAATGAGGTCTTCGGTTGCAAGTAATGAAGGAAATGCATGAGACATTATGGGTAGGTCATAAAAGATTTTTTGGAACATATGAAAAAATTAGAAGTATCTATTATTGGCCTAAGATGTATGTTGACATTATTAACTATGTTTCTACATGTTCTAGATGTCAACATCATTCGTCAGTCAAGCATAGAGATCCTTTGCATCCTACCTATCCACCTTGTATTCACTACAAGTGGGTAGTAGATCTTGTAACTATGCCTAAAGGTATTGACAAAAGGCGTTATATTGTACTTGCAAGATAGGACTTAACTAATCATGTAGAGGGATCTGCACTACGATCTAAGACCACTTTCAATGTTTGCAAGTTCTTGCTTGAAGATGTCATAAGTCGGTTTGGGTACATAGAGAAAGTAGTTGCCGATCGTGGACAGTTAAATGTGAGAGAAACTAAAGAGTTCTTTGAACATCACAGTATTTGTTTGTCTCTCACTACTGCATATAATCCAAAGGCCAATGGTAAAATAGAGAGAGGGCATCCACCTATTGTGAAAGCCATATCTAAAGCATGTAATGATGACATTAAACAATGGCCTAGATTCTTACCTTTTGCACTTTGGGTAGATAGAATAGCGTGCACATGTACTACTAGGTATATGCCTGCTAAACTCATGTACTATAAAAAACCATTGTTTCCAATTCAGTCTCATATTTTTGCATGGTCAAATTTGCCTTGTTCTAAAAACATGTCTAATAATTATTTTTTTAGTTTGTGCATTAAACAATTAGAACAAGGTAAATTAATACTTGATGGTGCTGGTGAAAAATTAAGAGAATCTATGATGAAGAACAAGCATTATTTTGATAAAACTCATCGATTTCATCCTAAGTCGAATGAAGTAGGAGATTGGGTGCTCATTTATGATAGTACATTTGACTCTCAATATGATGCACATAAAAAACTCACTCAACAGTGGTTTGGGCCATGCATTGTATCAAAAGTCAACAACAATGTACGTATGCTCTTTGTGAATTAAATGGTGTTGCATTAAAAACTTTGATTGCAAGTAAAAGGATAAAGCTCTTCAAAAAACATGATAATGATGAGTACATTTTGGATGAGGACATTGAAAAGATGACAACAACGAGGCCAATTTGTAAAGAGGAAAGTCCATGATAAAAAATAAGAAAAAAAAAGAATATCATTTCATTTTCAAGTTCATGTTTTTTCAATTTCATTCCAATTTTTTTTCATTCTTGCTTGTTTCCAATTTCCGTTCATGCATGTTTCTTTTCAATCTTTGCATTGCATTGCATATCCACATCACTTGAGTCAAAAAGGGCAAATGATGATTTCTCTACTTGTGTAAAATTGTATCTTAACTAGTAATTTATTTACTAAAAAATTGATTATAATCTAGCATTATGCAAAGATAGGGCATGTAGATTTGGAGGTTTATTTTGGTAACATGACTTTCATATATAAACATGCATACATATCCTGTATGGAAAGCATAATTGTTGAAGTCCTAGCTCCTGCTACTGCATGTTTCTACATCCTTAGTCCACCCCACAGTGCTTGTATCAGAGTTTAAACAACTGTTCTCTATCATAAAAAATGGTTGTACCTTGTATCGGGGTTTACTTTTTCCCCATCGTAAAAAAAGCTCCAAGTTACCAAGAAGTTTACACTTTATTCCACCCCAAAAAAGTGAACGTAAACATAAAGTTGCCAAATCATCATAAAAAAAAAAGAGAGAGCAAGCCAAAGGAAGCTAAGAAGGCATAACAGAATAAATCACGGGCTATATAGGCAGATTTATGCATTAGTGGAGTTTAATTAGATTTCGTTGCATGTTCTTAGAGAAAGAGCATATTCATATTTATTAGGAAAGAAGTTGATCTAAAGTAAGATAAAGATGAAATATGTGTCTTGAAAATCCTAAATCTTTGTTTATAATCATATTTATGGTAGATTGCTTTATGAAAAAGGTACAAATTTTTCTTCAAGATGAGAGGAACTGATGCCTAAATGACTCAATACATCCACTTCCACTTCATATTGATGTTTTTTTGTTTTCTTTCTTGTTGTCAATGTTGCTTCTTCATTTGCATATATGTTGCCTATTTGTTCATGCATATTCATGTTGCCTGTTTCAATTCTTTCTTTCCTACAAATTTTGCTTCATGTCATAGTGCCTACTCATTTATGCATATGATCAATTTTTTCTTCCATATGTTGCCTATAAAAGAATTTGACGCTTGGAACTTTTTGTTTTTCAGAAAGACTAGAGTGGCACTTCTGGAGGAATCGTAGGTTTAGTGGGGGCGAATGTCGTCGATATTTTCTCTCCTCTCTCATTCATGAAGGCCTACAGGAAACATATTCGATGAAGGTAACCAGAATTCCCCGAGAAGTCCAAGATGCATCAAGGATTTCAAAGGGAGTTCACATGCAAACT
The DNA here is from genome assembly GCA_020310875.1 of Ceratopteris richardii. Classification (NCBI taxonomy): domain Eukaryota; kingdom Viridiplantae; phylum Streptophyta; class Polypodiopsida; order Polypodiales; family Pteridaceae; genus Ceratopteris; species Ceratopteris richardii. The sequence goes on along the minus strand of CM035409.1, from coordinate 109,024,925 downwards.
TTGGAAGAAATCAAGAAAATCTAGGGTAGCAGTCAAAGCTGGTCAAATTTTGGAAATTAGGGAAAAAAATTCAATGTCTCCAAATCACATGAAAATTCATATACTTGTAAAGCCTATCAAAGACAGTCTATAGCCTGAATTTCACATCCAAATGGATTTTCTAGCACATTGATATGCCATGTGCATTTTGTGAAAAAATGTAATTTTTTCACTTAGACCCTACAAAATCTTGTATAGGAATTTTTGTTAGCCATATGGTTTTACATGCATAAAGATCATATATGTCTACATATTTGTACAAAGTTTCAAGGCTATAAGAGCTTCCTAGACACCTTAATGCCACCTTGCAAACTTCCAAATGTAGTCAAACTTGTATGAGGGAGATTCAGATGGGAGTATTTTCTACATATTCCTAAAGGATATCTTTTAAAACATAGCCCTACAAGTTTTCATCTTCATCAAAGGATATTTGAAGGATCAAAGAGCACAAAATCTAGTTTTCAAGGTCACTACAGTTTCCTAGAATAAGAAAATTGAAGGCTTGAAGGGTTACCACATGGAAAATAATGATTGAACCATGTTGTACAATTAGGATGAGCTCACATCCAAGGGTGAAGATGCACTAAAGCATAAAGCAAGGAGGATCCACGAGTTTTTTTTCAGCTTTTTTTTATGGCCAAAGATCAATAATGCAAAGTTTGTCCAAAAATAGCAGCTTATCTTATCCAAATTGATGTCAGCACTAATCCAACTGTCGAGATCAGCCCTACATCGAATGGTGGAGATTTAATGCACCTAATTTCCCCCCTTTGCCCTAGATATCATATAAAGAACCAATCCTAACCATCCATTTGATAAATCCAATGGTTGTAATCAAAAGCAGCTGATCTTAGGGTTGAGAGTTGATTTCTCTAGACATCTCTCCTCTCATAATCAAATAATGACATCTCTCCTCTCCATACCCAACTTCATCTTCACCTTCACATTTTGATCACAAAGAACTTCCAACACTTGAACTTCCAACACTCACTAGCTTCATACACTCTGCATGTGCTGCGATCAAACCCAATCCACCCAGATTGCGATCACCTCGACAATGTTTACGAATTGATGATGTCATCAATTCGAAATATAATCTCTAGATTTCAAAATCAAGCAAGAAGACAGACGATCTTAGGGTTTTGGCATGTCTAGGACACAATGGAAGCATTGGTTTCTCGAAATTTTGAACCAAGCATGAGATATAGATGTCACCTAGAATTGTAGGTTGAGGATGGTTTCTTGTGTCCATGACATCACCTCCCCCTCAAGAGGCAAGTTCCACGAGGAGCGTTCATGATCTCTAGCCTCAGCTTCATTGGATTTTTCTTATGATATTTTCTAACCTTGATTGGTGCTCTATGAAGCTTCTCAGGAGGTTCCCAAGTGCGATCATTGATGTCATATCCTTTCCAATGAACAAGATAATCCATTCTTCCTCGGCATATTTTTGAATCTAGGACATGCTTGACCTCAAATTCTTCATTATCATCAACCTCAATAGGTGGTGAAGGAGTAGGTCGCACCCCCCTCAATGATGAAAACTGATATGGTTCCAATATGGATACATGGAAAACTAGATGTATTCTCATGGTACTTGATAGCTGGAGCTTGAAGGTGACTAGATTAATGTTGGACAAGATGGTGAATAGACCAAATCTTTGATGATCTAACTTTTGACAAGGCCTTGAATTTTGAAATTTTTTTCTGAGTAACCATGCTTTATCCCCATTTTGATATGATGGACATAATGTCAATCTGCATAGTACTTACATTGTTCTTGAGCTTTATGGATCTCTTCCTTGAATTCTCTATGAATGTCCATGAGGTACTGAGCCTTATCTCGGGCAACTAGGTTCTTGACATGATTTGCGAGTTGTATATTCATTCTTGGATGTTTTCCATAATTTGCAAAGAAGGGAGACTGCTTAGTAGATGCATGAACACTATTATTATAGGCAAACTCTGCAAAGGGTAAAAGCTCAAACCAATGTTTTTGATGATAGTTGCTGGTGCAATGGAGATATTCCTCTAGGACTTGATTCACCCATTCTATTTGTCCATCAGCTTATGGATGATTTGCTATACATAGTTTAACTTGAACACGAAGGAGCTTGCAAAGACTATTCCAGAAGCTCGATATGAACTACGAACCTCAATCACTGACAATATCATTAGGCAATCCATTAAGCCTAAAGATGTATCTAAGAAAACGTCTAGTAGTTTTTGGTGCAATTACTCCAAGCCTAAATGCTTAATTTATTCTAAATCTAATATGTACATTCATATATTAGCACATGAATGACCTCTTGTAAAAGATTGATTTTCACTCCTTGTAAAAGTACATAGAAGGAATCACTTCAATCACGAATACTTAGGAGAATCTCTCCACCACTTACTTGGTTAAAGCTTATGGCAAATCAAGTCCTAAACCTTTGGACCACTTTTAAGTGAAGATTCAAATTCAACTTTGAATCTTGGATCCAACAAAAAACTATAAAAGGACTTCAAAAGTCACGTGTGTGCAGCTAGATTTGAAGAGATATTCAGAAGGACTTTGAGTTGATATTGAGATCCCACCATAGCTCTATCATTGCCCTCACATTGGGCAATCATTCCTTGCCAATGTCAATGTAGTTTTTGTGCATCAATACATATAGTTCTCTCATATCTCAACTCTTCTACTATGTCATGTACTACTCACAACAATGAGCTTCTCTGACTTACCTTTCAGCTTGTAATTGATCATTTTCAATGATTTAAGTTGGTATAGATTGACTAGACTATCTATTTTCTTGCAACAAAGCTTCATACTTATTGCTTCAGCCAATCTCGAGTTGTGAGCATAACATTGCTCACTTGTTTGCATACTGTTAGTGCCCAAGAATTTCAGGATGCATCTCTAACTTGCTAAGCATCATTCTCTGTGGATGGGCAATCATTTGAAGTGGAATTACTTGAAAAATTTATATACTTAAATTAGTTAGATATGGCCAAAAGGATTTTATTCAATTGTTAGTAGAGAAGGAGTACTATTCAATTCTTTGAGCATGTGTAGTGACCAAAATAGCAAGTTTTGGTTCATAGTGGAAACTCCTACTCTATATCTTGATCCAATGATTTGAGGATCATATTCAAAAGTACTTGGGTGGTTATTTGTGCTTCTTGGAAAGCTCAAGAGGTCCACCTTGCACTCCTCAACTCAATTTTGGGTGGTCTAAAGCAGGAATTTGCAACACCATCTCATCTTTGGAAAGTGTCCACCATCTCCTCCAGCAATAATGACTGCACCTCTAATTGCCTTGGTGGTTGGAATGAAGTGTGCCATCTTTGTAAATCTTTCCACAATAAAAAGAATGGCATCATAAGTATCTGAGTTTGATAGAGCTGTGATGAAATCCATACACAATGATGTCCATGGACTTTCTGGAATAGGTAACAGTTGCAAGAGGCCATGAGGTTTATGTCATGGTACCTTAGATCTATTGCAAGTATCACATGTTTCGATATTCTTTGACTTCCTTCCACATTTGAGGCCACCAAAAATTACTTGATATGAGTTCTACTATTTTATTCACTCCAAAATGTCATGTTGCAAGGTTGTTATGATGTTGTTGAAGTACTTGCATCCTGGGATTTCCTAGAGGGACATATAATAGGTTCTTGGAGAATAGTAACCCATCCTTTTCACCAAATTCATTTATTTCTTGGAAGTTTCCTTCTCGAGTTTCTTCTTAACATTACAAAAAAATTCTTGTGGTAGAGTCTCATGGATCAAATGATCAAATGATGGTTTGAGGCAATAACTGCTAATTGGAGATGCTTAGGCTTGAGTAATGCACTCTCTTGTTGATCAAAGGTCTCTTCACCCTTCTTTGGTGCAAAGTAAGATCTCCTCAACAAGGAATTTGATTGACGTTGTTGACGTCCTGGACGGTGTGGAGGTGATTGCAATCCGGGTGGATCGGGTCCGGTCGTAGCACACACAGGGTGTATGAAGCTAATGAATGTTGGAAGGTTTAAAGATGTGAAGGTGAAATTAATGTTGAGTATGGAGATGAGAGAGATGTTGAAATGATTATGGGAATAGGAATGTAGGAGTGCAAGTTAGATTTATGAACATGAATGATAAGAATGAAAGAGAACCATACATACGAATGAAATTTGGAAGGAAGAATGGTCCATTGAAGGAGCTTCTTAAACACTTCCTAATTCTAATCCATATGTATAGACTTCTTTGGATGATATGTATGCATGACGAGAATAGATGGAATCCTTACACATAAATCAGTTTCGAAAGGAAGAATGGTCCAATATTGGAGCTTCTTATACACTTTCAGAAATTAATAAATATGTATGGATTTGTATGGATTATATGCATGCAAGTGAATTATGATGATGGATTTTACTCACAAGCTCAAAGAAACATCCTCACTGGTTCAACGCAATACTGCGGAGCCTTCTCACACATAGAAGAAATAGAAGACATGTAAAAATACTTAAGAGACTGAGAGAGGTGACAAGAGACAAGTGACAAGTGACATGAATTAAAAGAATTTGAATTAATTTACATGTAAAAGATCGTAGTGGTACGTCATGCTAAGCAGTCTACTGATCAAAGGTGGTTCCGACCCTCAAACCATGACAGTTCAACCGAATGTCACACGTAAGAAGGTGAGTTCCACTCCAGTGACCCTATGTCTGTCTAGGCTCGTAACGTCTAACTAAAGAAGTCTAAGACTAATTAAAATCAGCTCTAACTCACTCACACGCTCCACCGAGGGTGAGTCAAGATAGAGATGCTGGTTTCAAGAGCCTATCCTAGATTGGAGTTCTAACTTAAATTTGAAACTAGGTTCTATACTCATACTAGCTCACCTTGGATCCTCACTCGCTCAACCGAGGGTGATCGTCTCAAGGAAACCGTAAGCTAGCATGAGCCCTATGGATGCCTAACAATCATGCTCTAGGAGTTTGGAGGGGGGTTTATATAGTTTTTTGAATGAATTTGGGCCCTTGGATCTAGAGAAATCAACTCTCAACTCTAGGATCACTACTTTCGATTACAACCATTTGATTAATCAAATCAATGGCTTGGAATTGTTCTTTCTATCAAATCTAGTGTAAAGGAGTGAAATTTAGGCGCCCTCATTCTCCACCATTGGATCTGGGGATGATCTGGACCGTCGGATCAGTGCTGACATCAATTCGGATAAGATAAGCCACTATTTTTGGAGAAACTTTGCATTATTGATCTTTAACTGTCAACAAAGTCTTCTTTTATGGAAAAAATTCGTGGATCCTCCTTCCTTTATGCTTTAGTGCATCTCCACCCTTGAATAGGAGCTCATCTTGACCGTACACCATGGTTCAATCATATTTTGACATGTGGCAGCCCTTCAAGCCTTCAATTTTCTTATTCTAGAAAACTACGGTGACCTTGAAAACTGGACTTTGTGCTCTTTGACCCTCCAAAAAGACTTTGATGAAGATGAAACTTTGTAGGACTATGTTTGCAAAGATCTCCTTCAGGAATATGAAGGAAAAACTCCCATCTGAATCTCCCTTGTACAAGTTTGACTACATTTGGAAGCTTGCAAGGTGGCATTAAGGTGTCTAGGAAGCTCTAATAGCCTTGAAAATTTGTACAAATATGTAGCCACATATGATCTTTATACATGCCAAACCATATGGCTAACATAATTTTCTATACAAGAATTTGTAGGGTCAAACTAGAAAAATTACATTTTTACAAAATGAACATAGCATATCAATGTGCTACAAAATCCATTTTCTGCTGAAATTTGGGCTATAGACTGCCTTTGACAATCTTTACAAGTATATGGATTTTCATCTAATTTGGTGACAATGAAATTTTTGCCCTAATTTCCCAACTTTGACCAGCTTTGACCAGCTTTGACCGCTACCATGGACTTTCTTGATTTCTTTGAAACTTTGTATGTGACCTTCCTTTGACATCCTTGATGCATCCTGGACTTCTCGGGGAATTCTGGCTACCTTCGCCAAATATGTTTTTTGTAGGCCTTCACAAGTGAGAGAGGAGAGCAAATCTCGACGACATTCGCCCCCACTAAACCTGCGATTCCTCCGGAAGCGCCACTCTAACATCTGTGAAAAACAAAATGTTTCAGGCATCAAATTCTTTTATAGGCAACATAAGAAAGATGGAAGGAAAATTGATTATATGCATGAATAAGTAGGTAACGTGACATGAAGCAAAATTTGCATGAAAGAAATAATTGAAACAGGCAACATGAATATGCATGAACAAATAGGCAACATATATGCAAATGAACAAGCAACATTGGCAACAAGAAAGAAAAAAAAACAAGCATCAATATGAAGTGGAAGTGGATGTATTGAGTCGTTTTAAGCATCAGTTCCTCTCATCTTGAAGAAAATTTTGTACCTTTTTCATAAAGCAATCTACCTTAAATATGATTATAAACAAAGATTTAGGATGTTCAAGAGACATCTTTCATCTTTAGCTTATTTTAGATCAACTCCTTTCCTACATAAATATGAATATGCTCTTTCTCTAATAACATGCAAGGAAATCTAACTAAACTCCACTAATGCATAAATCTGCTTATATAGCCCGTGATTTATTCTACTATGCCTCTTTATCCTCCTTTGGCTTGCTCTTTTTTTTTTTTTTTTTTCGATGATGATGATGATTCGGCAACTTTATGGTTACGATCACTTTTTTGGGGTGAAAGAAAGTGTAAACTTCTTGGTAACATGTAGCTTTTTTTTTTTTTTTTTGACGAGGAAAAATTAAACCCCGATACAAGGTACAACCATTTTTGATGACGGAGAACAGTCGTTTAAACTCCGATACAAGTGCTGTGAGATAGACTAAGGATGTAGAAACATGCAATAGTAGGAGCTAGGATTTCAACAATTATGCTTTCGATACAGGATACATATGCATGTTTATATATGAAAGCCATGTCACCAAAATAAACCTCCAAATCTACATGCCCTATCTTTCCACAATCCTAGATTATAACCAATTTCTTAGTAGATAAGTTACTACTTAAGATACAATTTTACACAAGTAGAGAAATCATCATTTGCCTTTTTTGACTCAAGTGATGTGGATATGCAATGCAATGCAAAGACTGAAAAAAAACATGCATGAAACAAGCAGGGAAAAAAAATAGAATGAACTTGAAAAAAAAACAAAGCAACATGAACTTGAAAATTAATGATTTTTTTTTTTAATTTTTAATTTTTATTTTTTTAATAACATGGATACTCCTGTTTATGAATCGGCCTCATTGTTGTCATCTTCTTCAATGTCCTCATCCAAAATGTACTCGTCATTATCACGCTTCTTGAATAACTTTATCCTTTTACCTGCAATCAAAGTTTTTAGTGCAACACCATTTAATTCACAAAGAGCATACGTACCATTGTTGTTGACTTTTGATACTATGTATGGCCCAAACCACCGTTGAGTGAGCTTTTTGTGTGCATCATATTGAGAGTCAAATGTACTATCATAAATGAGCACCCAATCTCCTACTTCAATTGGCTTAGGACGCAATCGATGAGTTTTATCAACATAATGCTTGTTCTTCATTCTAGATTCTCTTAATTTTTCAACAGCATCATCAAGTCTTAATTTACCTTGTTCTAACTGTTTAATACGCAAACTCAAAAAATCATCAGTAGACATGTTTTCAGACCAAGGCAAATTTGACCATGCAGAAATATGAGACTGAATTGGAAATAATGGTTTTTGACAGTACATGAGTTCAGCAGGCATATATCCAGTAGTACGTGTGCATGTCATTCTATCTGCCCAAAGTGCAAAAGGTAAGAATTTAGGCCATTGCTTGATGTCACCATTACATGCTTTAGATATGGTATTCACAATAGGTGGATGCCCTCTCTCTATTTTACCATTGGCCTCTGGGTTATATGCAGTAGTGAGAGACAAACGAATACCGTGACGCTCAAAGAACTCTTTAGCTTCTCTCGCATTTAACTCTCCACGATCGGCAACTACTTTCTCTATGTACCCAAAGCGACTTATGACATCTTCAAGCAAGAATTTGCAAACATTGTAAGTGGTCTTAGATCGTAGTGCACGTCCCTCTACATGATTAGTTAAGTCTTCTCTTGCAAGTACAATGTAACGCATTTTGTCGATACCTTTAGGCATAGTTACAAGATCTACTACCCACTTGTAGTGAATACAAGGTGGATAAGTAGGATGCAACGGATCTCTATGTTTGACTGATGAATGAAGTTGACAAGTAGAACATGTAGAAACATAGCTACTAATGTCAACATACATCCTAGGCCAATAATAGGTACTTCTAATTTTTTCATATGTTCCAAAAAATCATTTATGACCGGCCCATAATGTCTCATGCATTTCCTTCATTACTTGCAATTGAAGACCTCGTTTTCCTAGGACTCGTTGTGGATTCTTAACCTTACCCTTAGCATGTCTCCAAAGATAACCATTACATAGGAAAAAGTTATAAGCTCGTTTCCTAATGTTACGGAATCTATTCGTAGTCCAGTTAGGTAATGGTTGTAGTGTACTCAGATACTTTCCTATGTCTCTCCATTCATTTTCGTACTCAGACTCATGAAATTGCTCATACTCATATATATGTGGAACATAGTCAACTAAATTCACATTCTTTATTAGATCACTTTCAAGATCATCATCAAATCTAGCTCTCGATAACATATCAGCAACTGAGTTTGACTTACCTGAAATATGAACTAATTCAGGATTTATGAACTTAATATATGAGATCCATCTAAGCATGGCTATATCAGGAGATGAACAATTGGCTATCATTCCAATGAGAGGCAAACAATCAGTCTCAACTTTGACATTTGCACCAATGAAATATTCTTTGTCTGTTTTCAAAGCTGTTACCATACCCCATAGTTCTCGTTTGATCTGTGGATATTTTCGTTGTGTTTCATGTAGAATTTTGGTACCAAACCTAATTGCATATCTATTCCCTTCACTATCATCTTGACTTATGACCCAACCTATACCAATAGGACTAGTATCAATAGTCAATATAATAGGTTTGTTAGCAGAATAGTCTACACGCTTAAGGATGGGAGCTTTAAGCAATAATTTCTTCAATTTACGCATAGCTTGAGTGTGTTTGTCAGTCCAAATAAATTTTCGTTTCTTCCTCAACAAGTCATAAAGACAATCAGCAACATGAGCAAAGTGAGGGATCCAAATAACATAAAAGATGCAAGCACCAAGAAATCTACGTACCTCACTCACGTTGTTACATTTTTCAGAAATCTTGCTAATGGCATCAACTTTTTGTGGGTATGGCTTTCGACCATAATGGCCACATAAATGTCCAACAATAAGCACCTCGTTGACACCAAAAACAGATTTCTCTATGGAAAATGTGAGACCTACCTCTTCAAATCGTTGAAATATTCTTTCACAATCAGAGATATGGTCAAGAACAAATTTACGACATCCAGATGAATCTAAAGTAATGTCCTTTACACGTTCCTCACTCCCTTTAATTGGAATATCATCAATGAATGGCATAGTTATATGAGGGATAAAATCATGTAAGACCATATTCATAGCACTCATCATATGAGCCACATAATTAGTCGCCCCTTGAGGTAAAGTACACATTCGCACTAAGCCTAAAGGAGTTTTCATTGTGGTTATGTCACGACTGTCAATTGCTAACTGGAATTGGTCATATCCAGAATATAAATCACCCATTGAATAGATAGAATGTCCTGAAAATGATTCAGCAAACTCATCTACAATAGGTCCTGTTCCTACATTCCTTATGGTGACTTTATTGACGGGTTAGAGATCTTGAATAAAACGTAGTTTCCCATTCTTTTTAGGCACAGTGAACCATCTGTTTGAGTAAGGTGCAAAAGCTGGCTCTAAAATTCTCATGTTTATCTTCTCCTTAAGTAGTTTCATTAGCTCAGGTAAGTGAGCCTTTGGAACAGGTATAGGACGAAGATTCCATGGAATATGTGGAATAGTAAAGATTATCATGGGTGCAACTAGCTTAGGATCTACACACCAATCTCATGAGGATACATAGTAAAGGCTTTTCCATGGCTACGTATGACTCCCTCAAATTTATCTCTCTCTGCTGGTAAAAGAAAGTCATCATCTCTACCAATTTTCACCTGTTTGATTGTCTCATCCGTGAATGCATGTCCTATGTTTTTCTTATCTCGAAGAATTGGATCATTTTTCACTTCAATAATTTTTTCATTACTTCCTTGAGGTAATGGTTGAGCTATGGGTTTGATTTTTTTGTCTGCAGTTCTGTACTTTGTTTCAACTAAGGCATCATGTGGTTAAATTTCGAGCACTTGTCAATATTGAGAGCATACTCTTGGATTAGAGCATACTCGTCAAGGGAAGAAATAAGAATAATATGGGAATTAGAATTTTGTTGAAGACATAACTCTAACTCCTCAAGAGTAGAGAAACAATGAGATGTCTCAATCACATGCTCAATGTTCTCATCATGTTCCATGATTTTGTTGTTTTTATAATTTTTTTGGGTTTTTTGGATAATAGACTTGGACAATTGACTCTTATGAAGAAAATCTAATCTAGAATGTGGAAAACAAAGTGACAAACTATTGTACATGTTGGTTGGATGCGAGATGTCAAACCAATATCCACTGTTGTCCCGCTCAACAATGGATTCTATCCGAAATTTTGATCATATGTAGCTCCAAACATGAATCGAGGTGCACAATCACTACAAGCATGCTCGTGACCCTGAGTAACAATAGGTTTCTTTCTAATTGACAATCAATTCCTAGGATGATTCACTCCTACTGTCATGACTTGAAGTGATTGCATTCCATCCTTAGACTTAAATCTAGCATAGGTAGACCCATCATCCATGGCTTTAGTTTCCATACGACTCTCACAAATAAAGGGTTGACCTAAGAGAACTTCATAGGAGCAATTATCTTGAATAAAAAAGTGAAACTCTTCTGTGATTCCTCCTATGGATATGGGCACACTAGCACAAGCTCCATACAGGGTACCTACACCATTATCTGCAGTTCTCATACGCCATCCACAATCTTTATCTATGGGCCATCGAAACTTATCATAGACTTCTCTTGAAATCACATTGATTTCGGAGCCGGAATCTACTAATGCATTTACAGTGATAGTGTTCTTATCATTTCCTATTTTAACATGCATCTCTGATGTACCTCTAGACCAAAATGTTCTTTTAAAGTGACTTTCAGGATTGTTTTCATGATTTTCATGGTCAGGTTGAATAGGTCCTAAGAAATTTTTATTAACATTTACTTCATCATCATCAAAGTCCTCTTCATCAGATTCATCAAAGTTTAAGGCCTCATTCATAGCTTGATCTTGATCTAGAGAATCTTGCATCTCAGTATCTAGATTAAGCGGAAACCTCTTCCTTTTAATTAGGCCGATAAAGTTATCTTTAAAAACAGGCTTTGCAATAGAGAAAACTTGTTCTAAAGACATAGTCACTTGACTCTTAAGCAAAATGTCATCTAAAATTTCCATAGGATCTATTTTTCTCTCAATTTCTGAAATCAAGATAGCTTTAGGTTTTCTCTTTGGTTTCTTTTGTTTTTGCTCAAGGTCTTGTTTTTGTTCATGTTCTCGTGTTTGGTCTTCAGTTTGTTTTGATTGTTCTTGTTTATCTAAAGGCTTTGGTTCTTTTTTTCTTTGCTTTGTCTTCTTCCCTTTTTGTTTCTCCTCTTGTTTTTGTTCATTGGGTTCTGATTCTTGTTTTTTATCTTTGGATTGTGATGTTTCTTCTTGCTCTATGATTGTTTCTATTCCCTCTAAGGTTTGTTTTCGAGTCACTCTTCTTTCACTAGGCTCAGCTTCATCTCTTTTTCGTTTTTCTTCTACATTGGATATGTGAGAAATAAGAGATTGATCTTCTATCGGTGACTCCCAAGCCGTTATTCTCCTAATCTCATCCCGTGCTCTTACTAAAGCCTCTATGGAAAAATCACCTTCCTTTGTGGGTTTACTTGATTCTACTTGTTGTTCATCAAGAGCTTCTAGTTTCACTCCTCTAGTTCCTACGTCCATTATGGTTATATTTTCATAATGTTTTTTCATTCCTCCCTTACCATAATTTCCTTGCAAAGGTAGCCTAGATCGATAGTCACAGATTTTCTTGTCTATGTCTATTACTAGTCGTTGCTCCTTAGCAGCCTTCAATAATTCACAATCTCTCAAAAAGTGCTCTAACGAATCACACCAAGGACACCTACGAGGGCCACGCACAAAACCATTTTGATTTTGAGGATTTTGATTAACTTGTGGTGGGAAATTTTGAAATTGAGGATTTTGTTGATAAGGTATTGCTTGAAAAGGATAATTAGGATTTTGAAAATGCAATTGATGTATTTGAGGAGCTTGGGGAGCAACATGTGGTACTTGAGGTGCAAGAGGAGCTTCCATATTATACGGTTGATGATTTTGAAAATTTTGATTTTGAGGATTTTGAAAAGCTATTTGAGAAGCTTGAGGATACATGTTTTGATACATTTGAGGATTTTGCACATGAGGATGAGGATTTTGCATTGAAGGATTATGCATTGGAGGATTATGCATTGGAGGAACTTGATATGCTTGAGTAGGAGCTACTTGTGGATTTTGATTGGTAGCTATAACATGTTGATTAGGCTCTTGAAAAGTCATTGGGTTCATTTGATTTTGGAAAGTTTTGGTGTAATTAGATTGTAAAGCATCTATAGTCTTGGCCAAATTGGATTGTGTAGCAATAAGACTTTCCATTTGCTTAGTGAGAATATCCACTTGAGATTGTTCAACTACACTTTTATTTGGCTCTACTTTAAAACCTTGATTAGGCTCCATCATTTGAGGAATAGGAGTAGAGTCAAAAAGCATAGCATGGGATTGTTCTCTAACTTGCTCCTTAGTTTGTGGAAGGCTAGCTTGAGGAAGACTAGTTTGCTCATAAAGCATGGATTGTCTTTGATGTCTATGGGCTACAACCTCTACTACTTTACGCACTTTTTGCCAATTGTCAGTAAGACCATAGCGCTTATCTGCTTCTTCTAATCGCCGTTCAACTTCCCTGCGAGTTTCAGGATGAAGAAGCTTAAGAAAATTGATCACAAGATCAGGTTCCAAAGTTATCTTATCCTCATCAGGGAGTTGTTCATAGCGTCTAATATACTCATTTTGTAAGTGAGTAATAGAGCTACTAGGCTTTGGAGAATTGACCCATCGTAAGAATCCATCTCGATTATGTTGGCTATAATCTTCAAGATAGAATTCTTTGAGCATCTCCTTTCTAAAATCACTCCAAGGAAGACTATCATATTGAGTGACATGGTTTATGATAGAGCTATCAACAATTCGTTCAAAGAATGATATCAAAAGATCTTCGGGAAGACCAAAAATCATAGCTTGCTCTTCAAACAAATCTAAGTAGCTTGTGATGTTGATGCCATTGAATTTTCCCTTCTCTCTCAACATAGAAGAGACTATTCTTTGGCCTTGTTTCTCAACAATAAGGGATTTGAATCCTTCCTCCATCTTATGTGAATAAACAAGTGATGCACGATGCTCTAGATCTCTCACAAATGCGTTTACTTCACGACGAAGATGTGCACGATACTGTGAGAAATCCAGTGCAACACTCAAGACTGATGATGATGATATGATGAGGATGAAATGTATGAAACAAAGGATATGGATCACAACCTCCCAACAAGATCAGAAGCAAATGCCACGAAGCGTTTCACGTCGGGTTCAAATGTGGAGGTGATCGCAATCCGGGTGGATCGGGTTCGGTCGTGGCACACACAGGGTGTATGAAGCTAATGAATGTTGGAAGGTTTAAAGATGTGAAGGTGAAATTAATGTTGAGTATGGAGATGAGAGAGATGTTGAAATGATTATGGGAATAGGAATGTAGGAGTGCAAGTTAGATTTATGAACATGAATGATAAGAATGAAAGAGAACCATACATATGAATGAAATTTGGAAGGAAGAATGGTCCATTGAAGGAGCTTCTTAAACACTTCCTAATTCTAATCCATATGTATAGACTTCTTTGGATGATATGTATGCATGACGAGAATAGATGGAATCCTTACACATAAATCAGTTTCGAAAGGAAGAATGGTCCAATATTGGAGCTTCTTATACACTTTCAGAAACTAATAAATATGTATGGATTTGTATGGATTATATGCATGCAAGTGAATTATGATGATGGATTTTACTCACAAGCTCAAAGAAACATCCTCACTGGTTCAACGCAATACTGCGGAGCCTTCTCACACATAGAAGAAATATAAGACATGTAAAAATACTTAAGAGACTGAGAGAGGTGACAAGAGACAAGTGACAAGTGACATGAATTAAAAGAATTTGAATTAATTTACATGTAAAAGATCGTAGTGGTACGTCATGCTAAGGAGTCTACTGATCAAAGGTGGTTCCGACCCTCAAACCATGACAGTTCAACCGAATGTCACACGTAAGAAGGTGAGTTCCACTCCAGTGACCCTATGTCTGTCTAGGCTCGTAATGTCTAACTAAAGAAGTCTAAGACTCATTAAAATCAGCTCTAACTCACTCACACGCTCCACCGAGGGTGAGTCAAGATAGAGATGCTGGTTTCAAGATCCTATCCTAGATTGGAGTTCTAACTTAAATTTGAAACTAGGTTCTATACTCATACTAGCTCACCTTGGATCCTCACTCGCTCAACCGAGGGTGATCGTCTCAAGGAAACCGTAAGCTAGCATGAGCCCTATGGATGCCTAACAATCATGCTCTAGGAGTTTGGAGGGGGGTTTATATAGTTTTTTGAATGAATTTGGGCCCTTGGATCTAGAGAAATCAACTCTCAACTCTAGGATCACTACTTTCGATTACAACCATTTGATTAATCAAATCAATGGCTTGGAATTGTTCTTTCTATCAAATCTAGTGTAAAGGAGTGAAATTTAGGCGCCCTCATTCTCCACCATTGGATCTGGGGATAACCATCGGATCAGTGCTGACATCAATTCGGATAAGATAAGCCACTATTTTTGGAGAAACTTTGCATTATTGATCTTTAACTGTCAACAAAGTCTTCTTTTATGGAAAAAATTCGTGGATCCTCCTTCCTTTATGCTTTAGTGCATCTCCACCCTTGAATAGGAGCTCATCTTGACCGTACACCATGGTTCAATCATATTTTGACATGTGGCAGCCCTTCAAGCCTTCAATTTTCTTATTCTAGAAAACTACGGTGACCTTGAAAACTGGAATTTGTGCTCTTTGACCCTCCAAAAAGACTTTGATGAAGATGAAACTTTGTAGGACTATGTTTCCAAAGATCTCCTTCAGGAATATGCAGGAAAAACTCCCATCTGAATCTCCCTTGTACAAGTTTGACTACATTTGGAAGCTTGCAAGGTGGCATTAAGGTGTCTAGGAAGCTCTGATAGCCTTGAAAATTTGTACAAATATGTAGCCACATATGATCTTTATAGATGCCAAACCATATGGCTAACATAATTTTCTATACAAGAATTTGTAGGGTCAAACTAGAAAAATTACATTTTTACAAAATGAACATAGCATATCAATGTGCTACAAAATCCATTTTCTGCTGAAATTTGGGCTATAGACTGCCTTTGACAATCTTTACAAGTCTATGGATTTTCATCTAATTTGGTGACAATGAAATTTTTGCCCTAATTTCCCAACTTTGACCAGCTTTGACCAGCTTTGACCGCTACCATGGACTTTCTTGATTTCTTTGAAACTTTGTATGTGACCTTCCTTTGACATCCTTGATGCATCCTGGACTTCTCGGGGAATTCTGGCTACCTTCGCCAAATATGTTTTTTGTAGGCCTTCACAAGTGAGAGAGGAGAGCAAATCTCGACGACAACGGTATGTGATGACAAAGTCAAAACTAGATAAAAAGTTACTCCATCAAGATTGTCTTCTATTGAGGATGGGGGTGGTCATAAAATACTCTAAGTTCTTGTGATTTGTATACACAATAACTTTATGAGTTTTGCTTTCTAGATGGTAATGCTAGGTATCAAACACATCCACTATGGCAAGAAGTTCTTTATCACGGATTCATAATTAATCTCTAGAGGGGAAAATTTTCTTGAATGATATGCAATTGGATGTAGGTGTCCATCATGCCCATATTGGGATAGAATGACCCTTAGGAGGAAGTCTGATGCATCTATCTCTAAGAAGAAGGGCTTGCTAGAATCAAGATGAAGTAGAATTGGAGCAGTGGTGAATGTTGAGTTCAGGGTCTGAAACGACTTTTTTGCTTCTTCAGTCCAAGACAATTTTGAGTTTCTTGTAAGCTTGGTAAGAGGTGTCACTATCTTGGAGTAATCTCTAATGAATAACCTGTACAAATTTGCAAACCCTAGAAAACATTGTACATCTCGAACACAAGAAGTTGGTTGCCAATCAAGGATTGTCTTCATCTTGTTAAGGTCCATAGAGATTCCTTTCTTTGACAAAATGTACCCTAAAACTCCACTTTTGACTCATGGAAAGAGCACTTCACCAATTTTCATTTGACCCTTTTTCTCTTAGTTTCTATAGGACTATCTTTACATGATATTCGTGATCCTCTAGACTTTTGGAGAATATCAGGATATCATCAAGAATATTACAACAAAGTCATCTAAATAGTTTGAAAAGATATCATTCATCATATGTTGAAAGACAGCTGGAGCATTTGTGAGACCAAATGGCATAACTACATATTCAAAGTGCCCATACCTTGTTCGAAATGCTGTCTTCCATTCTTCTCCTTCTTTGATCTTGAGAAGATTGCAGGCTCCTCGAAGGTCAATCTTCATGAAGAATTTTGCTTTTTTGAGGTGTTCCAAGAACTCTCATATAAGTGGTAGAGGATATCTATTTTTTATTGTGACTTTATTCAACCTACGATAGTCCACATGCATTTTGAGATTCCTGTGGTTCTTCTTTACAAATAGGATAGGGGCTCTTGTAGGAGACTTCGAGTGTTTGATAAACCCCTTGGCTAGATTCTCATCAATATTCTTGTGTAATTTTGTAAGTTCCTCTAGGGATAGTCTATAGATTGGTCCAAAAGGGTGATTGTGCTCCCTCTTGAAGTTCTATGGCAGAATCATAAGGTCTATGCTCTAGGAGGATATCTGCATTCTTCTTTTCAAAAACATCTTCAAAATCTTGGTATTGGTTAGGTAGCTTCACTGAATCATCTTTCTTGGCCTCTTGAGTTGGTATGGCATAGATCATATATGTTGGTTCCTTCCTTAGTGCATGTATGATGGCTTTGGCTCCGACATATGTAAGGTTCTTTTGGATATCTTGATGGGTGATTTTGTTCTTTTCCCAATTAATGTCTTGATTATGTCTCTTTAACTAGGGCATTAAAATGATAACTAGACTTTTTGGACTCGATATTACTTTGAAACATATGTGGGATTCATGATGACCAAGGTATACTCTTAATGGTGTGGTTTCCATGGTTATATTCCTAGATGCTAGAGGTCATTCATCTACTACTTCAGCTACTACTGGTTTGTTCTTCTAAAGTACAAGAATTCCACGTTTCTTAATCAATCCTTTATCGATGAAACATGAGAAGGCTCCTGAATCTACTAGGGCTCTAAGGGAAAGGGTCTTCTTGGGCATGAGTAACTTGATAGGTGCAAGACATGTTTCCATGGGTGTAGCTGGAATTATGAGACCCTTTATAATATCATGGTCTGGCTATACGGTCTCTATTATAATTGGACTTCCTCATTTCACGCCTCTACAAGGGTGGCTGTACTTTGGAGATTCTTCTCTTGTTGGGAAAATTAACTAAAATATGTCCACGGTTTCCACAATAGAGGCATAGCTTGTTATCTCTCCTTCTCTATTTCTCTTGTGGTGTTAGAGGTTGGAACCTAGTTAGATCTATTTGCATAGGTTCAGGCATAGGATCATCCTTAGGAGTGGGCTAGAAGGGTTTCCATTGGCGAGGTCTTCCTTCTAGTTTCTTTTCTTGTTTCCTTTCAAAAAGTTAGTTATCACATTGAATAGCTTGCACGATGTATTCATTCAATGTCTTTAACTTCTAGCATCATGAGTAGAAGGTCCTTCACATCAGCTCTTAAACCCCATCTAAACTGGCTTATAAAATAATCTTCGTGCCAAGTGAGATCACATATCAACTCCCTAAATTTTGATATATAGGTAGAAGCAGGGTAGTTACCTTGATATAGCTTCTGAAGTTTTGTTTTTGCCACTCTACATGTGTCTGCATCTCCAAATGTGGTGGTGAATTCTTGAAGAAACTTCTCATAGTCCTGAAGTATTATCATGTTCTTCTCCAAGTTTGGGGCAAACCATGATAATGCTTGGCCATAGAGCAAGGTTCCAATAAACCCGACCTTGGATGCTTCATGAAGGTATCTATTAGATTACATATGGATGTAAAATTAACTTGCTGGAGAAATCCATGAAACTTTGTGCGATTCCCATTGAACTTTTCTAGCATGCAAATCTTGGGTTCCTTCATGAAGGATCTACTAGGCCATTGATTCACTTGAATAATCCCTTGATTTTCTTGAAGATTCCCAATTCGTTCTTGTAATTCTTGAAGGAGTGCACCTACATGCCTGGATGTCCCATCTCAACTTGTGTCTGTTGATGAGTTAAGTCTTTGACTTGTTGTTGGAGACTCTAAAGTGATGCTAGAATCTATTCATAAGCATTCTCCATGATGCATGATCTTTGGATAGAAGTTAGTCTTGCCAAAATGTCAAGGGAGCGCTAGATTGTGCTCTCTGACTATAGGCGTCCCAAGGGCCGAGACTGATAGGCTTGAAGCAAGATCTCTAGGTTACAAAAACTCCCTTTAGGGAGATGATCTAGATACAAGAAATAGCTAGACAACATCTCGTACTAAGAGATTACAAGAGGACAAGTCTAGATGTCCAAGTACGACTTGATGATATCATTGATGATATCATCAATTCAAAACATGATCTCTGTATGTCAGAATCAAGCAAGAAGATAGTTGATCTTAGGGTTTTAACACCTTTTGGATGCAACGGAAGCATTGGTTTCTTCGAGTTCTAAACCAATCATGAGATATAGAAGTCACATGGAATTAGAGGTTTAGGATGGTTTCCTTTGTCCATGACAGGTTCAGCCTCAAGAGACAATCACAATCAGTGGACCAAAGGATTCTACATCTAAGGTACACTCATATGATCACTCTTACACTTATGATTATGAAAGACCATCCCCTACTTCAAAGTATAGAAGGCTACAAGAGACAAACTATGACACTAGGGAAGCTCAAGAGGAGTTAGAAGAGGAAGAGCTTCAAGACATCATTACTCCTAATGTAAAGCTCAATAAACTAAGAAAGAAATATCCCAAAGGCGAAAAGAGGAGGTATACAAGGAAGAACATGTAAGAAAATAATAGCACAGTGGAATAGACCTCTAGACAAAGTTGAGAGAAAAACGCAGACAAAGATAGACGCAGACTGAGAGATAGAGAACTCAAATTCTCAGATTGCCGAGCATAATACAGTTACAATGATGGTGTTGTCCACCCGTGCGCTCCCAATGTGGAGCTTAGATGGCGATCTAGATAGACTCGAGATGAAGGGATTACTAGTGCACAATGCTATGTAAAGCTCAACCTAGGCCATGCTTATATAGCTTTTACAAGGTGGTTCCGTATAGATAAACATAGTCGGGAGATATGAAGTCATCGATAAAATATATGATCCGACAATATCTCCAGGAGGAGAAGTCCTACCATCTCAGCACTAGGAGCCAGGGGGATAGGCCCCCCCGGACCTTGTAGAAGGGGGCGAGCCCCCCTCTACACTCCCCCCATTAAGGTTCTATGGGGAAACCGCATAATGCCACACGGCCTTTATTTTCACCTTTAATGGCAACCAAATCGCGTGGAAGTTTATGCCCTACCTAACCTAATGGCTAGGCTCACAGAGATCATCTACAACCATCAACAGTCACACATAGACCTCATCTAACTTGGAAGTTAGGGTTCCACAAATGTCCGGGCTCTAATAATGGCTTCTCCTCATAATGGGGGCCTTACAACTTAGAGCACCATGGATCATTTGTGGTCACATGAGGGTGGAGTATTGAGCATATCTAACAGAATGCACCCCGACAAAGGTATACATATGGTTCTTTCATCGCAAAGAACTATGCATACATGATGAATGTCATTCCAGATCAAGAGCCAAATCCTTATGAGGAGGTAAAGACTGAACCAGAGTGGAGGAAGGCTATGTATGAAGAGTTCAAAGCTCTTAAGGAGAACAACACTTGGAAACTAGTACCCAAGAAGGAAGGCATGCAGATAGTCCAAAACAAGTGGGTGTACAAGACCAAGAGGAATGCAAATGGCAGCTTGGCAATGTACAAGGCTAGACTAGTAGCCAAAGGCTTCACACAGACATAAGGGGTGGATTATGAGGAGACTTTTAGCCCTGTAGTAAACAAGGCTACCATTAGAGCTCTCATAGCCCTATGTGCAGCAAGGAGGTGGCCTATCTACCATATGGACATAAAGAATGCTTTCTTGACTGGTGAGTTACAAGAAGAAGTGTTCATGGAACAACCTCAAGGGTATGTAGATCCACAACATCCTACCTATGTTTGGAAGTTGAAGAAGGCCTTGTATGGCCTAAAGCAAACCCCAAGGGCTTGGAATCAAAGGTGAGTGGACTTCTTGAAGAGATGTGGTTTCTCTCAAAGTGATGCAAATCCATCCTTGTATATGAAGAACACAAATGACAAGATATGTTTGATATGCAGATATGTAGATGATCTTCTTGTGACAGGTGATGATGATGCAATGATAAGTACCATCAAAGAGAAGCTTGAAAGAGAGTTCAAAATCTTGGCATTGAGGTGATCTATGGGAAAGAAGGTATCTCTCTCTCTCTCTCTCAAAAGAAGTATATTCTACATGTGTTGTTTAGGTTTGGGATGACAAATTGCAAAACAATAGCTCAACCTATGTATTCAAATGTCAAGTTAAGCAAGGAAGATGGCAAGAATTTTGAAGAGCTTTTCTATAGGTTGTCAAAAAGCTTATGAACATACTAAGTGTGGGTAAAAGTGTAGGTGATTTGGATTAATGTAAGGGAGATGAATCAGAGTTTTGTTCGAGGGTACCCAAAAAGGTGTATGAAGGGACCTAGGTATTGGGTTCATTTCACTTATAGTGTGAAATTTTGAGGGATTAAATTCCATCAAAAGCAAGAATCAAGCACAGATTCATGTTCTCTCTAGACAAGCACATGTGCTTGAATTAGTGGTTAAGTCATACAAATCAGAAGGAGAAGATCTCTAGATTAATTCTTACGAGAGTCATGGGAGAATGTTTTGCTTCAAGAGCTCTAGAGCCTTCTAGAAGCATCCACTTGAGTATCCACCTGCCATAGAGGGAGTCCCATGAGGAGAGCTATATATAGTGGCATAAGGTTGGGACAAGAGTCATCTCTCTAGCATGTAGTGGTTTTAATGCTCCTATTTCTTCATTCTAGTGCGAGAGCTCATAGTGAAGCTTCCATAGAGACGTTCATGGGCACATGATCTTTCTCACACAAGAAGTGTTAGATGTGAGTTTAAGATCATCCTAGATAGAGGCATGATTTTCATCATCCAACACCTCATGTTGTCGATTGCTCTAAATTACTTGAATTTCAAATTATCTTGAGTTTTTGAATCTCCTTGTTTTCTTATCATCCATCAACCATGAACACTCTATTAGTTATACCATAAACAAACAACGTGATCAAATGAGTAAAGAAAGAAAGGGAGAGATAGATAGCACAAGAAGAGGATATTCTTTAGGATATTTTGGAAGAAATATGGATTGGATGCAAGGAAAAGAAGCTATTCAAGCAACGAGATTGAATCTAAGTGCAAGGAGGATGGATCTTCTTAAGGAGCAAAGGATGGATGGAGCACTTAATGAAGCTAAGTATTTTCAAGTTAATGCTTGGTTTCAAGATTTTTTTTATCTTTTTTCATAATCTTGCACTTAATGTTAGTATAACATTGAAATAAGAAAGATTTCAATAGGTTAAATTGATTCTAGACCAAGATGATGAAATCAAGCTATGATTTCAAGCATTAACATGCAATTCCCCAAGAGTTTATTTTTAGAAGAATGTTTGTGCATCAAATATTGGATTATTCTAGCACAAAGCAAGCTTTTGTTTCATCAAACTGAGTTGCTATTAGACCAAGAACATATGTTTAAATATGATTATGTGTCAAAAAAAAGAACGAAATGCATCAAGGTTATGCATGTCTAACATTCTTAGTAGAGAAGGGAATTTGCATGCAACTACATGCATGGAAGTACATGCATGTTCATGACTAAAAAATGTCGATTTGGTTCTTTGCATATAGGGACTATGCATGCATTAAAAGATACATGGTATTGCAAATAGAATTAAAGTTGAAAATTAGAGTAGATTTTAAGTTGGATGGTAAAGAGACCTTCAAAAGGAGACTAAGACAATCTTAAATAAAGTTACAAGTTGAACTTCATGAATGCAACATTATTTCACATGTATATTCGACTCTTATTGTTATGAAACATGCATCTAGAATGCCGTGAGGAAGTTATGAGAAACCAATAACTCTAAAGACTCCAAAAATAAACTCTAAATAGTTAATATATATTACTCGAAATATACAAGGATAATTTCATCATAAACTATGCGAATATTTAAATTCTTGATTCTTTATGTATCTCATAAATAAGTATAAAATTTATACTTAAGTATGGAATAATCTCAAGGAGTTTAAATGTTTACTTTAAGTATGCAAATAGCTTAAAGAAAAACATTTGAAGAAGAATCAAGAGAGGGCTATAGACCATAGAATCGGTGCTCATTTAACTATTGAAAATTCTTTAAACGTTTTCTTCAAAGAACACCAACACTTTGAAATTTATAGCTTTCAAAGATAAATGTACCAAATCTAACATGAGAAAGGCTTATGGAAAGATTTCCATTAAGCATATCAAAAGAAAAAACCTTAATAAGTTCTAATTCAAGGCCTTAAGGCATAATGGTCCAAGGAAATAGAATCCAATAACTGATCTTGAATAGAGTATAATCTATAATCTAACATTCAAGGACTACTTTCTAGATAAGTGTTGAAAAGTTTCAACAGTATGCTTGAATCCAAACTATTAGACCTTTGGATATAATAAATATTTCCAAAAATGAATGGATTTGAACAAGGCGCACCTAAAGAGAACTAGAAAGTATTAAACTTTGTCATGGTAAGGGAGGTATTTACTACTTTGAAGTATTATTTTGAGTTCAATAGATCAATGAGAAATCGAAAGACCATTCCTTGAATGATCAATGTCAAGTACAAGGCACATATGAATTCAACCTTCTTAAACATTATAGTATGACTCATCGATCTTTCATACAAAAATGGATCTTAGGTATAATTGTGCTTCATAAGAATCAAAGTATAAGTTATACCTTGATTTGGATAGCTAAAAAAAAAGATCAAGATTGGACATGCATATTTTCTGGACAAGCTATTACCAAAGCTTGGATCTTGAACTCTTTTAAGGCTTTAGCAAATTATTCTTTCTAATAAAAAATCTAGAAGATTCCAAAATGATAAAAAAATAAGAATCAGTGCTCATAAAGGACTATTATACCTTGGTTTATCCATGAAGAAAAGAAAGACTATTGTACATTAAACATACTTCAAAAAAGTATCCAAGTTGGATACAAGAAGATGTTGAAAATAGATAAGAATCAAAGATGGATTGACCAATGATACATAAGCTTTTGTTTAAAATTCAATAAAAGATATAAAAGAATAAATATCGCAGAGATGATAAATTAAAGTTCATGCCGAATTTTTTATGATGATTTGGGAAACCAAATCATAAGGTAATATTCACCCCTACGTTTGGCACAAAGGAAGTAAATACAAATCCACCAATAGAGCTGAAGAGTCGTGACCAAAAGTCTAGACTTCCTTCCAAGGATCATTCAAGTGATGCAAAGAATTCAAAGATGAGGTCTTTGATCATGATGTTGATTACATAAAAATATTCAAAGCTCAACTACTTGAAGAAGATAATTTTCCATAGCAGTGGGAAAAAATAACTTCTCCAAGATAGATAGATAGTAAGTTGTTCCCAAGAAAGCCCCAAACACTAGTACTAGTACTTGTGTCAAATATAACCCAAAGGTGTTTTATCTTTGCAATCTAAAAAAGCATTAGTGCATGCTTATTCTTGAGCTGAGGGAAGTTCTCTCAGTAATCCCTAGGGTAAGCTAATGAGCTTTCGACATTCAAAGACCTCAAGATAAGGGCCAAGTCTTTATCATTATCACATCCTCAAACAGAATTGATCAAGCTCGGGAAAGCTTGCCCAAGAAGTTTTGATAGGAACTACTAATAGATTCTCTTAAAGTACTAGCAATAAGCTCATCAGTCAGTCTTGAGAGTCACCTTGTAAAGCATGAAGATCCTAAGTAGGATTAATTTTTGGAATTAGATTTTTCCCAAAACAAGGCACAAAGAGGTAAAAGGGTATAGACACATCCTAGATTTTTGGCCTAAAATGTTCTTTGCAAGAACTAGTAGGTGTTGGTCTTAGGTCTCCATTCACTTGGTTCTTTGGAATTCATTCTTGTGTTGAGAAATTTTCTTTCATGGCCAAATAGAAAAGAACTCAACATACATAGAAAGCATCAATCAATTTATCCCTTTTCTGGGGAAAGTACATAGAGTTTAATGTTATAGAATAAGGTTATGGGCATCCAACTGGTTTAGATAGATCTCAAATTGGACTTTTTGTTTGGTCCCTCCCTTGTAGGGTCAAAGTATCCAATTTAGACTCAATCATACATTGATGTGCTCTCTAGATTTATTGTTTTTAGTATAACATAAATGTTTTTAACTATTTTAATTTGTTCATTTCTATGATACCTATCCCACCTCTAGTGTATGAGAGCACAACAGAGGTACTTATGCACACATGCATAGATAGCTTATGGTTGGAGTCTGATATTGTACTAGATGGAAGCATAGTATGTAGAGACATTGTCTAGAGTTCAAAAAGAAAATGAGAGCTCTCTATGATTCATACATTAAATTTTTTCATTTAAAATGACTATAAGTATAAAGAGTGCATAAAAATTGAGATATAATTTTTATGTTTTTATATATGATCGTATTCTTGTAGTGAATTGGACGATAAAAAATATGAACTAAGTTCATTGGAGTCCGATTTTGGCACTGGTTGGTATCACAAATGATGCCTAAGTGAGAAGTAGATATTTATGTCACATCCTCGTGACAATGTGTTTATTTGTTATGTGTATGTGTGTTTATATATATACATACACACACACACACACACACACACACACATATATATATATATATATATATATATATATATATATATATATATATATATATATATATATATATATATATATATATATATATATATATATATATGTTAACCTCTCATCCGGTATCTACCAAAATCGTAATTAATAGAATATGGTTACCTAATCACAATTACAGTACAACCATCGATGTTCTAGAGACCAAAAGGTTGATAGGATTCTTGGATAGGGTAATCCTATTACAAGGCCTAAACGTTTCCTCACCCCTTCTCTATTATTCATACATGAATTGAAAAAAATAACCACGTCATAACATAGTCACCACAGGATATATCAACTCAACCACAGAAGAGAATAAAATTCAACACTTCTAATATAAGTAGAAACTTTGTATCGTTTTCTTGAAGCACCGCCAAGGGACACCTATTGCACGCTGTGAATTGAAGCACCACCAAGGGCCACCTATTGCACGTTGTGTCTTGTCACAACGTAAGTCATATTAATCTTGATGCTTTGAAATGATCAGATCCCTATTTACAAAATTTTGGATATACTTTTGACTAAATATAATTTTACAAAACTATTAATCTTTGTTGATATATTTAGGTATGTAGAGATCAATGTGTGCTTGGGATACCTAATGTATCCAAGCAACACATGATCTATAAGTGTGGTGCTTGTCAGTTTGGAAAATCTCACAGGTTACCCTTCTCAAAGAAAGGCTACATGCATGAAGATTAATTGGAGCTTTTCCACATAGATGTGTCGGGACCAAGTAAGGATCCCTCAATTTTTGGATCAAGGTATTATGTATCTTTCACTGATGATTTCAATAGGTGGACTATCTTCTATTTTATGAAGCACAAAGATGAAGTGTTCAATTGCTTTAAGAAGTATCTTGCACTTGTGGAAAACCAAACAGGAAGAAGTCTAAAGAGACTAAGGTCAGATGGAGGAGGTGAGTACTTCTCAAATGAATTTGATGCATTCTTGCAAGATAGAGGAATCAAAAGGGAAATTACAACAAGGTATACTCCTGAGCAAAATGTGGTGGAAGAGAGGAGAAATAGGTTGATTGTTGAAATAGCTAGATCAATACTACCACTTATCTTATTAATAGGCTTCCATCCAAATCACTTGATGGGATGACCCCATATAAAGCATGGGATGGTAGAAGGCCATCACTTGATCATTGGAGGATCTTTGGATGTGTTGCATATGTGCATATCCCATCTCAAATCAGAGGTAAGCTAGACCCTAAGGCAGAGAAGTGCACCTTTATAGGGTATGATTTAAATAAAAAAGGATACGGATTCTATAATCCATCCAACAAAGGTTTTATGGTTAGTAGAGATTTTATGTTTGATGAGAATGACTCTTGTTTTGAAAGTGAATGCAGGAAAGTAAAATTACCTTATGACTTGGAAGACGAGTTTCCAAGCCTCAGCAAGCAAGAGCCAAACCAAATTGAAGACATCAAATCAGATGATGAGGACATCATCAACCCAGAAGAATTCAAAGCATGGAAATCAAAAGGTAAGGTAAAGATGAAGAAGTTGAAAGACATACATGAATCATCCAATGAAGCAGTTAGAAGATCACAAAGGAAGAGCAAGAAGCCAATCAGATATGGGTATGACACTTCTCTAGTTACCAAGCATTCCATTTATCTTGCTAAAGATTTACCACTTGAAGAGCCTTCATCATATGAAGAGACAAAGACCAAGGCAGAATGGAAGGAAGCTATGGATGAAGAAATTGAAGCACTCAAGGAGAATGACACTTGGGAGCTAGTGCCAAAAGAGGAGTCTATGAAGGTACTTGGTTCTAGATGGATTTACAAAATCAAGAGAAATTCAGATGGATCAATAAACAGTTATAAAGCTAGACTTGTGGTTAAGGGTTTTTGCACAAACCCAAGGAGTTGATTATGAAGAGACTTTCTCACATGTGGCCAAAATGCAATTCTGGGATTTATATTACTCAAAGGAATTATGTGCAGGACTTGTTGAAGAAATTTCACTTGGAGGATGTTAAGATAGCCAGCACTCCTATGGAGGTAAGCTGTTATATGGAGTAACATTTGAGACAAGGTGTGAACGACCTCTTGTTCATTTAGATGGGCTCTACACATGGGTGCCAACATGGCACTCATGTGTGAGCCCATCTAAATGAACAAGAGGTGGTTCACACCTTGTCTCAAATGTTACTCCATATAACATAAACCAAAAGTTGAGTGCTCATGAAGGTGATGTGCTTAAAAATATTGCGGGATACCAAAGCATATTTGGAAGCCTAAACTATGGTACATTAACAAGGATTGATATTGGTTATGGAGTAAGTGTCTTAAGTCAATTTATGCACAAACCTAGAGCACCTCACTTGGAAGATGCCAAGAGAATTTTGAAGTATCTTAAAGGTACTCAAAATCAAGGTTTATACTTTCCTTATACTTCAGATTTGGACATAAAAAAATACTCAGATGTAGATTGGGCATGTTGTAAGGATAATGTTGGTGCAAGTCAACCATCACTTTATGTCTTGGACAAAAGGTTGAAGTCAAAAGATGAAGAAAAAACTAACAAGTCAAGCTTGAAGATAGTGCATATTTAGGAAATGAAGACTTGTATACATATGTACATTAAACTTGTAATTAGCTCACTTTTACTTTTGTTATGGTCATGAGCTTGTACATCTATGCCTATATATACAAGGATAAAGTCTGGGCATGTATGAGAGAGTATGAGATATGAAAAATTAGAAGTTGTAAGAGTCATTAGAAATTTGAGAAGTGAAGTGAATCTCTCTCATCATTCAAATGTAAAGTTTTCTGAGTAGAAGAAAAAGTTGCGCGCGATATTTTGTTGAGTACTCCTTCTATGTTTAATCTTTTGTGAAATGCTTTTGTACAACTCTAAGTCTATAGTTGAGTGACTTCTGTACAAGTTTTTAGATCCTAATTGTGATCAGCCTGAGAGAATTGAGAGTAGGAACATTTACATGTGTAAATGTGAAGAAGTGAAGTTTGCAATAGGTGCAAATTCGATGCTAATGTTTTGGTGATTTCTCCTTCTACAGTGTAAAGTTTTGAGCAAGCAGGCACTCATTCTTTATGTTGGAAGGTAAGCTATCTATGGCTAAAAGCATTTGAATAAGCGGGTTGTATTTTGAGAGAACTATGCATTAGAAATTATCGATGTCAAAATCGATTGTATAGAAGTACAAGTTTAGACATAGGTGACTTGTTTGGCATAAATCTCAAGATTTACTAAAACTTTTGAAAAGTGTTAACTTGCAAAGGGTGCAAAAACATTAGGCAACACCTCATACAAAGTTTCATTGAGAAATTTACATGTTTGATCAATCTATGAGTGGATAAAGTGAAGCATACTTTTGTGTGTTGAGTTTGTTCACAGTTAGTTCAAAATTTTGATAATCTGGTATTGGTTCTCCAAATTGGTAGAGGCTTTGAGTTATTCTTGATATAGAGGTGCTCTAACATCAAGGATAGCTTGTTCTTTTGGAGAATAACACGCTCCATAAGTGGTATACGAGCAGGAATCATAAAAATAGAAGAAAGGAGGACCCCAGCTGCTGCAATCATACATAAATCAACATTTGAAGGTTCACAAGGTGAAATCTTAAAGGAAAAACTAGAGAAGGAGGCTTGAAGGTATCAAGAAGATCAAAAGGAACTTCATTCAAAGTAAAGGTACACTTATTCCTCATAAAACTTGAAGAATTTAATACACAAGTGAAGTAAGGATGGGAGATTCTCTTCAGATAGAGAAATCGAATAGAGAAAACTATCCAGCTTGGTCGATGAGGATGGAAGCTCATCTCATGAGCAAGGACTTGATAGGATACATTACAAGTGAAGAAGAAAAAACAAAATTTAGAGATCCTAGTGTTCCAACTAGGGATGAACTCTCTGATTTGAAGACATGGATGAAGAAGGATGCTCAAGCAAGCAACATTATCTAGATGCGAGTAAATGACTACTTGCTACCTCATATTAGAGGACTTGAAAGTGCAAGTGACATATGGAATGCTTTGGAAGAGCATTTCCAAAATACTACAAAGTCAAGGAAGGCATCCCTATGGGCAGAGTTCACTACATTAAAAAAGAAAGCTTCTCAATCCATTTTTGATTATGTGACAAGAATGAAGGACATTGCAGATGCATTAGGAGCAATTGATGAAGATATTGAAGAGGATAAATTGGTAAGGCAAATTCTCATAGGTTTGAGAGGAGGTGAGAAATGAAAGCCATTCATTTTGTCCACTAAATTGTCACTAGATCATTTCACTCCTGATTTAAATCAGTTGTTAGGATGTCAAAGGTGATGTTGATAAAAGTACAGGACAAGCAATGTATTCAAAGGACAAGAAGAAGTTTAACAAAGGCAAGCAACAATTAAATGAAGAAGAAGGTACAACTAGCCAAGCCAACTTCCTAAGAGGAAGAGGAGGTGGCAAAGGTAGAGGAAGAGGCAGAAGCAATAAAGATGGAGCCAAAGCTTGCTGGATTTGTGGTACGACAAATCATTTAGCTCATGATTGTTGGCATAATAATCAGAATAACGGAGGATATAGTCAGAAATTTAATTCAAGAGGAAGAGGTGGTAGAAACCAAAGAGGTAATTTTAGAGGTAGAGGTAGTAGAGGCTACTTTGGAAGAAATGCAGGTAGAGGTTTCCAAAGTCAATCTTACAACAATACCTACTATAATTATGCTTCAGATCAGAAGGAGGATTCAACCTTGATCATGAATGCAACTTGTGAAAGACAAAGTGAAGACCAAAGAGTCTTCTACATTGACTCATGGTGTAGCAATCACCTGAGTGGTAACATAGCCATGATGACTAATTGGAGAATAAGGTGAGTAATCATGTAGTTCAAAATGGTGATAATACAAGCACAATGTGAAGTCAATTGGATCCATGTAGGCCAAGGATGGGAGCACTCTTTTGAGTAAAGTTCTGTATGTTCCTACAATTCCAAAGAATCTGATAAGTGTAGAGAAAATTGTTGAGAAAGGTTATGAAGTAAGGTTCACTAATGATGGAGTTTTTGTGGATGACCCTAGCAATGGGTATAAACAATTTGTTTCAGGGAAGAAAGAAGGAAGGTTATTCACATTGAAGATTCAAGGTAATGTTGGTCATGCCTTGTTCACTTATGAAGGACATAAGATCTCTGAGTTAGATCTTTGGCATAAAAGGCTTGGACATTTCAATGAAAGAGGTATTAAGGATATGCTTAACAATGGTTCAATGCTTGGATTGCTTAATGTTGCAGGTCAACATATGACATATAGATGTGAGGCATGTCAATTAGGTAAGGCTCATAAGCAATCATATACTAAGCATGGTTTCATGTATTCAGAGAAGCTTGAGTTGGTACACACAGGTGTGTGGGGACCATTAAAGGATTTCATTAATAATGGCTCAAGATATTATGTGATTTATGTTGATGATGCTACCATGTGGATCACTATATATGTGATCAAAGATAAATAAGAGGTATTCAATACATTTAAACATTATCATGTGTATGCAGAACGAATCACAGGTCAAAAGTTAAAGAGACTAAGGTCAGATGGAGGGGGAGAGTATTTCTTTAATGAGTTCAGTGATTACTAATGGAATGAATGTATAAAAAGGGAATTTACTTGTAGGTACTCTCCTCAACAAAATGGTGTAGCACAAAGTAGAAATAGAACTCTTGTTGAGTTTGCAAGATCAATTATGAAGGCAAAAAATTGTCCCAATTATTTGTGGGTTGAAGCTATAAATATAGCTACATACTTGGTTAATAGATTACCATGTAAATCTTTGTAGGGTATGACACCATATGAAGCTTGATGGGGTAAGAGACCTACCTTAGATCATTGCAAAGTATTTGGATGGTTGGCTTATGCATATGTGCCATCTCAATTGAGGAATAAATTGGAACCTAAAGCTGAAAAGTATGTGTTAATTGGATATGATGATAAGGAGATGGGATATAGGTTGTGGTGTCCATCCATAAAGCAATTTCTTCTGTCTAAGGATGTTACATTTGATGAGCAAGGTACTTGGTATACAATTACACTTAATATTCATGTAGGTGATGAAGAAACCTTGAATCACAAGAAAGGTAAATCAAAGGTTCAAATATTTGATGGAGAAGAGAATAATGAAGCACAAGTTGAAGTTGAAGAAGTTCCAAAGTTTGATCCAGAATGTGGTCAAACAAAAACTTCAAGAAGTGGAGAACTCAGAAGGTCATCAAGACATTAATGGCAACCTACAAGGTATAGCTATGAAACTTCTTTTTTGACTACTAAAGACTATGCTTATATGATGAAAACATAGGAAGACCCTTCTACATATGAAGAGGAAAAAGGTAAGGAAAATTGGGAGAAAGCTATGCAAGAATAATATAATACATTGATGGAAAATGAGACATGGGATTTGGTTCCTAAACCAAATAGTCAGAAGATCATTGGATGCAAATGGGTCTACAAGACAAAGAGGTATGCAGATGGAAGTTTGTCTAGGTATAAAGCTAGATTTGTTTTCAAAGGGTACGCTCAGATATATGGTATAAATTATGATGAGACCTATATTCGTGTGGCAAAGATGACAACCATAATGACATTCATAGCCGTTGCTGCATGTAAAGGTTGGAAATTATGTCAATTAGATGTAAAGAATGCTTTTCTTAATGGTTATATTTCAGATGATGTTTTCATGGAGAAAGCAGAAGGATTCAGAGATAAAAGGTATAGAAATTATGTATGTAAGCTCAAGAGAGTTTTGTATGGTTTGAAGCAGGCCCCAAGGGCATGGAATTATAGATGTGAAGTTCTTGAAGGAACTTGGATTTCAAGTATCTAAAGCACATAGTAGCTTGTGTGTCAAAGCAAGTGACGATGGGTTCATTTATATGTGCATATATGTTGATGACATAATTCTTATAGGTACAGATGAGAAGGGCATACAAAGTCTCAAGAAGCAAATGGAGAAAGAGTTCAAGATTAGTGACTTAGGAGACTTGTCAGATTTCTTGGGCACAAAGGTCTCATATACTCAACATGGAGTATATGTGACTCAAGAAAGGTATTTGAAGAGCTTATTAATCAAGTTTAAAATGGAAGATTGTGTGAAGAGATAGATAGGTATGTGCTTGAAGATGAAGAGATGTTGCAAAATCCTTGATCTACACTAGCCAAATGAGCTCCAAGTGTATATGGTGGGCCCTTTTAGATTTCCAATGGATGTATTAGACACCCTATGTACCTTGGAAGATCACTCTCAAAAAGATAGATTAAAACAGATAAGTTGGAGTTAGCTCAGAGGTGAAGAACTTGCTATTTTGGTTCATACACCTATCCAGTGTTTTGCATAATTCTCTGAGCACAGCAGTAATTAGCTTAATTCCTCTTGGGGAAGTCTAGTTAACTTAAAGCGCTAAATTTCAAGAGTAATATCATAAAAAATGATGAACCACACACTAAGAATGATGTTTAGCAAGTGATGACATCATCCCGATTTTCATGGGCTGCTATAGTAATGAGACCAGTGAGTAGACAAATAAACATAACTCCCGATTTAATAATCCAACGATTATGAAAATTTGTATGCTTATAGTAAAACGTATGCTGAATCCAAAAAGCTCTTACAAGATGAGTACAAAAGTCGGGTACCTGACAGAGAAGTGAAAATGAACTGACAGGGCTGACTTCAACTGAACATAAATGAAGATTACAACACCCAAATGAAATGAAGATTGGTGCACATATAGTAGACTTATAGAGCTAACTTTACCAAGTTAAATAACTGAAAATGATGCACCAAGCTCAGAGAAACTATCTCTGCAATCTGACTGAGAAAACTGAGAGATATGGCACTGAGTAGTACACTTCACAAAAACATGGAAATATTAACTCAAATGATCAATAAAATGAAAGTATATTGATTGTACAATACAATGGACTTACTGATACATATGTGTGCCTTGTAATCACACCTTGATATGGCATAAAGCTTAGCTCTTGGAGGTCTTCACATAGGTCTCACTAACCATGACTAAGACTACCATGTATTTATAGTTGATCTTGGGAGGCTAGCTTCCCTCGATCACTCTCCAATCAATTAGTGATTGATTTGATTCTCTATCTACCACAAATCACAAATTCGTGGCTCCTCTTTCCCTTTTTGATCAAGTGGACTCAACCACTTAATATTCTTTCACTTTTACAATACGTAAAGCCTTCAAAAGTTACAAGAGGTAGTTCACAAGTGAACTTTACATTGTCTTCATTTTAAGGCTTCTTCTATAACTTTGTGGGACTCAAGCCCATACTTAGGCTTGGCATAGACTTGGTCCAATAGCTCACCCTCAAGCCAAGTATGCTTGAGGTCTTCAATCTTCCAAGATTACCTGCAAACCAATCATGGCTTTGAACTTGCAGAGCTTTGTACCATCCAATGCTTTGGTTAGAATATCTGCACATTGTTGATGAGTGGACACATATGATATTTGAATGTCTTTGCTTAGAACCTTCTCTCTTACATAGTGATAATGAACTTCAATATGTTTAGTCCTTGCATGAAAAATAGGATTAGCAGCCAAATGAATAGAACTCATATTGTCACCATAAATAGTTGGAGTTCCAAACTCCAATCCAAGATCTTTGAGTGATGTCTTCATCCACATAGCTTCTTGTGTAGCTATGGCAAGGCCTCTATATTCAGCTTCAGTAGAAGAGAGAGCAAAAGTGGGTTGCTTCTTGGATGACCATGAAATAAGCTTTGAACTTGTAAAAGTAAGATATCCTGAAGTGCTCCTTCTATCTTCCTTGGAGCCGGCCCAATGTGCATCAAAAAATAGCTTCAAACCTAAATCAGATACATAAGGATAATAAAGTTCTTCATTTATGGTTCCTTTGACATACTTGAGAATCCTTTTGGCAGCATCCATATGTGGTTTCCTTGGTGTGTGCATAAATTGACTTAGCACACTCACACTGTAACATATATCTACTCTTGTCAATGTGGCATAGTTGAGACTACCCACTGGACTTTGAAATGATGTGATGTAACAATTCACCTTCATCTGAGCTCAATTTTTGATTGACCTCCATTGGAGTACCTGCAATCTTACAATCTTGCATCTTGAATTTTGCCAACATGTCCTTAATGTACTTTCTTTGAGTGAGAAACAAACCATGATCTTTGTAGACAACTTCCAAACCTAGGAAGTAGGCAAGTGAACCCAAATCACTTATCTTGAACTCTTCTCTCATCTGATCTTTGATCTTCTTCATACCATCTGCATCATTCTCTATCAATATAATATCATCTACATATACACATAAGTAGATGATCTCAGAATTACTCTTTTTGATAAAGAGTGAAGGATCTGCCTTGCTTGGTTGAAAGCCTTTGTCTTGCAAGAATGAAACAAGCCTGAAATTCCAAGCTCCTGGGGCTTGCTTGAGACCATACAATGCTTTGTTAAGTTTACACACATAATCAGGATAAACTTGATTCTCGAAACCAGGTGGTTGTGCCATATATACCTCTTCTGTTATCCAACCATTCAAGAATGCATTCTTTACATCTAGTTGAAGTATCTTCCAATTCTTGGAAGAGGAAATACTAAGCAAAACCCTAATAGTAGGCATCTTTGCCACAGGAGAGAAGGTCTCCTCATAATCAATTCCCTAAGTTTCTGCAAAGCCTTTTGCTACAAGCCTTGCCTTATACCTGTGAATGGAACCATCAGAATTCTTCTTGAGTTTATAGACCCATCTTGAGCCTATTACCTTCATGGATGAAGTCTTGGGCACCAAATCCCAAGTGTTGTTCTCCTCAAGTGCTTCAATCTCTTCCTTCATTGCATGCTTCCATTCTGATTTTGCTTTGGCCTCTTCAGAGGATGATGGCTCCTCTTGGTTTATGTCCTGTGCTATGTAGATAGAATATTTAGTTACTAGTGAGGTGTCAAACCCATACCTTTCTGGTTTTTTCTTTTCCCTCATAGATCTTCTTAGGCCATGATGTGATGATTCTACCTCATGTCCAAGTTCCTGCAATTTTTCTTTACCTTTAGACTTACATGTTTTGATCTTTTCCATATGAGATTCTTCATCATCCTCTGAGGTGTCTTGTTCTTCAATATTTGGTTGTTCTCTACCAAGCTTTGGAAAATCTTCTTCAAGATCATATGGTAAATTGACCTTCTGCATGAATCTTAATACCATGACTTGTTTTCATCAAAAACTACATCTCTGCTTACCAAGAATCCTTTGTTGGTAGGGTTGTATAACCTGTAACCCTTTTGATTGTTGTCATGTCCAATAAATACACACCTTTCTGCCTTTGGATCCATCTTGCCTCTAACCTGTGAAGGAACATGAGCAAAAGCAATACATACAAAAATTTTACAATGATCTAAGCTTGGTCTTCTTCCATTCCAAGCCTCATATGGAGTCATCCCATCAAGGGATTTTGAAGGCCACCTTTAATCAAGTAAGTGGCTATAGATACAGCCTCAGCCCATAGATAATTATGCAAATGCTTTTCATTTAACATGGATCTTACAGCTTCAACAATTGTCCTATTCCTCCTTTCTGCCACTCCATTTTTCTCAGGAGTGTACATTGTAGTTACCTCTCTTTTGATTCCTCTTTCTTGAAGAAAAGAATCAAACTCATGGGAGAAGTATTCTCCCCCTCCATCTGACCTTAGCTTTTTTAGTGATTTACCTATTTGATTCTCCACAAGAGCCAAATATCTTTTGAAACATGAAAAAACTTCATCTTTGTGTTTCATAAAGATTAGGATAGTCCATCTGCTGCAATCATCAATAAAGGAGACATGATACCTTGATCCAGATATTGAAGCTTCCTTGCTAGGTCCCCATACATTTGTATGAACCAACTCCAAGAGATCTCCATGCATATAACCTTTCTTCATGAATGGTAACCTATGAGACTTTCCAAATTGACATGCACTACACTTATAAATCATATGTTGTTTTGACAAATTAGGGAGTCCAAGTACACTTTGGTCCCTACAAATTTGCTTTAATGACCTTTCACCAATATGTGCTAACCTTTTGTGCCAAACTTCCAATTGTGTGAGTGTCTGACTACCATAATTAAAGAGAGCAATGTTTCTAGTGTCTTGAAATTCAAATGTGAACAATCTACCTCTCTTTTCACCTTTTGCAATTCTTGTGAATCCTTGACTTGGATCTTCAACAAATGCTCCTGCTTTTGTGAACCTGACTTGCAACCCTTTCTCTACTATCTGCGCAACACTTATCAAAGCCTTTGTAATGGTAGGGACATAGAGTACCTTACTGAGTAGGTTGATGTTTCCATCAGGTGCTTTGACATTGCCTATTTTCTCCACAGGATGTCTTGTGTCATCTCTTGTTTCTACCTCATGCTTGTTCCTTGGATCTTCCAAATTTGACAGGAGAGCTACATTTCCTGCCACATGATTTGAGCAACCTG
Source organism: Ceratopteris richardii (assembly GCA_020310875.1). Lineage (NCBI taxonomy): Eukaryota > Viridiplantae > Streptophyta > Polypodiopsida > Polypodiales > Pteridaceae > Ceratopteris > Ceratopteris richardii. Next base: position 108,987,883 of record CM035409.1, on the reverse strand, counting down.
AATCTATGTAGAAAACATGCTCATCAGATTTACCTTGTGGCATAGCCATGTTCATGAGCAATCGTGAATCCTCTTTGTTTGAGTTTTTTGTGTAGTTATTGAAGTCTCTCATTCCTTTGTAGCCTCCTTGATAGTTTGAATGATTGTAGTTGTTGTAGCTGCCATAATAATTATTGAACCTTCCTCTTGAGTAGCCATAACTTCCTCTATTGTATCCTCTACCTCTTTGATTCCTAGAATTCCTAAAGCAATTTTCAGTTGTATGATTAGTTAGTCCACAAATAGAACATGGGTTGGAGTCTTGGGATCTCCCCCTGCCTTGCCTACCTCCCCTTCCTCTACCTCTACCATGTCTTCCTCTACCTGCATAGTTAGCTTGATATGTACCTGCTTCATCATCCACTTTCTTTGCCTTTCCTTTGTTATCTTTGGACTTGCTTTTATCGGTGTATAAAGCTAAAGATTGATTACCTTTAGAGCTTTCTCCATTTTTGATAAGCTTTGCCTCTTGAGTAAGTAGTTGTCCAATGAGTGTATTGAAATAAGGTACATGCATGTCCATGTACAAATCCATAACTGTGGTGAATGCTTCCCACTTGTCATCTGCCTTCAAGCCATTGATGACCTGCCTTACAATTTTCTCTTCATCTATTACCTCTCCAATGCTTCCCAACTGATCTGCTATGTCCTTGAGCTTTGTTACAAAATCAGTCACATTTTGTTTGGGATCCTTCTTGAGAGTTGTGAAATCTAGCCATAGTTGATGCTTCCTAGCTTTAGTACTTGAAGAAAAGAAAGCTTCAAGTGCATCCCACACTTCGTGAGATGTCTTACAACTTCTAATGTGAGGCAACAAAAAATCTGAGATAGAGTTGAGGAGATAAGACCTTGCAAGTTCATCCGTGGAGCACCATGTGCTTAATCTTTCCTGCTCTTCTTGTGTTGGTTGACTTTTGTTCCTGAAGCTTGGCATAACTTCATCCCCAGCCACATAACCATATAAACTTCTACCTTGGAGATAAGCTTCCATTCTTAATGACCAAGATGAGTAGTTACCTTTGTCCAATTTCTCAATTGATGAAGGAAATCCATCTTCCATGTTGTCCAACCTTGCTCTGATACCACTGTGAAGAGATGGATAGGTATGTGCTTGAAGATGAAGAGCTATTGCAAAATCCTTGATCTACACCAGCCAAATGAACTCCAGGAGTATATGGTGGGCCCTTTTAGCTTGCCAATGGATGTATTAGACACCCTATGTACCTTGGAAGATCACTCTCAAAAAGATAGATCAAAACAGATAAGTTGGAGTTAGCTCAGAGGTGAAGAACTTGCTATTTTGGTTCATACACCTGTCGAGTGTTTTGCATACTTCTCTAAGCACAGCAGTAACTAGCTTAATTCCTCTTGGGGAAGTCTAGTTAACTTAAAGAGCTAACTTTCAAGAGTAATCTCATAAAATATAACGAACCACACTGAGAATGATGTTTAGCAAGTGATGACATCATCCCGATTTTCACGGGCTGCTATAGTAATGAGACGAGTGAGTAGAAAAATAAACATAACTCCAAATTTAAGAATCCCATGATTATGAAAATTTTTATGCTTATACAAGACAATATGCGGAATCCAACAAGTTTCAAATCATTGAATTTAAATAAGTACACACTGAGAAACAGCTCCGACAAGATGCGTAAAAAAGTCGGGTACCTGACAGAGAAGTGAAAATGAACAGACAGGGTTGACTTCAACTGAACATAACTGAAGATTGCAACACCCAAATGAAATGAACATTCGTGAGAATATAATTGACTTATAGAGCTAACTTTACCAAGTTAAATCACTAAAAATGATGCACCAAACTCAAAGAAACGATCTTTGCAACCTGACTGAGAAAACTTAGAGATATGGCATTGAGTAGTACACTTCACAAGAACATGGAAATATGAACTCAAATGATCATGAAAATTAAAGTATATTGATTGTACAATACAGTGGACTTACTGATACATATGTGTGCTTTGTAATCACACCTTGATATGGCATAAAGCCTAGCTCTTGGAGGTCTTCACATAGGTGTCACTAACCATGACTAAGACTACCATGTATTTATAGTTGATCTTGGGAGGCTAACTTCCCTCAATCACTCTCCAATCAATTAGTGATTGATTTGATTCTCTATCTACCACAAATCATGAATTCGTGGCTCCTCTTTCCCTTTTTGATCAATTGGACTCAACCACTTAAGATTCTTTCACTTTTACATTAAGCAAAGTCTTCAAAAGTTACAAGAGGTAGTTCACAAGTGAACTTTACATTGTCTTCATTTTAAGGCTTCTTCTATGACTTTGTGGGACTCAAGCCAATACTTAGGCTTGTCATAGACTTGCTCCAACAGATTGCAGGGTAGCACCTACTCCAATGGAGGTGAATCAAAAATTGAGCAGACATGGAGGAGAAGAATTCAAGGATGTGAAGTTATATCAAAGTTTGGTTGGTAGTCTAATCTATGCTACTTTAACTAGGCTTGATTTGTCATATGCAGTTGGAGTGTTGTCTCTGTTGGTGCATTTTGCCCAAGCCTACATGCTTGATATGCTTGATGTTATCCTCATTTGTAAGTCACATGAGTAGTCATGTGAACACCTCTTGTAAAAGAGTTCATTTTTATCTCTTGTATTTGAAAAAAGAAAAAAGGAAAAGGATGGCTTACCTCATGCATGATGTAAAAGAAATTTCGTGGCTCTAACTACCAAAACCCACAACTTTTTGAGCTGAGGGAATATCTCCTAACTTTGGGGATCACTTTTAGGTGGAGCCATTCGAATTCGAATTCAAAACTCCCTCCAAGAATAGCTATAAAAAGAGCAAGAAGGAAGAGGCGATTAGAAAGCCTTGTACGTGACCACTTCATGTCATTTTGTAGAGATTGAAGAGCTTACTCCATAGCTCTATCATTCTACTCCCATTGTGCAAAGATTGATTGCCAATGTGGTTGTAATCGTATGTGAATCTATACATTTATCATCATCTACTTCTCTGTTTTGTTCTCTGCTATACTCACTTAGAGCATTAACTTCAGAAGGTCATATCTCGAGTTTTACTGAACATCTTTCAGTGATTTAACTTGCGTTGGATAGCTCGTACTGTTTACTTTGTGCATATACATTTTCAAAGTCATTGAATTAATACTTTTGGAGATATCTGCATTTTACTGCTTACTGGTCTATCTCTATAGAGCCCCGAGAATTGTGGGGATGTTCCAAAAATTGTTGAAACTTGTTCTCAGTGCTCAGTTCATCATTTGAAGTGTTTTAACTTGGATTGGGAAGCTTGCTAAGTCTATTTTCTATGCCCAAAAGGAATGTTTCTAATTCCTACCAGGTTGAGAGCACTGTTCATTTTTTTTAGCAGGTGTATGTCCAAAAATAGCAAGTTTTGGGAGCTAGTCATTTCGCAACTAGTCTGTCTTGACTTAAACCTTTGGGATACATGTTCCAAAGTACTGGGCTGATGTTTTGGTGGATTTAGGAAGCTTAAAGGGTCTATTAATCAACTCTGAAGTCTCAGTTGGCTGGTGTGAAGCTGGTTGTAGGAGCACCTACTCATCTTTGGATTGCATCCACCATCTCTCTTCACAGTGGTATCAGAGCATAGTCAAGCAACATGGGAGATGGATTTCCATCAACAATTGACAAATTGGATCGAAACAACTACCCGGCATGGTCTCTAAGGATGGAGGCTTACCTTCAAGGGAGGAATCTATATGGATTCATATCCGGAGATGAAGCAATGCCAACCATGAGGAACAAAGGGCAACCATCACATGAAGAAGTGGAAGGACTTTCGAATTGGTGTTTGAAGGATGCACTTGCAAGGTCCTATATTCTAAACTCAATCTCTGATTTTCTTTTACCTCATGTCAAGGGATGCAAGACATCAAGAGAGACCTGGAATGCACTTGCTTCTCTCTTCTCTTCCAACACTAGAGCAAGGAAGAACCAATTGTGCATGGAGTTCACAACAATGAAGAAAAGCCTGAAGCAAAATGTGACTGATTATGTCACAAAGATGAAGGAGATTTCCGACCAACTTGGAAGCATTGGAGAGGTAATCGAAGAGGAGCAAATCATTAGACAAATCATGAATGGAATCAAAGCAGACGACAAGTGGGAGTCATTCACAACAGCCATGGATTTATACATGGATATGCATGTACCCGACCTCAACACACTCATGGGCCAACTCTCTACTCATGAAGAAAATATTAGCAAAGGTGGTGAGTCCTCAAGAGGTAATCAAACTTTTGCCCTATATTCTGATAAAGCTAAGGTCAAGGACAAGTCAAAGAATAGGAAGAATGAAGATGAAGGTAGCTCTTTCCAAGCAAACTTTGCAGGTAGAGGAAGAGCTAGAGGAAGAGGCAGAGGTGGAAAGCAAAGGAGGGGGAGATTCCAATCATCTCAACCTTGCAACATATGTGGCTTATCTAATCATACTACTGAAGAATGTTTCAGGAACCCGAGGAACTCAAAAGGAAGAGGATTCAATAGAGGTGGCTATGGATCAAATAGAGGTAGATACAATGGAGGCTACAACAACAACAACTACTACAACAACAATTACAACAACAACAACAACTATCAAAGTGGCCATAGAGGAAGAAGAGATTACAATAACTATGCAGAGGACCAAAGTCAAGAAGATTCATTATTGATTATGAATCTATCAGCGAAGAAGGGTAAGGATGATGATCACATATTTTACATTGATTCGGGATGCTCAAACCATGTAGCAGGAAATGTGGCTTTACTTTCTGATTTGGAAGATCCTCATAACAAGCATGAAGTAAAGACAAGAGATGACACAAAGCACTCAGTGGAGAAGATAGGTAATGTGAAGACATCATATGGGAATATGAACCTCTTAAGCAAAGTCTTGTATGTCCCTACAATTACCAAAAATTTAATAAGTGTTGGACAGATTGTTGAAAAAGGATTGCCGGTTAGATTCAATCGATTTGGAGCATATGTTGAAGACCCAAGGCAAGGCTTTCGAAGGATTGCCAAAGGAGAAAAGACAGGAAGGCTTTTCACTTTTGAAGTGGAAGATACAAAGAACATAGCTTTGTTTAGCTATGGATCTCAAACTCTAACAGAGTTGGAGATATGGCACAAAAGGCTTGCTCACATTGGTGAGAGGACACTCAAACAGATTTGCAGGGACCAAAGTGTACTTGGTTTGCCTAATATCACAAGGCAACACATGATTTATAAGTGTGAAGCTTGTCAGCTCGGCAAGGCTCATAGACAACCTTTCAATAAGAAAGGATATATGCATCAAAATCCTTTCGATCTAGTGCACACGGATGTGTGGGGTCCAAGTAAGGAGCCATCTATATCAGGCTCAAGATATTATGTGTCTTTCATAGATGATTGTAGCAGGTGGACTATTCTATTTTTCATGAAGCACAAGGATGAAGTGTTTAATTGCTTTAAGAAGTATATTGCTCTTGTTGAAAATCAAACAGGTAGGACTTTGAAAAGACTCAGATCAGATGGTGGAGGAGAATACTTCTCTTCTGAATTTGATGCCTTCTTGCATGAAAGAGGCATTAAAAGGGAAGTCACTACAAGGTATACACCCGAACTCAATGGTGTAGCAGAGAGGAGGAACAGATCTATTGTCGAAGTTGCAAGGTCCATGCTCAACGAAAAGGGATTGCCAAACTACCTATGGGCAGAGGCTGTGTCGACAGCCACATATCTCATAAATAGACTTCCATCTAAGTCACTAGATGGAACCACTCCATATGAAGTGTGGAATGGAAGAAGACCTAGTCTAGAGCATTGTAAAATCTTTGGATGCTTAGCCTATGCTCACATTCCTTCTCAAGTAAGAGGGAAATTGGATCCCAAGGCAGAGAAGTGTGTATTCATTGGTTATGATCAAAACCAAAAAGGATATAGATTGTACAATCCCACCAATAAAGGATATTCTGTGAGTAAAGATGTAATTTTTGATGAAAACAAATCATGGTTTGATGATGATAGGAAAGTGAAGGTGCCGTATGACTTGGATGAAGACTTTCCATCACTTCAACCAAAGGAACCAAAGCAGCTTGAAGAAAGTGATTCGGAGATTGACCTAGAAGACTTGGAAAGACTAAAGCTATGGAAGAACAAAGGTAAAGCAAAGATGCAGGATGCTACATATGGACCTGAGAGCTCACATCAACCACTTAGAAGGTCTTCAAGGGAGAAGAAGAAACCAGAGAGGTTTGGTTATGATACTTCTTTGGTCACCACGCACTCCATCTACATTGCAAAGGATTCAACCAATGAAGAACCTACCACATTCGAAGAAGCACAAAGCAAGAAAGCTTGGAGAGATGCAATGGATGAAGAAATGGAAGCCTTGAAGGAGAATGACACTTGGGAGCTTGTACCTAACAAGCCATCTATGAAGATAATCGGATCTCGATGGATATACAAAATCAAGAGGAATCCAGATGGAAGTATAAATAGACACAAAGCAAGGTTAGTTGCTAAAGGGTTTGCTCAAACCCATGGTATTGATTATGAGGAGACTTTCTCTCCTGTTGCAAAAATGCCTACAATTAGGGTTCTCATTAGTCTTGCTGCATCTAGAAATTGGAATCTTTATGAACTTGATGTAAAGAATGCTTTCTTGAATGGATGGATTTCTGAGGAAGTGTATATGGCACAACCTCCTGGATATGAGGATGCACATCATCCTAACTATGTATGCAAACTAAAGAAAGCTTTGTATGGATTGAAGCAAGCTCCAAGAGCTTGGAATTTTAGATTGGTGACTTATTTGCAGGACCAAGGATTCAAAGCTAGCAAGGCGGATACCTCTTTGTTCATAAAGAGGAATGGATCTGAAGTGATCTATTTACGTGTGTATGTTGATGATATTATTATCACAGGCAATGATCTTGAAGGAATCAAACAGGTAAAGAGTCAAATGAAGGAGGAGTTCAAAATAAGTGACCTCGGACCACTCACTTATTTTCTTGGATTGGAGTTGATCTACACAGATTCAGGTACACCTATGGAGCAAAATCATAGGCTTAGTGGTTATGAAGGAGAGCCAATTCAAGACATCACAAGCTATCAAAGCTTGGTTGGAAGTTTGAACTATGAAACACTCACAAGGGTGGATATATGCTATAGTGTTAGCATATTGAGTCAGTTTATGCATAAGCCGAGAAGACCACATATGGAAGCGGCCAAGACAGTCCTCAAGTACCTAAAGGGGACCATGAATGAAGGTTTGTTTTATTCATTTACTTCAGATATTGAGCTAAAGGTCTACTAAGATGCAGATTGGGCCGGATCTAAAGATGATAGAAGAAGCACATCAAGGTATATATCATTTGCAGGTTCAAAAATCATTTATTGGTCATCGAAGAAGCAACCAACCGTGGCATTATCTTCTACTGAAGCAGAATATAGAGGTTTGGCTAATGCAACTCAAGAAATCATGTGGTTAAAGTGTTTGTACACAGATCTTGGACTTCATTCTTCAACACCTCACATTTTTTGTGATAACACAAGCTCACTACATCTAGCAGCTAATCCGGTATACCATGCTAGAACCAAGCATATTGAAGTCCCCTAGCATTATGTAAGGGAGAAGCTAATGAGCAAGGATATTCAACTATTCTATGTCTCTACAGATATGCAATGTGCCGACATGTTGACTAAAGCTCTTGATGGTACAAAATTAAGTAGATTCAAGTTGATGATTGGCTTGCAGGAAATCAAGGACAATTGAAGACTTATTTGAAGGCCAAGCATGTTAGGCTTGAGAGGGAGCTGTTGGTGCATTTTGCCCAAGCCTACATGCTTGATATGCTTGATATTATCCTCATTTGTAAGTCACATGAGTAGTCATGTGAACACCTCTTGTAAAAGAGTTCATTTTTATCTCTTGTATTTGAAAATAGAAAAAAGGAAAAGGATGGCTTACCTCATGCATGATGTAAAAGCAATTTCGTGGCTCTAACTACCAAAACCCACAACTTTTTGAGCTGAGGGAATATCTCCTAACTTTGGGGATCACTTTTAGGTGGAGCCATTCGAATTCGAATTCAAAATTCCCTCCAAGAATAGCTATAAAAAGAGCAAGAAGGAAGAGGCGATTAGCAAGCCTTGTACGTGACCACTTCATGTCATTTTGTAGAGATTGAAGAGCTTACTCCATAGCTCTATCATTCTACTCCCATTGTGCAAAGATTCATTGCCAATCTAATTGTAATCATATGTGAATCTATACATTTATCATCATCTACTTCTCTGTTTTGTTACTTGCTATACTCACTCAGAGCAGTAACTTCAGAAGGTCATATCTCGCGTTTTACTGAATCTCTTTCAGTGATTTAACTTGTGTTTGATAGATCCTACTGTCTACATATAAATTTTGAAGGTCGTTGGATTAATACTTTTGAAGATATCTGCATTTTACTGCTTATTGGTCTATCTCTGTACAGCCCCGAGAATTGTGGGGATGTTCAGAAATTGTTGAAACTTGTTCTCAGTGCTCAGTTCATCATTTGAAGTGTTTTAACTTGGATTGGGAAGCTTGCTAAGTCTATTTGCTATGCCCAAAAGGAATGTTTCTAATTCCTACCAAGTTGAGAACACTGTTCATTTTTTTCAGCAGGTGTATGTCCAAAACTAGCAAGTTTTGGGAGCTAGTGATTTCGCAACTAGTATGTCTTGACTTAAACCTTTGGGATACATGTTCCAAAGTACTTGGCTGATATTTTGGTGGATTTAGGAAGCTTAAAGGGTCTACTAATCAACTCTGAAGTCTCAGTTGGCTGGTGTGAAGCTAGTTGTAGCAGCACCTACTCATCTTTGGATTGCATCCACCATCTCTCTTCACAGTCTCAATTCATGCATTGTTCTAGGAAAGAACATTGGGTTGTAGGACAAAGAGTGTTGAGATACATTAAGGGTACACTCAAGGAAGGTTTGTATTACGGTTTTACATCAGATACAAACATCAAGATATATGTCTATATATACAAGTAGAAAGTCAGCGCATGTATGAGAGAGTATGAGATATGAAGAATTAGAAGTTGTAAGAGTCATTAGACATTTGAGAAGTGAAGTGAATCTCTCTCATCATTCAGATGTAAAGTTTTATGAGCAGAAGATAAAGTTACGCCCGATATTTTGTTGAGTACTCCTTCTGTGTTTAATCTTTTGTGAAATGCTTTTGTACAACTCTAAGTCTATAGTTAACTGACTTCTGTATGTGATTAGGCTGAGAGAATTGAGAGTAGGAACATTTACATGTGTAAATGTGAAGAAGTGAAGTTTGCAGTAGGTGCAAATTTGATGCTAATGTCTTGGTCAGTTATCCTCCCACAGTGTAAAGTTTTGAGCAAGCAACCACTCATTCTTTAATTTGGAAGGTATGCTACTTGTGGCTAAAAGCATTTGAATAAACTGGTTGGATTTTGAGAGAGCTATGCATTAGAAGTTATAGGTGTCAAAATTGACTGTATAGAAGTATAGGTTTTGACATAGGAGACTTGTTTGCAGTAAATCTCAAGATTTACTTAACCTTTTGAGAAGTTTTAACTTGGAAAGGGTGCACAAACAAACATTAGGTGACACCTCATACAAAGTTTCATTGAAAAATTTACATGTTTGATCAATCTATGAGTGGATAAAGTGAAGCAGACTTTCTGTGTGTTGAGTTTGTTCAAAGTTAGTTCAAAATTTTGATAATCTGGTATTGGTTCTCCAAATTTGTAGAGGTTTTTAGTTGTTCTTGATATAGAGGTGTTGTAACATCAAGGATAGCTTGTTCTTTTGGAGATTAACACTCTCCATTAGATAACAGGAGGAGTACCTCAGGCTATCTCTCTTTTGCAGATGAAAAGACCATTTCATGGTCTTCCAAGAAGCAACCTACTGTTGCTTTATCTTCAACAGAGGTTGAATACAGAGGATTAGCCAATGCTACTCAAGAAGCCATATGGATCAGATTGCTATATGCTGATTTGAGATTACATTCTAACTCACCAATGATTTTTGGTGACAATACAAGTTCTTTTGTAACATCTTGCAGCAAATCCTATCTATCATGCTAGGACCAAGCATATAGAGGTTCACTATCATTATGTGAGAGAAAAGATATTGAGCAAGGAAATTCAGTTGGCATACGTATCCACTAATATGCAATGTGCAAATTTATTGACAAAGACACTTGATGGTACTAAACTTTGCAGGTTCAAAGCTATGATTGGATTGCAGAACATTCAAGAGGATTGATGAAGAAGACCCAGCCAAGATGTTTGGCTTGAAGGGGAGCTTTTGGTGCAAATGCCAAGCCTGCATACTTGGTTAGGCATTGCAAGAAGCTACGTTGAATTGGTTGAAAAAACCACGAACCATTGCTTATGGTTTTCACCATTAACTTTTTTAAAAGTCATTTGACATAGAAGAATCTTGTAAATGCCAATAAACTCATGGAGTTAGAAGAACTTTATGGTACTAGTTTCCTTGAGATAATATCTCCTTGTTTAGAGGAAGAACTTTTAGGTGGAAGCTCATTTGAATTTCAAAATTCAAATTTGAAGAAAGTGACCATAAAAGTAGCTTGAAATCGCTCGGCTTGTGTGCCCCCATTACTAAGTTTAGAGTTGATCATTTGATGTAACGGAGAGGCTCACACTATAGCCTACTCCTATCACCATCATTGGGCATAATATTCATGCCAATGATCATGTACAACATTGTTACATAGTATATTACATTGATGATTATATCTACATCCATCTCTATCATTGTCACTCAGACCAGTGAGCTTCTCTTGATCATATCTCAGTGATCCCTCAATCATTTTTAATGTTCTATAGCTCATTGGAGCAAGCTTAAAGTCTATTACAAGTTCTCAAAATCTATAGAAGTTTCATTTAGCCAATTGGGAGAAAATCATCTCGAAGTGGTCATTGGTCATTCTCTAAAGAGTTCCTAAAAACTCGGGGGTAAGCATCTACTTGTTAAAGTGATCTCTCAGAGTATGGTCTACCATTTTAAGTGATTCCACTTGGAATCACTAGCTTTCTTAGCAAAGTAGATACCCTCAGAAGGAATGTTTCTAATTGCTACTGTATTGTGAGTACTCAACAAAACTTCCAACAGCTATCTAGACCAAAATAACAACTTTTTGCTCATAAGCTAGTTGCAAACTTATCTGTTTTGATCAAAGTGTTTGAAGCATCATCTCCATAGGCACTTACTAAGTGTCATTGGAAAGCTAAAAGGTTCTACAACCCAACTTTGAAGTAAAATAGGGTTGGTACAAAGCAGAGATTAGCATTACCAACTCATTTCTTGAGGTGTCCATCCATCTATTCCCAACAATAAGAACACTATCAATTGAAATGTTGGAGGCATCCATGAACACATGGATGGGAAGATCCCATTTAGGCACTTGAAAATAGGTGCATGGGTTAAAATTTGTTTGAGGGATCTAAAACTAGTTTGACAAAGGTCCATCCATTGGAATTTGCATGGGGCTACAATGGTGAGGTGGGTGAGAGGGATGTGAGATGTGGAAGCCATCACAAGTGTCAACCATGCCATCATATTTTTCCTAGAAGGCAAATAATGTCCTTCGAGGATTTCAGTGGAGGAGCTTCTAGAATAGCCTTGTTGGAATTTGGGGCCCTAGGATCGGTCCAATAGTAAAACCTTTTGAGCATACACACTTAATTAATCAAGATGATAGGTGAGAGATAGAAAGAAAGAGATCTTGAGACAAGGATAGGGAACATAAGCTGAATGCTTACTCACTAAAAAAATAGATGTCCAAATTACAACATGGGAGTACTACTCAACCATATGATGTGGTGCACTCACTAATGGAAGAATAGCCAAGAAGATGATGATACAAAATTCAGATTATGCTGTTACAATTTGAGTGTATGTGAAGTGAATGAGCAATGAAGCAAACCTAAGTCTCACAAAATAGTGCAACAAATATGAAAATCAGCAAAACCCTAATTCTGAAATTAGGGTACAAAACCCTAAAAATTGAATATAAGGTTAACTTACAAAAGATAGCTCCCATCACCTTGTAGAAGACCTCTTGCTCCAAGAGAGTGGCCTCTCCTTCACCAAAACTGCACCTCCAAAGCTTCACAACTTCAAGAGTTGGCTCAAGTTGTGTCTAAGAGTGTGCCCACATGCTTGTTATATAGGTTTAGGCCTCCCAATAAAGCTCCAATGATCAATATGCAAGAAATCAGCTTTTTAGACACTAAAAATTGGGATCGCTATTTTTATAGCTTTTTGTGGTGTTTCTAAAAACCCATCACAAAAACTAGCTTTTTCTAAAATTGATCACTAATTTTAATGTGCTTTTGTGTAATTTGACTATATGACCTAGCTTTTCAAGTTTGGACCTCTAGAAAATGTTCATCCTTCATTTTGGGCTAAACTAGGGTTTGGATTATCTCCCTGATCTGACCTCTGATGGAAAAATGAAGCATACCACTAGATAGCTCTTGCAAAGCTCTATCTATCTAGCCTAAAAAAGTTTTAGCCACAACAATCCCTCCTTCAATGTCATATTGGTACAAGCTTCAGTAATCTGCAAATCTTCTCATGACTATCTCTAGTCAATGCTTTGGTAAATATATTTGCAACATTCTCACTAGAAGGAACACAAACTAGCTCAATATGCTTCTTAGCTATCTGCTCTCCAATATAGTGGTAGTGTACCTCGATATGCTTTGTCTTTGCATGATGCACTGTATTCTTTGCTATAGCTATAGCACTCTGGCTATCTGAAAATGTTTGAACGGGTTCATGTACTCTTACATCAACATAACTGAAAATCTTCTGCAACTAGACTGACCCTAAAGTAGCCATAAATGTTGCATGATATTCATCTTCACACGATGAAGTTGCAATAGTGGGTTGTCTCTTTGAAAGCCATGAGATAAGACAATCTCCAAGATAAAAACAAAATCCACTAGTACTCCTTCTTGTGTCTCTATTACCTGCCCAATCAAAATCATAGCATAATTTGAAGTTCCCTTCAAATAATTAGAGATCCGCTTTACTGCTTTCTAATGTAACACTGTCGGATTCTGCATGAACCTTGATTCTTGAGAAACTAGAAACTGTATATCAGGACGTGTATTACAAAGATATATCAAGCATCCAACTGCTTGACTATATAAAGTAGCATCAAATGACTCTGCATTTGCTATCATTTGTAAAGATGCGTTCTGATCCATAGGTGTTTGCATAGGTTTAGAATCACAAACCTTTCTAAAAGTTTCTCAATGTACTTCTGCTATGTTATATAGATACACTCATCTTGAAATAGAAACTGAATCCCAAGACAATAATGCAAGTTTCCCAAATCATTCGCATCAAATGTTTGCTTCAATTGTTCTTTGACCATCTCCAAATCTTCATCTTTAGAACCTGTGACTATAAGATCATCCACATGAATGATTGCTATAATCATCATACCCGGTTCAGCTTTAACATAAAGAATAGGAGCTGCATCTGAGTTATGGAAATCAATGGACAAAAGATGTGTATGTATCTTTTCATATCATGCTCTAGGTGCCTGTTTTAACCATATAAAGCTTTTATAAGCTTACATACCAAATGTTCTTTACCTATCTCTTCAAAACCTTGTGGCTGGTGAATATACACATCCTCATGTAAATAACCATTTAGAAAAGCAATCTTTATGTCAAGTTGATATATATGCCAACCAAGTTGTGCTACTAAAGCAAGTATTGACCTAATAACAGTCGTCCTAGATGTAGGAGCAAATGTCTCATCATAATCAATACCTTTTTGTTGTGCATATCCTTTGACAACCAATCTTGCTTTGTACCTGTCTATAGTACCATCTGCTTTCCTTTTGATTTTGAAGATCCATTTTACACCTATAGCTTTCTTTCCTTCTTCTAACTCACATAGCTACCAAGTTTGATTCTTATGAATAGAATCAATCTCTTCTTGCATAGCTTTTCTCCAAATAGGAATGTTAAGTGCATCTTTAACACATGCAGGTTCATCGTGAATTGTCGTAAGTGCCAAAATATCATGAATCTCAAAGTGTTCAGCGAAACTTACATGATCTTTTTGTTGTTGTTGTCTCGTCTGACTCCTTGTTCTTCCTGTAAAAGTTTTTATACCACTATCTTTCCAAGTCTGATATAACCATGTAGGTGTATCCTTAAATAGTGGTGATACTCTTTTTGACCCTTTAGCTTCCACAGATTTTGGAACTTGTCATTTCGAGGTACTAGGACTTTCTGGAACTCTAACTTCTTCCATTTTGGGAACCAAAGTCTCTTGTGGAATTGACTCTATAGAAGGTTGTGAAATTCCTCTTTCTTCAACTCTTTCGTGAATCCTAGGAATTTTAACACCCTCTTGATATGGCTGAACATGTAAATCTAAATTCCTTTTAAAAAATCCATAGTCATTTTCATTAATGAACTCTAGAATCTTTGCTTCTTTATCATAGACCTTATTTTCAGCAATGTAAGCATGACGTGAAAGAATAACTTCACCTATCTCTAGAACATAAAACCTGTATCCCTTACTCTCAATAGGATATCCAATAAAAACAGCTTTCTTTGCCTATTATATCTAGTTTGCCTTGGTCTTTTTTCTCAATATGTACATAAGAAAGTGATCCAAACACTCTAAAGTAACTCACATTAGGTTTTCTACCATAATAAGCTTCATAAGGTGTGATTAATTTAAAAGCTTTTGTAGATGACCTATTCAAAATGTGATTAGTTGTATGTACTGTATCAAACCAAATTTTCGGTGAAAGCTTCTTGGATGTCATCATGCTCCTCATCATCTCAACAAGTACTCTATTCTTTCTTTTTGCAACACCATTCTGCTGAGGAGTATAAGCAATAGTAAGGTTAAGGTGTTGAGTAATACCTTTCTCATCAAGAAATGTCTACAACTCATTTGACAATCACTTCTGAGAATTTGGATAGTTTCTTGATTTTCATTTTCAACCATAGCTACAAATTTCTTGAACATAGGAAAGACTTCTGACTTCAACTTAAGACCGTAGATCCATAAGTATCTCATAAAATCATCAACGAATAGAACAAAATACCTGAAACCCTGAATAGAGTCTACTCTCATAGGTCCATTCACATCTAAATGAATAATTTGCAATATCTTGGTAGCTGTAATATGACCATGTTTCTTGAAAGGTTATTTATGCATCTTACCTTCAAGACAACCTTCACATATATCTGAATCATCTGGTAGCTCAAATGAGGATAACCTCTCAACCATACCTCTATCTTTGATACTTTTGAGAGCTCCAAAACTAATATGTCCAAATCTCTCATGGCATAGCTTCATATCTTCCATCGATAACAAAGATTTGACTGCATATGCTTGACTGATTTTTGACAAAACAAAAATCCCTCCTCTATGCTCACCTTGTGTAATACACTTGTCATCTTTGTGTGATAAGATCTTACAAAGATCTCTCTCAAATACAACTTTAAAACCATCACATAAAAATGCAGATATAGATAGTAGATTCTTCTTCATTTCATGTACATATAAAACATCTGAAATCTGAAAGTTACCACCTTCTCTTGACTTTAGGGTTACTGTACCTATTCCCACAATATCCAAATCATTGCCATCTGCAATAGTAACTCTTCTACCTGTAGAATAGGAATGGGAAGAAAACACACTCAACAACCTATCATATGCTTTGTAGCACCTGAGTCAAATATCCAAGGACTTGCTGAAAGAACTTGTAAGGCTACCTCATCAAAATATACTTCCTCAATGGTGATACAGGCATAAGAATCACCTTGAGATTTCCCTTTTTTATCATCTTCTGCAACATTACCTGGTGCCTTCTTCTTTTCTGCTGCAATCCTTTTATAACATGCTGACTTAAAATGTCCAGGTTTCTTGTAGTAATAACATATTACTTCCTTCTTCTTAGAAGACTTCTCTTTAGATGTAGTAGAAACAGAATCTGAAGTAGAAGGTGAAAGAGACTTACTTTCCATCTTGGATTCTTTTTCCTTCTTCTCCTTCTTCATCTTTTTACCCTTTGATGAAGATAAAAGTGCTTCTTCATTGTCTTCCATTCCCTTCAACTGATCTTCAACTTGAAGTAATAAGAACTCTAACTCTTCAAATGTAACCTCTCTATCTCTTGTGCTAAGGGTAAGAGTGGTTATGAAAGACCGACATGAGATAGGAAGTGAATTAATCAACGTATTTACCACTTCTTCGTCTAATATTTCAACTCCTACATTTAAAAGTTGATCTCTCAAGTCAAGGAGTCTCGTAATGTGGGTTTGAATTGACTCACCAGCCTTCATCCTTGTATTTGCTAGTTGTCTCCTCAAGTGAGCTTTCCTAGCAGGATTTCTGCTCTGAAAAAATTCTCAAGCTTCAACCAAGCTTTTCTAGAACTTCTACAAGATCTCATATGTGGTAGAATATGCTTTTTGACACTCATTGCAATGTATGAAAGTGCTAAAGCATCTCCAACATCCCACCTTGCCTGATCTTCAGTAGAAGGAATTGTAGGGAAAGACCTACCTATGACTCTGGATGTAGAAGTGGTTACCTCTTCTTCGGTTGGTTCTGTAATAGTAACTCCAATACCTCTTGAAGCTCCTGTAGCCCCTTCTTCACCTTCTCATCTTGGTCTTGTTAAGGATCCATTGATGATACTCCATAAATCCTTTATCACTAACAAATTTATCATCATGAAACTCCACATGGGATAATTAGAAGATCCATCCAACATTTCAATTTCAATTCTAATCTCACTCATCTTAACTAAGTGTGTATGTCAATTATGCTCTAAGACCAAGTGTTGGAATTTGGGGCCCCAGGATCATTCCAATACTAAAACCTTTTGAGCATACACAATTAATTAATCAAGATGATAGGTGAGAGATAGAAAGAAAGAGATCTTGATACAAGCATAGGGAACATAAGCTGAATGCTTACTCACTAAAAAATAGATGTCCAAATAACAACATGGGATTACTACGCAACCATATGATGTGGTGCACTCACTAATGGAAGAATAGCCAAGAAGATGATGATACAAAATTTAGATTATGCTGCTATAATCTGAGTGTGTGTGATGTGAATGAGCAACGAAGTGAACCTAATTCTCACAAAATAGTGCAACAAATCTGAGAATCAGCAAACCCTAATTTTGAAACTAGGGTGCAAAAACTCTAAAAATAGAATATAAGGCTAACTTACAAAAGATAGCTACCACTACCTTGTAGAAGACCTATTGCTCCAAGAGAGTAGCCTCTCCTTCACCAAAACTGCACCTGCAAAGCTTCAGAACTTCAAGAGTTGGATCAAGGTGTATCCAAGAGTGTGCCCACATGCTTCTTATATAGGTTTAGGCCTCCCAATAAAGATCCAATGATCAATATGTGAAAAATCAGCTTTTTAGAAACTAAAAATTGCGATCGCTATTTTTATAGCTTTTCGTGGTGTTTTTAAAAACCCATCACTAAAACTAGCTTTTTCTAAAATTGATAGTGGATTTTAATGTGCTTTTGTGTAATTTGACTATATGACCTAGCTTTTCAAGTTTGGACCTCCAAAAAATGTTCATCCTCTCTTTTGTGCTAAATTAGGGTTTGGATTATCTCCCTCCTCTGACCTCTGATGGAAAAAGGAAGCATACCACTAGATAGCTCTTGCAAAGCTCTATTCATCTAGCCTAAAAAGGTTTTAGCCAAACTGTACAAAAAAATGCTAAGTCCAAAATGTAGAATTGCTGGAATGTGGACCATATGTACATTGACTTCCAACAAGCCTTAACCTTATCAAGATCAACGTGGATGCCTTGGTGAGAAATGATGTGACTGAAAAATTTTTAATAGGAAATGGCAAAGAGGGACTTAGCTCGATTAATTTTAACCTATATTCATAGCAATAAAGGAAACATAGTCGGAGATTATTCAAATGGTTGAAATTATTGCCGAAAACACAAAATCAGCAGGAAAGATGCGCATAAAACTAGTAAGGTAAGGAGCGAAGATGACTTGCATGCACTACTAGAAATTACTAGGTGCATTTTGGAATCCAAAAATCTTAGAAGAAATACCTTGATTTATAATGAAAGCGGTTTTGGGGATATCTTGCCCAATCATATGAACTTGATTATACCCACTATAACCATCAAGTAAGGAGTAAGTTTCACGAACAATGAATTCATCTAATATGTTGTTAAGGAATGGATTCAAGATTGTGTATGCATTAAGCTTTTGGTAGTCAACATAGATATGTAATTCCTTGTTTTCCATAGGCATAATCATAATGTGAGAAATCCATTTGGCATGCTTGATCGGCACATTGAAACCAAAGTGTATTAAGAGATACATTTCTTCTTTGAAATGTTTAGCATAGTTAGGGTTCATTCGATAACTCAACTGCTTAGCATGGTAAGCATTTGATTTTAACAAGACACGATGTTGATAAATCCTTGGATATAATCCCTTCATGTCCTTGTAATATGAGGCAAAGACATGAGTGAAATCATTCAATAATGCTAGTAAAGCGTGGTAGAATTTGTCCTCTAGAGTAGCACAAAATTTAAGTCGCTTGGGAGTAGAAGAATCACTTGAGCTACAATTTAAGATTTCGTCTTCTACAACATACAATTATTGTCCCAAACTATCATCTACTCCCCAAAATAGTTTAGATCAGAAAACTGACAAGTCCACAACATGTGGCTCAAGTGAGGGAGAATCATCTACTTCTATTGCACTTCGGCACATTGAGGAGGTTGCAAGTGACCACTAATCTAGGAAATCATCTAAATCAGGAGTTCCCAAAGACAAAAGATCTTGATTTGCTAGTGAGAAAGTAGTTTCCTCATCATCCAAAAGGCCATCTAACATGTTCATTAACTCATTCGCATATAGTCAGGGGTGAACCTCACAAGGTGTGAACTCATCTAGTAGCATTGTATGCTTATAATGATTATATTTAAAATGAGCTTATGGGAGGACCGATCACGCAAAAATTTTTCTTGCTTTAACCAGTGGTGGCCAAAAAGTAAACTATAATCTAAACTAGATTCTAGTAAATTTAAGATCACAAAATTCATATGGAAAACAAAATCATAATAGTAATATTTCAGACAAGTCTCGCTAGATGAACTCTTGATTGATCAGCTAGTTGCACAAAACATTCAATCCCCTCGATAGTATTGCATCCTCACTTCTTTCATAATGTAGCAGTTGCTATGTTCACTCTAGAACCACCATCAATCAGAACCTTGGAGATCTGATGATTTTTATAGCATACAATGATTAGGGGGATAACATGATCAACACTCCAATCTCGTTGCAAGTGAATAGTTGTAGTCAAACTGTAGAAACATCATCAAGAGAAGCATTCTATTGGAACTATTGTGTTGGGGGATTCTTGGACAAGAAGGGATTTTGAGTGTTTGTAGGAGAAAAGGGGAAGACAAGCAGAATATAATACACACTGGAAGCCTCTGCCGATTGATTATAATAAGACAAACACAATGGTGATGCACAATACAATCCAATGCTTCTATGCGAAATCCCACAGAGTGCTCAATTATAGAATACCAAATACCCAAGGTCTTGTTGCTGCCAGCCTCCTCTACACCAAACCTCCACCTTCTCCAAGCCTGCACTTGTGCACACCTTGCACCAAGCTTCCAATAAGGGGGAGGATGGACACCTTTTGTCGACATGTGCACACTACAATGAGACCTTGGGATCCTTGGGGGACTAGCTTAACACTTCTCTGCACACTTCCTTAGTCACTCTTCATGCACACCTTGCACTTTACTTCTCTGCATCGCACACTGTGTTTCTCTTGCACTTCTCTCTCTTGCCCTCACTTAGACTATGCTCTCCTTGCTTAGACTTGCTTACACTTGCTTAGTCTTGCATAGTCTTGCATGGTCCAAGAATAGTCCTTGCCTTGATTTGAGTGTCGATTCACATACGCTCCTAACTGCAAGAGTATCTTGGTGCTCACTTTGATGTCCCAAGATTGTCTCCAAAAGTGGGTAGCAACGAATCCCTGTTTTGTCCTGTAGTGACTTAAAACTAAAACCAAAATTTTAATTGCGGGGCCATACTTCCACTTTTGCGTACGCTGTTGCTTCACAAACCTTCACATTTTCCTTTTAAGTCTTCACTTGTGCACTTAAGAGAGGGTTCACCTGAACCTTCCAAAACACTTTAAAAACACTTTGAACCTTAGAGAAATTAGAGAAATACCTCTGCAACCTGCAACCAACTTTCTCCAATTTACTCTTTGTGAACAATTTATTGTGCACTACCTATGCACT
Source organism: Ceratopteris richardii (assembly GCA_020310875.1). NCBI lineage: Eukaryota > Viridiplantae > Streptophyta > Polypodiopsida > Polypodiales > Pteridaceae > Ceratopteris > Ceratopteris richardii. The sequence continues at coordinate 108,967,477 of CM035409.1, read as the reverse complement.
TTGATAATTGAACTTTCAACACTTTGACTTTGCCCATGTTGACTTTGACCTTGAACATGTTGACTTTGACCAATTTGACTTTGACCTTTTGACTTTGATTGTAGTTGACTTTGACTGCAGTTGACTTTGACCAATATAAGTTTTATGGGCTCAATAGTTGCCCACCACCTAATGTGCTCTTTGTCTCAGAGAGCTATAGCCAAAACTCTAAGCATATAGTACACCATGATTCTTGTGCTACAAAATCTGCAAAAGGACACTTGAGGAGCTACCAAGTCCACTAGGAGCAGGAGAGAACAATCACTAGAGAAGAAACCAAAATTGGAATTTTTTGCATGTAAAAGCAAAGGAGGGCATTCGGAGGTTAGAAAGGAGGGGGAAGGGAGGGTTGAGGGGCGGAGATGGATAGGGCAAGGAGGGGTAAGGATGTGACTGGGCAGAAGGGTAAAGGGAGGGTGATGGAGTGGGATTATGGGGTTTGGAGAGGGTCGAAATGAGTAAAAAGTAGAGCTATAGAGGGTGCATATGGGAAATTATGAAACATATGGCAAGATAAAGTGAGAATAGACCATGTGGAGAAATTCTGGAAATAAAAACCCGAGAGAAAATTGCACAAAACATGTGGGTTGTGATCAAAACTCAGGTAAAAGTGTGAATTTGAAAAAATGAATGCAGAAAAATGAGTCCAAAGGTGCCAAATTACATGAGAATGACCCCAATTTTGAAAAAAATGGCCAGCCGAGGTACGATCGAGAGACAAAAAGGTTTTCTCAAAAAAATAAAAAATATATAATTTTTATATATTATAATTATTAATATAAAAATAAATTGAAATTTGCTCTCCCCTTTTTTTGACACAAAACAATAAAAAAAATAAAAGATAAAAATAAAAATCAAAATAAAATAAAAGGGAAGGAAAATAATAAACAAAATATAAAATTAAAAGAAATATAAAAATAATAAAATAATAAAATAAAAGAAAAAAAATAAATAAATAACACAAAAATGGACGGGGGGTGGGGGGTGGGATAGAGAGAGAGAGAGGGGGAGGGAGGGTGGGGGGAAGAGAGAGAGAGAGAGAGAGAGAGAGAGAGAGAGAGAGAGAGAGGGGAGGGAGTCTTTTTTGAAAAAAAAAGAAAATCCGTGAGGGGCGTTTTTTTTTTATGAAGGTGAAAATATCAAAAAAATTTGGAAGAAATCTAGAAAAAATCCAAAAAAAAAAATTGCAAAAGAAATCCAAAAAATTCTCAAAAAATTTTGAAAAAATTTCCTACATGTCTAAGCCAGTTATTTCACTCAAAACCATACAGAGATTCCTTTATTCTTCCAAGTTGGCAAGAAAATGACACTTTAAAAGGATGAAAAATACCAAAAAAATTCAAAAAGATGCTTGAAAAATTCTCGGAAAAATTCCAAAATTATACTTATGCCAAGGCCTATGAAAGGGTTTCAGAATTTGCTAAAAATGCAAAGATCAAGCATGAAAATGGATAAAAACTACTAAAACTTAAGCAAAAAAATGATGGGAAAAGACTATGTACAACCTGGATAAATTTAGCAGGTTCTAGGTGATCCATAAATCTTCACTTTTGTTGATGATAGGCCTTGAGCCTTGATATGTTGACTCAGAGAAACTCCTCCATAATCTCCACTTGTGCTGCACTTCATTGGTTTTGTCTTCTTGTTGGGCACACTGGTCATCTGATAGGGGTACCCTAAATCCTTCATTAGAATATTATCTCCTCCATACTGCATTTTTTGAATCTTTGTTTCAACAACTTTATGACTTAATCTGCAAAATTCCATTTTTACTATTCTAGTTTCTTTATCCAATGGAACCCTCTGTTTCCAAAGATTTGCAGGTACTCCTTTCACATCCTTGTAAAGCCCTACACTTACTATCATAAAAATTGACATAACAGATGATATCCATACCAGTATCCATAAAAACGTGGCCATTGACATATGATTTGAAGTAGTTGCATCATTGTTGTACTTAAGAGCTTTTCTTTTTTTCTCTCTGCTATGGCATTTGACTGACACTGTTTCACTCAAATCAACAACCTGAATGATGTCGTCCTTTTCTTCATATGTTTCCTCTCTACTTGAGTTTGGAAAAATTCCATAGCAGGAGGATGGGTCTTCTACATGGAGCTAGGCCAACATGTTTTCATCTTCATATAAATTAGCTTCTTCAAATAGATGTGCTTCTGGGTTGTCCAACAATTCTTCTTCCATACAAATACCAATTGTCTGCATCATGTTGGTATCTCTTTGGTTGTCTGTACCTTCTTGTAAAATTATCTGTTGTAACTCTTTCCCCTCTTGCTTTACCCACATTGTGTCCTTGCCCCAGTCATGCAGCACATTGGCATGCCTTAACCAAGGTCTCCCAATTAATAGGGGGAAACTTCCTTCTAGCTGTGGGAGCCTTAAAACAACAAAGTCCAAGTTAAGGATGGTACCTTGTATCTTGACTAGGACTCCAGGGACCACTCCCATAGGCTTAACTATGCTTTGGTCGGCCATTGTCACAGTGAAATTGGCAGGTCTTGAAGCTCATGACCTTTAATAGAGACTTCAAGGGCGCTTGTAATCTGTGAGGGGTGCTTCCCCTACACTTTTATTATTATGCATACCAACAGCCTTTACCACTAAACTTGTTGTGGACATTTCATCAATTATCTGCAAGAGTTCTGACCTGAATTTCCCATCCATCTTTATTAAATCAAAAATATTGACCTCCTTTTTCATGGACTTGAGTAGTCTAGAAGCTTTTGATTCCTTAAGAGCATGGGCTCCATTTGACTTATCAAACTCCTCATGAGCCCTGTTGAATGCGTGTCCAATGGCATCACTGGTACCTATAAAATTTTCTTTTTGCTTTATATTTGCACCTGTTGTGGCTTTGTCTTCAGATGCAACTTTTTCTTTGTTCAATCCATTAATCATTGATTCTTGAGCTATTTCCACTTGGGCCTTCCCCTTGCTTCTTGTCTGCACTGTAAAAGATTCAATTTCTTCTAACTGCACCACCCTAGTAGATGGTGATGGCACCCTAGCTTGATCTACCATTTCTTCTTTGCACAGAAAAATCATTTGAATGTGGGGCCCAGATGAAGATGCGTGGTTCTTAGGACAAGAATTAGTATAGTGCTCTCTAGCCTCTGGGCAGTTCCTACAAGGAAGGGTAGTTTCTGGTAGAATGCACGTCCTTTGATAATGCCCACATTCTCCACATCTAAAACAAATAATTGGCCTCCTTGGCCCATTTCCAAAGTTATCCCTCTGTCTAGTGTTATAATTGTTACCTTGATTGGGTGCAGCTTCCATCACATTTGTTGGTGGTAGGGGTCATCCTTGTGTCCAATATGTTGTTACATGCATTCCCCTTGATTGGCATTCCTGGGCCTCATGACCATCTTTCCTGCATAATTGGCAAGTCACACTTAACAGAGGACATTCACTTACTATATGACCTTGCTTATTGCACATGGTACACCAAAGTCCACTCTTGATGCCATCCCCTTTGAGTTCCTGCAACTCTTATCGCAGCTGAGGCAATTCCTCTGCTTGGGCCTCCTCCTCCTTTTGGAGCTTTAATGCCTCAATCTCCCTCCTCAACTGAGTAACAACATTCTCCTCCTCTTTGTGGGGCTTATTCCTTCTTAAGACCTCCAGATCCTTCCCTAGCTGGATTACTGGATCCTCCATTTATGTAGAATATGGTCATTGAGAAGAAGTTGCTCCATATTGTTGCCTTATCTGCTCCATTCGTGTAGCTGTGTTGATGAATTCCTCTATGGAGGCTGTAGGCAACACTAATTCCTTGATTTTACATTGGGTGGTCACTGGAAGTGCCTTAACTAACCATTTCTTAACAAAAAAAGTCATGTGGAGGATCTGACAACTTAGCCATTAGTGCCTTAGCCCTAGTTACAAACTCTGGAAATTTCTCACTTGGACCCAATCTCAAGTTTTCTAATTCCTCTATGATGATCTCTATAGTATTTCCATGTTGGAATTGATTTTTGAATGCACCTTTCATTAAGTCCCAAGTTGTAAAATGGTTCTCAGCGAATTGGCTAAACCATTTATTTGCCAATCCTTCTAACGTGGTAGGGAAGAGTATCAAAAAGGCATCCTCCCTGACCATTAAGACTCTAGTTTTGCATAGTGCAAAAAACCTTCTAATATGCTAATCCGGATCTTCATGAGCTAGGCCTTTAAAAAAAGTAAATTTTATATTTAATCTTGATAGTAAAGTTTCCAAGTCTACCTGTCCTCCCATGTTCTTTACTGATGAGGTTGAAGATTGTGTACTAGAGGATCTTCTAACAGCCTTCCTTCTTGTTTGCTTGCAGGTGACCCTCAATATTTGGGACCGGGTTGCGGTCATGGGCTATTCATAGTCCTTTTAGTATGAGATAATTGATACGAATATTTACCTCTTAGTCCACTGAAGTAGTACTGTCGGCACTTGAGCTCTTCTACCCTTTGCACTTGGCTTCTCCTATGCTCAAATCTCCTTGAAGTCCTACTCTGCATGCCAAATTTTGTTGGGGGATTCTTGGACAAGAAGGGATTTGAGTGTTTGTAGGAGAAAAGGGAAAGACAAGAAGAAAGATACACACTGGAAGCCTCTACCGATTGATTATAATAAGACAAACAAAATGGTGATGTACAATACAATCCAATGCTTTTGGGCAAAATCCCACAGAGTGCTCAATTACAAAATACCAAATACCCAAGGTCTTGTTCCTGCCGGTCTCCTCTGCACCAAACCTCCACTTTCTCCAAGCCTGCACTTGTGCACACCTTTCACCAAGCTTTCAATAAGGGGGAGGGATGGACACCTTCTGTCGGCATACGCACACGGCAATGAGACCTTGGGATCCTTGGGGGACTAGCTTCGCACTTCTCTGCACACTTCCTTAGTCACTTTTCATGCACACCTTGCACTTCACTTCTCTTGCCTTCACTTAGACTATGCTCTCCTTGCTTAGTCTTGCTTACACTTGCTTAGTCTTGCATAGTCTTGCATGGTCCAATAATTGTCCTTGCCTTGATTTGAGTGTCGATTCACGTACGCTCCTAACCGCAAGAGTATCTTGGTGCTCACTTTGATGTCCCAAGATTTTCTCCAAAAGTGGGCAGCCAATGAATCCTTGTTTTGTCCTGTAGTGACTTTAGACTAAAACCAAAATTTTAATTGGGGGCCATACTTCCACTTCTGCGTACGCTGCCACTTCACATACCTTCACATTTTCCTTTTAAGTCTTCACTTGTGCACTTAAGAGAGGGTTCACCTGAACCTTCCAAACACTTTAAAAACACTTTGAACCTTAGAGAAATTAGAGAAATACCTCTGCAACCTGCAACACACTTTCTCCAATTTTCCCTTTGTGAACAATTAATTGTGCACAACCTGTGCACTTTGATCCTGAACTTTGAACACTTTGACTTTGCCCATGTTGACTTTGACCTTGACCATGTTGACTTTGACCTTGAACATGTTGACTTTGACCAATTTGACTTTGATCTTTTGCCTTTGACTATAGTTGACTTTGACTGTAGTTGACTTTGACCAATATGACTTTTATGGGCTCAACATATTGTCAAGCCGAGATTAGGGTGAGTAGTTGACCTAATGGTAAGGTAATTGGTGATTTGGTAAGAATGTCCCATGCACTAGCCAAAATAGGATCATCAAATGAGGTTCCTTACTTAGTTCTTGTAGAGGTGTTACATTCGATTGTGGATTTGGAATTGCATCAGTGATAGGGTTGGGTGTTGGGAAGATTGGAGATTTGTCTTAAACTCATTTTTCTATATTTGTCACCATATACTGTTGCTCTTTAAATCTTTGTGTAAAGACAACAATTATCAGTTGCATGAATCTTTTGAATCTATTCTATATAGTAGTTGTCTATGCTTCAGTACATGTGATAATCATCATATTAGACATCAGGTTTTGTTGTTCTTTCTTTTTTTATCATATTCTTGAGCATCCTTATAGTTTCCATGTGTATGCCCTAGTTCTCCATAGAAGTGATAATGCATGGGTATACCTTGATTATTTGAATTTAGAGTTTCTCACATAGAATACCATAGTTTCTCATATTTTGAGATCAAAAGGAAGATTAGGGCACTTACATTATTCTGTGTTTTCCCGTTGTAAGAGGATTGTTATGTGGAATGATCAGTTCTTTGACAAATAACATAGTATACTAGATTTAAAGCACAGTTTGCAACAATATGCATTGGGTTATTAAATTTAGTGCATAATATCTATTTCATTAGGTTCTCATTAGTAGATTTAGTTGTCTTAAATGATGACCATTTTATTTCTTCAACAAAACCACCCAGTTTGTGCTCTAATTGCAAAGCCATATCTATAATGACATCCAAGTGCATAGATCCAACGCATCTGATAATCATTATCTATTGCAATTGCAGATTTAGTTCATTTATAAATCATCGAGTAATCATATCAGTGGGAAATGTGTTTTCTACCAAGATTTGATGAAGATGCATATGAAATATAGTAGAATATTCTTGCACCATTTGTTCAGCCTTCTGTTTGTTATTCTACAAGAAGTTGAAAACTTAAGTTTGTGTTTTCTTCAATCTAAATCATTGTGGAAAAACATCTTTCACTATAGTGTAGGTCCAAAAATGATCGGGCTCAAATTTCATTAAACATTTGGTTGCTTTATTCACTAAGATCAATTGAAACTTTTGGCCTTATATTGCCCATCACTAGTGTATTGGTAGGATTTTATGAGACCTTGTAACTGATCTCAAATGCTCAAACATGAGTGTTGGGATCATCTTTTGAGAAGGAGATGCAAACTTTAGCATACCAGAGTGATTGTTCTTTGGTCATGATTCCTTATCTACCTATACTTGGGATAATGTTGTCTTGATCGCAATACAAGCATACCTTCAATCACACCTTTAATTCATGTCCATCCCCAACAAGATTACTAGTGTTAACCTCTCATCTGGTATCTACCACAATCGTACTTAATAGAATATGATTGACTAATCACAATTGCAATACAGTCATCAACATTCTGTAGATTGCTAGATTGAAAGGGTTCTTGGATGGAACACAATCCTATGAAATGTCCCTAAACTTTTCCTCAACCCTTTGTATTATTTACACACAAATTTAGTAACTCACCACTTTGTAACATAATAGACATAGAATATAAAAACCTACGAATAGAAAAGAACATAATTCAACACTTCTACTATAACAAAAAAGAATTTATGCTTTTTGTCTAGATCACCAACGATGGCTACCTACTTTGCATCATGTCTCATCACTACATAAGTCATTATATTAATCTTGATGCTTTGGAGATGTCTCATCCCTATTTAAATGGTTCAGATAAACTTTCGACTAAATATAACTAAACAACAATATTTATCTCCGGTCCTAACATATACACACATACAAATCTACACGCACACACACACACACACACACACACATATATATATATATATATATATATATATATATATATATATATATATATATATATATATATATATATATATATATATATATATATATAATCCTAATGATATATAACCTTGTGTTAGGATTATATATCATTAGGATATGAGGGAGTACAACTTCCCTTAATTCAAGAAGACACAGTTCTTCCTATATTGGTAGGGAGCCTTTGGTACATACATACATGCATACATACATAATACATGCATAAATGCATACATATGTATAAATATTGCATACATTCATGCATACATATTGCATATGTGCATGTCTACATACATACATATGTGAGAAAATTAAGTCTAGGAAAAGTACATGGAATGTTCCATGAATATTGAGTCTATAAGTAGATCTATTCATTTATTTTCATTATTACTATCATTGTGTTTGAACATCAGCATAGGCTCATCTTCATTATCTTTATTGATTTTTGCCATTTATTCTATTGTTAAAGTTGTGTTTTCATAAATGAAATCATATGTAGAGGGATTAATATCAACTTCTCGTAGTTCTTCCTCCTCATCATTTGTAGAATCATCATGTAAATTATTATGGTTGTCATTATCCAAATCATTGCCACAATAATGTAAAATATTCTATTTTCTCTCTTACTTGCTGATATGTCAATATTTGATGATGAATCATCATCATAATTTTCTTTGATCTCTATTATAGTTAAGTTATCAAACAATGAACAACTTGTAGATTGAAGATGAATGACTCACCACCAAGGATGAGCATGAGGATTTTCATAAAAAATTATTGTTAAAAAATAATAGATCTTATTATTAAAAAATATATATTTTTTAGTTGTTGAAGATACAAAACGATATTTCATAGGTGCCAACAATTGTCCCTACATAACCAAGTTCACTATTTATAAGGCTCATGTCTTTTGAACAATGCCAGAATCCTCTATTTTCCATAAAGAATCAATAACTCTGATTTTGATATGTTGTCCATATGCCCACATATTTTTTTACATTCAAACCTATAATAATAAGTAAATTATTAGAAGAACAAAATATATATGTGCAGGATATTAGCAGAAAGAAATTATCTTTGTTTCACACCCTATCATTTAATCTTTCTTCACCTCTGATATTGTTTCATTATTTTGATTGTCTTGTTGCATATGAGTGTATAACCAATCCATTGTTGGAAAGAGAAGGAGGTCAAGCAAGAGAGTGGCGTGGGATTGGATGAGTCCCATGGGTGCATCGTCCCTTGTCTAGGGAGTGGCATCTACACGTTGGGTGCCTTGCCCTGGTACGGTGGTTGGTCATCGAAAGTGTGCCCCCCCTCGAAGAGAAAGGGGAAAAGGCACTCAGTCACGTGGGATGATAGACATAAGACGTATGCATCACGAACAAAAAAAGGGAAATACAATAAAATCCTGGAAGGTGTGCGATAAAAATAACTATGCTCAATGATGGTGATCGATATACAAATGACTCTAAATAATACTAAATACTCTGCCACAGTGCGGAACACTCAATACAAAATAGTCTTCTCGACTACAATGCCAAAAGATGCTACAAGCTTCTCTTTCTTTCTTCACTTTGGTCTTTGTGGCAAAAATTTTGCTTCACTTTGGGTCTTCAGTCTTTGTAAAATTCTAAAAGCTTTTCTTCAAACACTTCTCTTTACTTCAAAGCCACACAATAACCTGGAGAGAAAAATCCACGGGGGAACTCTTGAATTTATCACTTTACTTCAATTGTTTCTTCAAATCATGAGAATCTGGAGAAAATCCATGAAAAGACTCTTCACTTTGGTCTTTTAGACTTCTTCCTCACTTGGGGTCTTTAACTTTTCTTCATATCTCTTCACTTCAAATCATGAAATAACCTAGAGAGAATCCACATGGGGAACACTTCACTTTGGTCTTCCAAACTTCTTCTTCAATTCATATAATATTACTTGGAGAGAATCCATGAGGAAAAACCACAATTATCATTAGTACCTTTATTAAGCACACTCATAAAAAAATACATATAATACCTTAGTATGTTTTCTTTTCATTTTTCATTATATTTTTACTTTTTGCTTTAGGCATATTCTCATTTTACAATTTTTCACTATATTTTTACTTTTTGCGTTAGGCATAATCTTATCTACCAAATGAAACAATTATATCATCATTTTGCTTAGTTCATGAAAGGGATACTATCACAACATTTTCCTCATATGTTCTTAGAAACAAAGAAAATGAAAGCTCCCTTTAATTACAATTAACACACAATCCGGCTTAATAATATCTTCTGAATGTGTAGTTTATTTTTGTTGTATGCTTTGGTCCTTCATGACGAGTCATCCACCATATATTTTGCTATCAATCCAAAGGTCATAAGTCTTGCATTACCTTTTGAGTGAAGAGAGATAGTGTTCACTGATCGAATCAGGATAAGGGTAGCAGATATAATAATGTTATTGGGGTTGCATGTTATTTTTGGGGCAAGCTCAAGTGCATAAAAATAAATCCATTTGTGGTGATAACAGTAGGTATATAATAATGACAAACCTTCTTTTGTGACAATAGATTTTCATTATACCAGTACACAAAATTGATTACACTAAGTGATTCAATCAATAAAGATAAAAAAAATCCTATTGACTTTAGATTGAAGAAATGTTTATGCTATGACCGCGATCTTCTTAGTTGTTCTTTGTATATCCCCCTGTCTTTATCTCTCTCTTTCTCTCTCTCTCTCTCTCTCTCTCTCTCTCTCTTTCTCTCTCTCTCTCTCTCTCTCTCTCTCTCTCTCTCTCTCTCCCCCCTCCATCGCCATCACCATTTGTAATCGACTTTCTTCATCCTTGCTATATCTCTTTCTCTCTCTCTCTCTCTCTCGCTCTCTCTCTCTTTGGTAAGTTTGTCATCAATCCAATGCCATCTCTCTATTTTTGCTATATCCTTCTCTCTCTCTCTCCAATCTCATCCTATTGATTTCTCCCGATTTGCCATCTTCATTCTACCGTGAAGTACTCTCTGTATCTCTCTCTCTCTCTCCATCTCTGCCATCATTTGTATGTAGGATCCCTTTCATCTCTCTCTCTCTCTCTCCAGTCTTGCCTTGTTGATTTCCCTCAATCTTCCATCTTCATTCTATCGCAAGGTATTCTTTGTTTCTCTCTCTCTCTCTCTCTCTCTCTTTCTTTCTCTCTCTCTCTCATCTTCTCCTATCAGTAGCCTCAGCCATGCATGATTCTTTTCATCTCTCTCTCTCTCTCTCTCTCTCTCTCTCTCTCTCGTCTTCTCCTATGTATAGCCTCCACCATATGCGATTCTTTTCATCTCTCTCTTTGTCTGTCTATCTGTGTGTCTGTCTGTCTATCTCTCTCTCTCAGTAGGCCCATGCATAGAATACAATAATGCATGATATACAATCGCATCGACATACAGGATGAGAATCAATTTCGCCTCGAATTGAACACAAAATGGATAGTAAACAGTTTACAAGGTGGATCGATGATAAGTATTTAGAGAATCCTTTCTCTCTCTCTCTCTCTTTCTCTTTTTCTCTCTCTCTCTCTCCCTCTCTCTTTCCCTCTCTCTTTTCTCTCTCCTCTCTCTATCTCTCTGGCTCTTTCCTCTATCGCATTCTTGATTTAGGTCCTGTTGGACGCTCCACACGAAGAAAAAAATGGATTCGATTAAGGCACATCATCAATAGGGAGAGAATAGTTCTCACTCTCATTTTTGTCTAGGAATGTGCTCAACGGCCATGAGTATGATCTCTGTTATAAGTTGTTATAGCTTAATGGCATACAAAGCTCACACTTTGTGTGGTTTAGAGGTGCAGTGGCTAGACCACCACAACCATCTAAGCATTTTAGCATATTCATTCCTCATGCATCAGAGAAGTGCAAGATTGGTTGACGGCATCTATGCCAGGGGCTCCGAAGGTGCCCATGCCTATTGGAGAAAACACCAAATCACCCACTCTCTTGCCAATTCTTAGGCTTCTAAAATGTCAAGGGGTTGCAGCTAACCCAATTTTTTGTGCATATGTTGTTGTACAGACTCCCTCTCATTCTCTTGCACATCCATAGTAGCCAAAAATAGGGGTCCATGACTCTCTCCTCTCTCTTGTGCATTGTGAATGATACATTGAATATCTCTCTCTTTCTATAGTGTTGCAAGAGCTCTGTTATTGATATAAACCTCTCCAAAGCATTTCTTTGAATTTAATTATTAAATCATTTAAAGAGATGATTCAATCAAATAACTCTAGTGCAATAGATACATAGACAAATATACAAATGTATCTCTTTCCCTCTGTGTGCAACACACATCAACACTAAAATCAATATTTCTTTTCTTCCCTAATGATGTTACAACACCAAAAACAATTCATCCTTTCTCTGTTTCCCCCCCTCCCTCTCCCTCTCCCTCTCCCTCTCCCTCTCCCTCTCCCTCTCCCTCTCCCTCTCCCTCTCCCTCTCCCTCTCCCTCTCCCTCTCCCTCTCCCTCTCCCTCTCCCTCTCCCTCTCCCTCTCCCTCTCCCTCTCCCTCTCCCTCTCCCTCTCCCTCTCCCTCTCCCTCTCCCTCTCCCTCTCCCTCTCCCTCTCCCTCTCCCTCTCCCTCTCTCTCTCTCGGCCTGGTAACCAAAACATGGAGAGCTTCGAGGGGTGATGATCATGGAGAGAGAATCAAAATAGTGTTCGTAAAGCATAAACATAAAAGTAAAGCATGAACAAAATGAATGAACAAGAAAAGGGCATGGAGTGTACCTAGAGAGAATCCATGGGGAAATCCAAATGAGCACGGGGCACCTAATTATAGCTTTCCCTCAGGTTCCCTCTCTAGAACTCTAGAAAATTCTAGCTGCTTTCTCCTTTCTATTCTTAGAGAACTTCCTTTTTTATCCATTCTATTTCTGGAATCTTCTTCCTTGATTTTTTTCTATTTCTGGAAATCCAATCTTTTCTTCCTATTTTTTATTTTTCTCTTTTTATTTTCCTAACTTTTCTTTTTCTATTTTTATTTATATTTTTCCTTTTTATTTTTGATGAAGGTTTGGTTTCACAACTATGTACAAATTAAATGAAACTAGGGGTTTAGAACTAGGGTAAATGGTAATTCTAAGGTTCCAACCTAGGGTTTTTATTTGAGAAGAGTTATAATTTCACTCTGATTAAGATCAAGCACATCAATTAATGAGTTTATTTACACTTATGGACTAAAATTCTAGGGTTTCTAAGGGTCAAGACTAGGATTTGAAGGGTGTCAAAATGAGGGTTTCAGGGGTTTAAAGTTAGGTTAAGATCTATTTACAAATATAAAAATATAATGTATAGAAATGACATGGTTTCTCATTACAAAAACAATCAAATCAACCAAAACTTGAATTCTTTGCAGTCAAACCAATAAATTATCATTAAAAAAACAATGAAATGAATTTGAAAAATTTCTTCTTGGTTTACACTCCCTGAGGGATTTCATCCGGACACTGTGAAAGAAGATATTTGTATAGTCTCATTAATATTATATCTATATTTCTTATTTCTTTGACTTCTACCTCATCTGATATCAATAGAAGTAGAAATAGGACCATGCATGTGGAGCTTCATCAACTCTCTCCAGATATTCATTGAGATGATACATGCATTCTTCAAGCATCCATCCCTTTTTATGGATCCTTTTGGTTTTTCTCTTTATTACACATAACCTTTCAATATACCCATAAATGTCTCAACCCAAAAAATCCGTCGAGTGGTTACAACTCAAGAAATATCTATTTCATTCAGAAGATGGATCAATAAATGAACTTTTATTTCAAAAAATGAAGTTGAAAGCTCTTTGTTCATGATATTGGAGCAAATACCAAGCCTTCACACTTGGCTAAGCATTGAAGAAGTCATGTGAAATGCCTTGAAGAACCACATGAACCATTGCTTATGGTTTTTACCATTAACTTTTGTAAAAGTCATTTGACTTGGAGGAATCTTGTAAATCTACTAAAGTTGTGGAGTTAGATAGAATGAAAAGTCACGAATTTACTTAGAGAGAATATCTCCTCATTTAGAGGAAGAACTTTTAGGACGTGGAAGATCATTTGAATCTCAAATTCAAATTTGAAGAAGTTCTCTATAAAAGAGAATTGTAAACTCGCGACCATTTGTGCCCCCATTTCTGAGCATATTCTTGATCATATGATGTATTTGAGAGGCGTACACTATAGGCTACTCCTATCACCATCATTGGGCATCATATTCATGCCAATGATAATGTATAACATTGATACATAATACATTACATTGTTGATTACATTTGTCTTCATCTCTGCCATTATCACTCAGAACAGTGTACTTGTGATGCTCATGTCTCAGTAAGTTATTATTGATTTCAGTAGGTAGACTATCTTCTACTTTGTGAAGCACAAAGATGAAGTGTTCAGTTGCTTTAAGAAGTATCTTGCACTTGTGGAAAACCAAACAGGAAGAAGTCTAAAGAGACTAAGGTCAAACGGAGGAGGTGAGTACTTCTCAAATGAATTTGATGCATTCTTGCAGGATATAGGAATCGAAAGGAATATTACAACAAGGTATACACCTGAGCAAAATGGGGTGGCAAAGAGGAGAAATAGGTTAATTGTGGAAACAACTAGGTCAATGCTTAATGAATAAATTTACCTAACTATTTGTCGGCAGAGAGTGTATCTACTACCACTTATCTAATTAACAGGTTTCCATCCAAATCACTTGATGGGATGACCCCATATGAAGCATGGCATGGTAGAAGGCCATGACTTGATCATTGCAGGATCTTTGGATATGTTGCTTATGTGCATATCCCATCTCAGATCAGAGGTAAGCTAGATCCTAAGGCCAAGAAGTGCATCTTCATAGGGTATGATTTAAATCAGAAAGGGTACAGGTTCTATAATCCATCCAACAAAGGATTTATGGTCAGTAGAGATGTTGTGTTTGATGAGAATGATTCTTGGTTTGAAAGTGAATGCAAGAAGGTTAACTTGCCATATGACTTGGAAGAGGAGTTTCCAAGTCTCACCAAGGAAGAGGCAAGCCAAATTGAAGACATCAAATCAAATGACGAGGACATCATCAACCTAGAAGAATTCAAGGCATGGAAATCAAAGAGCAAGGTCAAGATGAAAAGGTTGGAAGACATACTTGAATCATCCAACCAAGCAATTAGAAGATCACAAAGGGAGAGCAAGAAGCCAATCAGATATGGGTATGATACTTCTTTAGTTACTAAGCATTTTGTATATCTTGATAAGGATTTATCATGTAAGGAACCTACTTCATATGAAGAAGCAAAGACCAAGACAGAGTGGAAGGAAGCTATGGATGAAGAAATAGAAGCACTGAAGGGGAATGATACTTGGGAGCTAGTGCCAAAGAAGGAATCTATGAAGGTAATTGGTTCTAATAGGATTTACAAAGTCAAGAGAAAATCAAATGGATCCATAAACATGTATAAAGCTAGACTTCTCGCGAAGGGTTTTGCACAAACCCAAGGAATTTATTATGACGAAACCTTCTCATCTGTGGCCAAAATGCCAACCATCAGGGTATTGGTAAGTGTGGTTGCATCATGGAATTGGAATATGTACCAATTGGATGTAAAAAATGCTTTTCTTAATGGCTAGATTTCAGAGGAGGTTTACATGGCTCAACCTCCTGGCTATGAAGACCCAAACAAGGTAATTATGTGTGCAAAGCGAACAAAGATCTTTATGAATTGAAGTAGGCACCTAGGGCATGGAATAATAGGTTGACTACCTATCTTCAAGATCAAGGATTCATCATGAGCAAAGCAGATAACTCTTTGTTTGTCAAGAGAAGCGATTCAGAAGTGAAGATCAAAAACCTAATGATGAAGGAGCTCAAAATCAGTGATCTAGGGTCACTAAAGTACTTTCTTGGACTTGAATTATTCGATACAAATTTTGGAATTGATATCACTCAAAGAAAGTATGTGCACGACATGTTGAAGAAGTTCCACTTGGAGGATGCCAAGATAACTAGCACTCCTATGGAGGTAAATCAAAAGTTAAGTGCTCATGAAGGTGATGTGCTTGAAAATATTGCAGGATACCAAAGCATAGTTGGAAGTTTGAACTACGCAACCTCCACAAGGACTGATATTGCCTATGGAGTAATACATGGAAATATGTAGAGATATACCAATGAGATTATAAGCTCAATATAATCAATGAAAATGAGAATTTGAGACTAATACTATACTCACAATAAGCCCTATAGAAGTAGCAAAAAGATGAGCTATCTTGCTAATGAAATAGACAACTATACAATGCGATATAGGTGATAAAACATCTTTATTAAAGAGAAAGTCCCAGCTAGCAAGGGGCTAGTGTTGAGTTTGAGTATACACTCCTAATGAGAGCCTAAAAATGCCCAAATGATGCTAGAGAATAACCATGAAAGCCTTCATATCTCTTGCTTATATAATGCTCCAAAGTTGTACAATTTGAATTCAAATGATGGCTCCAAAATCTAGAACTTTTCTTCATCATGTTAGATGAAATCTTTAGCTAAAAAACTCGTGGGAAAGGGCTTAGATACTTTAACAAAAGTGAATTTATGTGGAAGTTGAAGTTACCATGGATTCACACACTTGAGCTTGCTAAAATTCTCACACTCCCCCTCAAGCTCAAGTACTAGTCTCCATTCATCTCCTTCAAGTTGAGGTTGATCTTGAAGTTCTCCAACTTTCTTGCATCAATGAATTTGTTCATGATATATACTATCTTCTACTTTGTATTGATGTACTTGATGTACTTCCTTTGCTAGTACATGCTCTCTAAGGAAGTGAGAATGGATCTCTATGTTCTTTCTTTTCTAAGTTTACAGGCAAACTTTTTGTTGATGCTCGGATCCCACAGACACACGAATGCAAATGATAGTACAGAAACACAATCAGACAAAAGTACTCACACATAGAAAGAGACAAGTGACAACACAAGATTGGGTACAATCTCCCCCCACATACTCTGATGGACAACTCTATCAGAGCATATGTATTTATAGGTATTTTTTATTATGTCTTGAATAGAAGATACATGAGGGCCACGATTTGAATAACGTGCTGTTACTTTATTTACAAAAATAGCTAAAAATAACTATCTTCTAAAAATATTCTTCCAAATATCTCCAAAAGTATTTGAATATGTCCATGCACGTTCACACCCTCATGGATCTTCACATGCTAAATCAAAACACAAAAAACATTAAAATTCTTAAGGCATTTAAAGCGTGGCCCTCATGTATCTTCTATTGAGGACATAGTAAGAAATACCTATAAATACATATGCTCTGATAGAGTTGTCCATCAGAGTATGTGGGGGGAGATTGTACCCAATCTGGTGTTGTCTCTTTTCTCTTTCTATCTCTAAGTACTTTTGTGTGATTGTGTTTCTGTACTATCCTCTACATTCGTGCATTTGCGGGATCCAAGCATCAATAGTGGTATCAGAGCATGTGTATTTATAGGTATTTCTTATTATGTCCTAAATAGAAGATACATGAGGGCCACACTTTAAATAACGTGCTTTTGCTTTATTTACAAAAATAGCTAAAATAACAATCTTCTAAAAATAACTATTTTCTAAAAATATTCTTCTAAATATCTCCAAAAGTATTGGAATAAGTCCATGCATGTTCACACCCTCATGGATCTTCACCTGCTAAATCAAAACACAAAACACATTAAAATCCTCAAGGTAAAAGCTTACCAATTCCATATCATCCATGACTTTCAACCTTGAATGTTGATGTTCCACACCTTTTGTGCCAGAGTCCAAGTCTCCAATCTTCTTTCCTCCATAGGCGATGAACATTGCCCTATTGCGTTGAATATGAAAAATTTTGTGTTTTGATTTAATTTCTTTTCTTTAGGAACTATTACATCTTTAGATGCAAAATGATTGAATGAAACCATGTAAAAACCATCAAATTCTTCTAAAAATAAGGTGTTATCAAAGTTTCATGATTCATAGATACTACAACATTCCCATACGTCCAAAGTAAACTTAACACACACTTATTGAACTACAAGCTAAGTTTGTTTTTAAACTTCGATACTTTTTTTCTGTTTCCATGATTCTCTTAAGAGGATGGAATCAAGTGAGCTCTTGACATCAACGTATTCATGAAACCTTGAAAATATGTTTAGGTACAAACCTACTTACGATGCATGCAAAATTACACAAGGAAGACTAAAATTTCTTTGCAACATTTTGTGTGTGATTTTCCAATAATTATTCTTTAAGACTTTCTCTAAGTATCTCTAATTTTATTTGAAGTTTAGTAAGCCCAAATAATAATATTAATAATACGTTAAATCCAAGATCTTTCCAATAATTTAACCTTAGAACATAACACACCTTGACTTGATCAAGGGAGATAAATGACAATAGAGTATAGGGAAGACAATTATAAGAATGCAACAACTTAAAGCTAGTATACACATTAAGTAGATGCAAAATCTCAATATACAGTGTGTGTATGATACAAAATTTGAATATAGGCTAAATGTAAAGGATCTAGGTATGAAAAATAGTGAGGGTGTTGGAACAAAGCAATCCCAAATTGATGATTACAAAGAGTTTAAAGCAAGCCAATGATCAGATTGAAGTAGAAGAAGTCATTTGAGAAAGTGAAGAGATTTCAAAATGATAGTTTGTATACATATGTACATTACAGGTGAAAATTCTTGTACTATGAGTATAGGAAATCCTTAGGATGATAAGGAGCAATGTAATAGATGTGGGATAAGTCTAGAAACATATGTATATAAGTCAATTATGTAAAGAAATGAGAGAGAGAGAGTCATTAGAAGCCAAGTGTCATAGAGATAGATGTGTAAAGAGACATCTCCAAAAAATTAGCGACGAGTCTTTCTCTGATTTCTCTCAGCCTTATCATGTGGATTAGGAAATCTTTTGTACACATCTAATCTAGAAGCTAATGAAGCTATGTTCAAAGTTTCATGGCCTAATTCCTTTCATGCTGTGAGTATGTATCAATAGGAACATGTGTATGTAAAGTCTGCAGGTAGACCTCTCAAAGTCATGCACTTTTTCGTGTCAATGTTTTGCTTAGATCTCAGTGCGCAATGTAAAGTTTTTGATTACTAAGCATTCAAAATCTAAGTTCAAAGGTAAGGAAGTTATGGCTAAAACCATTTACCAAAACGAGATCTGTGTTGTGAGTAATGAACCTTAGAAGTTACCTATGTCAAAGTCGCTTGTTCAGGAAGACATTTTCTGGCATACTTTTGATTTTAAGGATCAAATTAAAGTTTTATTTATTCTTTTGAAAAACTAATGGTTGATATGATTGTGAAAAGCTAATTTTGAGATATGTGCATCATTAGTTTGAAGAAATGTGAAGATGTGTGTAGGTAATGAAGTCAATCTCTGAAGTAAACTTTCTGAAGAAGGAAGATTTTCACTCAGAGAAGTGATAGTGAAAGTTTTGGTAAATGAAGCTAACATTTGTGTAAAGTTTGTTCCATAACTGATATAGAGGTGCTCTCAAATTAGTATAGATCAAACCTCTAGAGATTTAGAGTCCTCCAACAGTGGTATCAGAGCTAAAGGTGCAATACAAGTGAAGTAAATGCATTAGAAGTCCTGATTGTGGAAGATATTGAAGTTCCTTCTAATTGAAGGTAGACAAAGTCAAATTCTTGAAGATAACTTGCAGAAGTACAAAGCATGAGCTAAAAGGATCAAGAAGGATTAAAGCTTCATATCAAAGGTGCACTCTATTATCATAAATCATAGTAATTGCAGACATAGAAGATCAAAGATGGGAGAAAGCTTGCAGATTGATAAACTAGATAGGGAGAACTATCTAGCTTGGTCCATGAGGATGGAGGTGTTGGAGACCTCTAAATCTCCAAAGGTTTGATCTATACTGATTTAAGATCACCTCTATATCAGTTATGGACCAAACTTTACACAAATGTTATCTTCATTTACCGAAACTTTCAACTATCACTTCTCTGAGTGAAAATCTTCATTCTTCAATAGTCTGCCTCAAAGATTGACTTCATTACCTGCACATATCTTTAGATTTCTTCAAACCAATGATGCACATATCTCCATACTACCTTTGCACAATCATATCAATCATTATTCCTTCAAAAGAATCATTAAAACTTTAATTTGATCCTTAAGATCAAAAGTATGTCAGAAACTATCTTCCTGAACAGACGACTTTGACATACGTAACTTCTAAGGTTGATTTCTCAGAGCACAAATCCCGTTCTGCTAAATGCTTTTACCCATACCTTCCTTATCTTCTAACTTAGGTTTTGAATGCTCAGTCATCAAAAACCTTACACTGTGCACTGAGATCTAAGCAAAACATTAACACGAAAAAGTGTGCGACTCTAAGAGATCTATCTGTAGACCTCTCATACACATGTTCCTATTGATCATACTCACAACATGAAAGGAATTAGACCATGAAACTTTGAACATAGTGTCATTAGCTTCTAGATTAGATGTCTACAAAAGGATTTCTGATCCATAGGATCAGAGTGAGAGAAATCTACGAAATACTCGTCAATATTTTTTGAAGATGACTCTCACCTCATCTATCTCTATGACACTTATCTTCTAATGACTCTCTCATGTATTTCTTTACATCATTGACTTATATACATATCATTCTAGACTTATCTCACGTCTATTACATTACTTCTTATCATCCCAAGGATGACCTATATTCATAGTACAAGAATTTCCACCTGTAATGTACATATGTATACAAGTTATCATTCTGAAATCTCTTCACTTTCTCACATGACTTCTTGAACTTCAACTTGATCATTGACTTGCTTCAAGCTCTTTGAAATCATCAGTTTGTGATTTTTTTGTTCCAACAGCTCCCCCTCAATCACTAATTGTGATTATTCCATTCTTCTTTACTCCTACCATCTCTTCGAATCTTTATAGCTTAGATCCATCCAAGCTTTTTGTTAACATATCTACAACTTGTTCTTTTGTTGGAGTATAAAACACTTCAATCTCTTTATCAAGTACCTTTTCCCTCAAGAAATGATACTAAATCTCTATATGCTTAGTCCATTAGGAGTACTCTGATCAGTTCCAAAGCTCTTCAATAGAGTCTTTAACCATATCACTTCTTTTGCAGCCTCTACCATTCCTTTATACTCAGCTTATGTGGATGACAAAGCAATTGTATGTTGGTTCTTTGAGCACCAAGAAACAAATTTATCTCGAATATAACAGAGATACTCATGAGTAGACCTTCTATCATCTGAATCACCTGCCCAATCTGCATCACTAAACACTTTGATTCTTGTATCAGAAGTAGATCCATAATACAAACCTTCACTTAGGGTTCCTTTGATATATCTGAGTACCCTTTGAGCTGCAATCTAATGAATCTTCTTTGGACAATGCATAAATTGTGATAACACACCTATTGCATATGATAGATCTGGCCTTGTCAAGGTAGCATAGATTAAACTACCTACCAAACTCTGATATTTCTTCATATCATCGAATTCTTCACCTCCATATCTTCTCAACTTATGATTTACCGCCAATGATGTGGTTGAAGACTTGGAATCTTCCATGTTGAACTTGACGAGAAGATTCTTCAAGTATCTCTCTTGTGTAATATATACTCCATGTTGAGTACACACAATTTGCATTCCTAAGAAATAAGATGAGTTTCCCAAATCACGTATCTTAAACTCCTTCTCTATCTATTTCTTAAGCTCATTGATTCCTTGAGCATCTCTACCTGTGACAATAATATCATCAACATAAATACACATGTATATGTATCCATTTTCACTTGCCTTCACTAGCAAGCTACTATCTGCCTTGGATGCTTGAAACCCACATTCATTCAAGAACTTAACAAACATGTAATTCCATGCTCTTGGGGCCTGCTTCAAACCATACAAAGCTCTCTTGATCTTACACACATAATCTGATCCAATTGAATCCATGAAGCCTTCTGGTTGCTCCATGGAAACTTCGTCTGCAATGTATCCATTCAGGAATGCATTCTTCACATCTAATTGTGATAACTTCCATCCTTTACAAGCAGTAATAGCAATCAATGATCTAATTGTAGACATCTTAGCAATCGGACTAAAGGTTTCATCATAATCTACCCCATAGATTTCGGCATAACCTTTGACCACAAGTCTAGCCTTGTATCTATACACTTTACCATCTGCAAACCTTTTTGTTTTATACACCCACTTACATCCAATGACCTTCTAATTCTTTGGCCTTGGCCCAATACCCATGTTTCATTTTCAAGTAGAGCATCATACTCTTCTTGCATTGCCTTCTTCCAATTCTGTTTACCTTTAGCTCCTTCATATGTGATTGGATCCTCTTCTGTTTTCACAATGTAAGAATAATCTTTTGTTGTTAGAAAAGATGAATCATAGCTATACCTGATAGGATCTTTTCTTTCTCTCAAGGATCTTTTGACCTCTGCAGTTCTTGAAGTCTCAGCCACATTTGATTCTGGATCAAATCTTGGCCCATCTTCAACATTGTCCTACAATTTACTTTTATAATCAACATCATCAATATCTTCTTCATACACACTTACTTTTGTCTTCCCTTTCCTTTGTATTTCTTTAGCATCTGCATAATCATTTGTTGACCCTGTATACCATGTGCTTTGCTCATCAAATGCAACATATTTGGTAACAAGAAATTGCTTTGTGGATGGACTCCACAATCTGTAACCCATCTGTCTATCATCATACACAATAAACACATACTTCTCTGCTTTGGGTTCTAGTTTATGTCTCAATTGTGAAGGAACATAAGCATATGCTAAAAATCCAAATAGCTTACAATGATCAAGAGTAGGTCTCTTATCCCACCAAGCTTCATAAGGTGTTCTTCCATCCAAAGCTTTACAAGGTAACCTATTCACAAGGTATGTTGCAGTGTTGATAGCCTCTGCCCATAGGTAATTTGAACAATTCTTTTCTTTCATCATTTCTCTTGCAAACTCTACAAGAGTTCTATTTCCTCTTTCTGCAACTCCATTTTGTTGAGGGGAGTACCTGAAGTTACTTCTCTTTTTAAACCTGCATTCCACAAATAATCATCAAACTCTTTAGAGAAATACTCTCCCCCTCCATCTCATCTCAACCTCTTGAGCTTTTGTCTTGTAATCCTTCCTGCATAAGCATGATAATGTTTGAATGTCTTGAACACTTCTGATTTTTCCTTGATTACATATAAAGTAATCCATCTGGTGCATCATCAACAAACAACACATAATATCTAGATCCATTTATGCTATAGTATCTTGAAGGAGCCCACACATCTGTATGAATCAATTCAAGCATGTTTGAATACTTGTACCCTGATTTATTATATGAACTTTTGTGTGCTTTACCTAATTGACAAGCTTCACACTTGTACACCATGTGTTGACCTTCAACATTTGGCAATCCAAGCACCACATCATTCTTTGACATTTCCTTTATGGATCTCTCATTGAAATGACCTAGCCTTCTATGCCATAGGTCTAACTCATACATCTTTTGACTTCCATAAGTAAACAATGCATGTCCCATATTACCTTGGACCTTGAGAGTAAATAGCCTTCCTTCCTTTTTACCTACAATGATATTTCTATATCCCTGATTTGGATCTTGCACATAAACACCATCATTTGTGAATCTGACTTCATATACCTTCTCCACAATTTGCCCTACACTTATGAAGTTTTTAGGAATAGTAGGAACATAAAGTACCTTGCTTGTAGAGGAGGTACTGGGGTATCTATTTTTAACAGGAGCATGCAGCAAGCACTCCAGTACTTCACGTATTCAAGGGAGGTTCTCCTTAGGGAAATATACCCTTTAACACTTCTATGAGAAGGCAGATATCAATGATTGCACAAAGTTGTGAATACTTAGGGATAATATTAATGACAAAATGACAATAATGGAAGACCAACCACTCCTTAGTTGGAATCAAATGATTACAACATAGGAAAAAGAGATGCTCAAAAGTTTATGTTCTGGGCTAACATGCCACTCCAAAACTAAACAACATCAATACAAGGGATTCATCCAATCCGTACAATGGACAGAACTAGATGTAGACTAGCACTAATCAATGCAAAGTATGAAGACTTGCTCTAAGGGGAAGAGCACGAAATACCATTGACTCACACCAAGCCACTCTCTTCACACTATAGTGCTATTAGCCCTCACTTGGAAGCCCACGCTCTATATTCTCACCACAGAGTCACTTCCTATAGTAGGCTTGTAGCCACAGAGTGCCAAGAGAGGACCCCTGTACGTATGTATGTATATGTGTATGTCCCAATCGAACACAAATCCATTGCTTTT
The DNA here is from genome assembly GCA_020310875.1 of Ceratopteris richardii. Lineage (NCBI taxonomy): Eukaryota > Viridiplantae > Streptophyta > Polypodiopsida > Polypodiales > Pteridaceae > Ceratopteris > Ceratopteris richardii. The sequence continues at coordinate 108,943,568 of CM035409.1, read as the reverse complement.
ATAGGCTCCAATAGGCCAAGAGGGCCTTGCCGATTCCTCACGTCCATTGATCATGCACCGGTTGATTGCCCAAGATTGGAGGGGTGCATCAAATATGCCGCCAGTCTTGAATTGGATCCTCAAAATTAGGCAGTCGTCATGAATGGTTGGCGGCAACAATCATTTTACCACTTACACTTTTACTGTCACTTTTGAATGCAAGCTGAGATCCTCATTTTGTGCTACCCGTGATGTTTGAATGACCCTGAGAAGCACATCCTTCACCTAATTTTCTGTAGTATCTTTCGATCCTTCATATTTAGTGGGCAGTGTGGGAGATGAGTTGTGGGGAGTTGAGGCAGATTACGGGGGTGTGGGAGGTTGTGGGTGGGAATAGGGGGTGAGTTGTGGGGGTTTTTGGGGTGTGGTCAAAAATTGATCCAATATTTCAAAGTTATTATTGGACCATTGGAAAGTACTCGTGAGAGCTTTCCAACGATATATAACACTGTAGGGTTTGGTTAAGAAATGATCCTCCAAATATCCATCCAAATCTGCATGAGAACCTTATGGGAGGTCGTGGGAAATCGTGGGATTTGTGGGGTTTGTGGGGGGGTTGTGGAGGGGTGTGGGGTTTGTGGAGTTTGTGGAGGGTTGTGGAGGGGTGTGGAGTTGTGTGGGGTTTGTGGAGTTTATGGAGGGGTGTGGAGTTGTGTGGGGTTTGTGGGGTTCGTGGGGTTTTTGGAGGGTTGTGGAGGGGTGTGGAGTTTGTGGAGGGTTGTGGAGTTGTGTGGGGTTTGTGGAGGGTTGTGGAGGGGTGTGGAGTTGTGTGGGGTTGGTGGAGTTTGTGGAGGGCTGTGGAGGGGTGTGGAGTTGTGTGGGGTTTATGGGGTTTGTGGGGTTTGTGAAGGGTTGTGGAGGGGTGTGGAGTTGTGTGGGGTTTGTGGAGTTTGTGGAGGGTAGTGGAGGGGTGTGGAGTTGTGTGGGGTTTGTGGGGTTCGTGGAGGGTTGTGGAGGGGTGTGGAGTTGTGTGGGGTTTGTGGAGGGTTGTGGAGGGGTGTGGAGTTTGTGGGGGGTTGTGGAGTTTGTGGAGGGCTGTGGAGGGGTGTGGAGTTGTGTGGGGTTTGTGGAGGGTTGTGGAGGGGTGTGGAGTTGTGTGGGGTTTCTGGGGTTCATGGGGTTTGTGGGGTTTGTGGAGGGGTGTGGAGGGGTGTGGAGTTGTGTGGGGTTTGTGGGGTTTGTGGGGGGTTGTGGAGGGGTGTGCAGTTGTGTGGGGTTTGTGGCGTTTGTGGAGGGCTGTGGAGGGGTGTGGAGTTGTCTGGGGTTTGTGGAGGGCTGTGTGTTGGAGCAAGTCTATGACAAGCCTAAGTATTGGCTTGAGTCCCACAAAGTCATAGAAGAAGCCTTAAAATGAAGACTATGTAAAGTTCACTTGTGAACCACCTCTTGTAACTTTTGAAGAGTTTACTTAATGTAAAAGTGAAAGAATCTTAAGTGGTTGAGTCCACATGAGGAGCCACGAATTCATGATTTGTGGTAGGTAGAGAATCAAATCAATCACTGATTGATTGGAGAGTGATTGAGGGAAGTTAGCCTCCCAAACTCAACTATAAATAGATGGCAGTTTTAGTCGTGGTTAGAGAGACCTATGTGAAGACCTCCAAGAGTTGAGCTTTATGCCATATCAAGGTGTGAGTACAAGGCACACATATGTATCAGTAAGTCATTGTATTGTACGAGCAATATACTTTCATTTTCATGATTATTTGAGTTCATATGTCCATGTTCTTGTGAAGTGTACTACTCACTGCCATTACTCTCAGTTTTCTCAGTCAGGTTGCAGAGTTGGTTTCTCTGAGCTTGGTGCATCATTTTCAGTAGTTTAACTTGCAAAAGTTAGCTCTATAAGCATACTATATGCTCACATATTTTCATGTCATTTGGATTTTGCAATCGTCAGTTATGTTCATTTGAAGTCAACAGTGTTTGTTCATCTTCACTTCTCTGTCAGGTACCCGACTTTTTCACTCATCTTGTCAGAGCCATTTCTTTGTGGTTACTTATCCAAATTAAATGAGTTAAAGCATGTTAGATTCATCTTACTGTCTATTAAGACCATACAAAGTTTCATAATCATTGGATTCCTACATGTTGAGTTATGTTCATTTTTCTGCTCACTGGTCTCAAACTGTAGCAGCCCCTTGAAAATCGGGATGATGTCATCACTTGTTAAAACTCATTCTCAGTGTGGTTTATTATTTTTTATGAGATTACTCTTGAAAGTTAGCTCTTTAAGTTAACTAGACTTACCCAAGAGGAATTAAGCTGATTGCTGCTGTGCGCAGAGAATTATGTAAAACACTGGACAGGTGTATGAACTAGGAATAGCAAGTTTTCACCTTTGAGCTAACTCCAACTTATCTGTTTTGATCTATCTTTTTGAGAGTGATCTTCCAAGGTACATAGGATGTCTAATACATCCATTGGCAAGCTAAAAGGGCCTACCATATACTCTTGGAGTTCAATTGGCTGGTGTAGATCAAGGATTTTGCAACACCTCTTCATCTTTAAGCACATACCTATCCATCTCTTCACACGACAAATTGGACAGAGGTAACTACTCAGCTTGGTCATTAAGAATGGAAGCTTATCTCCAAGGTAGAAGTTTATATGGTTATGTGGCTGGAGATGAAGTTATGCCAAGTTTCAGGAACAAAAGTCAAATAACACAAGAAGAGCAAGAAAGATTGAGCACATGGTGCTCCAAGGATGCACTTGCAAGGTCTTATCTCCTCAACTCTATCTCAGATTTTTTGTTGCCTCACATTAGAAGTTGTAAGACATCTCAGGAAGTGTGGGATGCACTTGAAGCTTTCTTTTCTTCAAGTACTAAAACTAGGAAGCATCAACTATGGCTGGATTTCACAACTCTCAAGAAGGCTCCCAAACAAAATGTGACTGATTTTGTCACAAAGCTCAAGGACATAGCGGATCAGTTGGGAAGCATTGGAGAGGTAATAGATGAAGAGCAAATTGTAAGGCAGGTCATCAATGGCTTGAAGGCAGATGACAAGTGGGAAGCATTCACCACAACTATGGATTTGTACATGGACATGCATGTACCTGATTTCAATACACTCATTGGACAACTACTTACTCAAGAGGCAAAGCTTATCAAAAATGGAGAAAGCTCTAAAGGTAATCAATCTTCAAATTTATACACTGATAAAAGCAAGTCCAAAGATAAAAAAGGAAAGGCAAAGAAATTGGATGATGAAGCAGGTACATATCAAGCTAACTATGCAGCTAGAGGAAGACATGGTAGAGGTAGAGGAAGAGGAGGTAGACAAGGCAGGGGGAGATCCCAAGACTCCAACCCATGTTCTATTTGTGGATTAACTAATCATACAACTGAAAATTGCTTTAGGAATTCCAGGAATCAAAGAGGCAGAAGATACAATAGAGGAAGTTATGGCTACTCAAGAGGAAGGTTCAACAACTACCATGGCAATTACAACAACTAGAATCATTCAAACTATCAAGGAGCATACAAAGGAAGGAGAGACTACAATAACTACACAGAAGACTCAAACAAAGAGGATTCATTATTGATCATGAACATGGCTATGCCACAAGGTAAATCTGATGAGCATGTTTTCTACATAGATTCAGGTTGTTCAAATCGTGTGGCAGGAAATGTGCCACTCCTATCAGATTTAGAAGATCCAAGGACTAAGCATGAGGTACAAACAAGAGATGATACAAAACATCCTGTGGAGAAAATAGGCAATGTCAAAGCACTTGATGGAAACATCAACCTACTCAGTAAGGTACTCTATGTCCCTACCATTACAAAGAATTTGATAAGTGTTGGGCAGATAGTAGAGAAAGGGTTGCAAGTCAGGTTCACAAAAGCAGGAGCATTTGTTGAAGATCCAAGTCAAGGATTCAGAAAAATTGCAGAAGGTGAAAAGACAAGTAGATTGTTCACATTTGAATTACAGGACACTAGAAACATTGCTCTCTTTAATTATGGTAGTCAGACACTCACAGAATTGGAAGTATGGCACAAAAGGTTAGCACATATTGGTGAAAGGTCATTAAAGCAAATCTGCAGGGACCAAAGTGTACTTGGACTCCCTAATTTGTCAAAACAACATATGATTTATAAGTGTAGTGCATGTCAATTTGGAAAGTCTCACAGGTTACCATTCATGAAGAAAGGTTATATGCATGGAGATCTCTTGGAGTTGGTTCATACAGATGTATGGGGACCTAGCAAGGAAGCTTCAATATCTGGATCAAGGTATTATGTCTCCTTTATTGATGATTGCAGCAGATGGACTATCCTATTCTTTATGAAACACAAAGATGAAGTTTTTTCGTGTTTCAAAAGATATTTGGCTCTTGTGGAGAATCAAACAGATAAATCACTAAAAAGGCTAAGGTCAGATGGAGGGGGAGAATAGTTCTCCCATGAGTTTGATTCTTTTCTTCAAGAAAGAGGAATCAAAAGAGAGGTAACTACAAGGTACACTCCTGAGCAAAATGGAGTGGCAGAAAGGAGGAATAGGACAATTATTGAAGCTGCAAGGTCTATGTTAAATGAAAAGCATTTACCTAATTACTTATGGTCTGAGGTTGTATCTACAGCCACTTACTTGATTAACAGGTTGCCTTCAAAATCCCTTGATGGGATGACTCCATATGAGGCTTGGAATGGAAGAAGACCAAGCTTAGATCATTGTAAAATTTTTGGATGTACTGCTTTTGCTCATGTTCCTTCACAGGTTTGAAGCACTTGAGGAAAACAAAACTTGGGATTTGGTGCCCAAGACTTCATCCATGAAGGTAATAGGCTCAAGATGGGTCTATAAACTCAAGAAGAATTCTGATGGTTCCATTAACAGGTATAAGGCAAGGCTTGTAGCAAAAGGCTCTGCATAAACTCAGGGAACTGATTATGAGGAGACCTTCTCTCCTGTGGCAAAGATGCCTACTATTAGGGTTTTGCTTAGTATTGCCTCTTCCAAGAATTGGAAGATACTTCAACTAGATGTAAAGAATGCATTCTTGAATGGTTGGATAACAGAAGAGGTATATATGGCACAACCACCTGGTTTTGAGAATCAAGTTTATCATGATTATGTGTGTAAACTTAACAAAGCATTGTATGGTCTCAAGCAAGCTCCAAGAGCTTGGAATTTTAGGCTTGTTTCATTCTTGCAGGACAAAGGCTTTCAACCAAGCAAGGTAGAGCCTTCACTCTTTATTAAAAACAGTAATTCAGCGATCATCTACCTATGTGTATATGTAGATGATATTATATTGACAGGAAATGATGCAGATGGTATGAAGAAGATCAAAGATCAGATGAGAGAAGAGTTCAAGATGAGTGATTTGGGTTCACTTACCTACTTCCTAGGTTTGGAAGTTGTCTACAAAGATCATGGTTTGATCCTCACTCAAAGAAAGTACATTAACGACATGTTGGAAAAATTCAAGATGCAAGATTGTAAGATTGCAGGTACTCCAATGGAGGTCAATCACAAATTGAGCTCACATGAAGGTGAACTCATAGAGGACATCACATCATATCAAAGTCTAGTGGGTAGTCTCAACTATGCCACATTGACAAGAGTAGATATATGTTACAGTGTGAGTGTGCTAAGCCAATTTATGCACACACCAAGGAAACCACATATGGATGCTCCCAAAAGGATTCTCAAGTATCTCAAAGGAACCATAAATGAAGGACTTTATTATCCTTATGTATCTGATTTAGGTCTGAAGCTATTTTCTGATGCAGATTGGGCTGGCTCCAAAGAAGATAGAAGGAGCACTTCAGGTTATCTTACCTTTGCAGGTTCAAAGCTTATTTCATGGTCATCCAAGAAGCAACCCACAGTTGCTCTCTCTTCTACTGAGGTGAATACAGAGGTCTTGCCATAGCTACACAGGAAGCTATGTGGATGAAGACATTATCCAAAGATCTTGGATTGGAGTTTGGAACTCCAACTATTTATGCTGACAATATGAGTTCTATTCATTTGGCTGCTAATCCTATTTTTCATGCAAGGACTAAACATATTGAAGTTCATTATCACTTTGTACGAGAGAAGGTTCTAAGCAAAGAGATTCAAATATCATATGTGTCCACTCATCAACAATGTGCAGATATTCTAACCAAAGCATTGGATGGTACAAAGCTTTGCAAATTCAAGGCTATGATTGGTTTATAGGTAATCTTGGAAGATTGAAGACCTCAAGCATACTTGGCTTGAGGGGGAGCTGTTGGAGCAAGTCTATGACAAGCCTAAGAATTGGCTTGAGTCCCATAAAGTCATAGAAGAAGCCTTAAAATGAAGACTATGTAAAGTTCACTTGTGAACTACCTCTTGTAACTTTTGAAGAGTTTACTTAATGTAAAAGTGAAAGAATCTTAAGTGGTTGAGTCCACATGATCAAAAAGGGAAAGAGGAGCCACGAATTTGTGATTTGTGGTAGGTAGAGAATCAAATCAATCACTGATTGATTGGAGAGTGATTGAGGGAAGTTAGCCTCCCAAACTCAACTATAAATAGATGGCAGTTCTAGTCGTGGTTAGAGAGACCTATGTGAAGACCTCCAAGAGCTGAGCTTTATGCCATATCAAGGTGTGAGTACAAGGCACACATATGTATCAGTAAGTCATTGTATTGTACAAGAAATATACTTTCATTTTCATGATTATTTGAGTTCATATGTCCATATTCTTGTGAAGTGTACTACTCACTGCCATTACTCTCAGTTTTCTCAGTCAGAATGCAGAGATGGTTTCTCTGAGCTTGGTGCATCATTTCCAGTAATTTAACTTGGTAAAGTTAGATCTATAAATCTACTATATGCTCCCACATTTTCATGTCATTTGGATGTTTCAACCTTCAGTTATGTTCATTTGAAGTCAACAGTGTCTGTTCTTCACTTCTCTGTCAGGTACCCGACTTTTTCACTCATCTTGTCAGATCCATTTCTCCGTGGTTACTTATCCAATTTCAATGATTTAACTCTTTTTGGATCCAACTTACTGTCTAGTATGACCATAATAATTTTCATAATCATTGGATTCCTACATTTTGAGTTATGTTCATTTTTCTGCTCACTAGTCTCAAACTGTAGCAGCCCGTGAAAGTTGGGATGATGTCATCACTTGTTAAAACTCATTCTCAGTGTGTGGTTTATTATTTTTGATGATATTACTCTTGAAAGTTATATCTTTAAGTTAACTAGACTTCCCCAAGAGGAATTAAGCTAATTGCTACTGTGCACAGAGAATTATGTAAAACACTGGACATGTGTATGAACCAAGAATAGCAAGTTTTCACCTCTGAGCTAACTCCAACTTATCTATTTTGATCTATCTTTTTGAAAGTGATCTTTCAAGGTACATAGGGTGTCTAATATATCCATTGGCAAGCTAAAAGAGCCCACCATATACTCATGGATTTCAATTGGCTGGTGTAGATAAAGGATTTTGCAATACCTCTTCATCTTCAAGCACATACCTATCCACCTCTTCACACTGTGGAGGGGTGTGGAGTTGTCTAGGGTTTGTGGAGATGGTGGGGGTCGGGGGGTGGTGGGGGAAAAGAGGAGGGCTGGTGGAGTTGGAGGGGGTTGTGGTGATGGTGGGGGCCATGGGGGTGGTGGGGGAAAAGAGGAGGGGACGATGGGGTTGGACAAGGTCGTGGAGATGGTGGGGGCTGCGGGGGTGGTGGAGGAGAAGAGGAGGGCTGGTGGAGTTGGAGGGGGTCGAGGTGATGGTGGGGGCCGTGAGGGTGGTGGTGGAAAAGAGGAGGGCTGGCGGAGTTGGAGGGGGTCATGGGGAAGAGAGAGAAAGAGGGAAATGCTGCGATACAGACCCCCACATCAAGTCTTTGCACCGTCCTGGTGCAATTCCCGAAGCTGAAAACAAGATAGTGAAGGAAGTTCTTCCTCCTTGACTTAATTCAGGTGATTCTTCACCCTGGAGATATTGATTGGTTTTTTTTTTGGATTTTTTTTTGGTTTTGTTTACTTTTTTTTTCACTCTCTCTCTCTCTCTCTCTCTCTCTATATATATATATATATATATATATATATATATATATATATATATATATATATATATATATATATATATATATATATATATATATATATATATATATATATATATATATATATATATATATATAAAATACAATCACTGAATGAAATATGGTAGGTACAGTGAATGAAATGCTTCCAATTTACCTTAATTCAGGTACTTCTTCACCCTGGAGATATTGACCAAGGGTATCCTCTTACCCTGCAAATCCTCCAGATGTACTACTCCATGAGGTAATACTTTTACCACCATGTAAGGTCCTATCCATTTGGGTGCGAGTTTGGTTGGAATTGTTGGGACCTGATGCACTAAAACCATGGATCCTTCCTGAACTTCATTAGACCTCAGATACTTGTCATGCAGTCTCTTGAACTCTTCTTGTGTTACCTGAAGTTTTTGCATTGCTCCTTCTCTGTATTCTTCTAATGCCACCAATCTCTCAATGGGAAGTTCAATTCCAATGGTTTTGGTTCCAATTTCCTTTTTGATAATGAATTCGAATGGGTCTAATGCCTCTTTTCCATATACTAAGCGAAATGGACTCTCACCAGTGGTTCCCCTTCTTGTAGTTCTGAAAGCCCAAATTGCACCGATCAATCCTTATGGCCAAAAGCTTTGATGATCAAAAGATAATTTGCGCAGCAACCCGATCAAAATCTTATTGGAGCTCTCTGCTTGCCCATTTGCCCTTGGATAGTAGGCACAAGATTTTTTATGGAAGACCTTGTACCTGTCAAATATAAATTGGAGTAGCTGATTTACAAAATGTGTTCCCCTATCACTAGTGATTTCCAGTGGGCAACCAAATCTTGAGAAAATACGTTTATACAAGAACTTAGCTACTGTTAACGCCGTTCAGTCCTTAGTAGCTTTAGCCTCTATCCATTTAGTTGCATAACATGTGGCCATCAAAATATACTTCTTACCCCTAGGTTGACCAATTGGACTAATTGGTCCTATGAAATAAGACCCCATCATTCAAATGGGAGCCATCCTGTAGATATGACTAATGATTGGAAATTCAATCTAGTTGGCATAGGAGCACATCTCTAGCAAATGTGGCATTCTTTAGCAAACTTGATCTCATCCTTGTAAATATGAGGCCACCATAGTCCCTTGTGGATGATTCTGTGAGCCAATTCTTCCCCCTTTAGATGCCCTTCACTGTGTGCAGCTTTTAACAAAAGATTCACCTCCTTTGGATAAACACACTTTTTCAAGATATCACCTTGACAATATCTATATAAATTCCCATTTATGAGTGAGTATGCCTTGGTTTTAAGGAGTAATCTTCTTTTTTCTATAGGTGTCAAATGCTCTCGGAGTTTTCTAGTAGTAAGAAAATCGAGAATTCCATCATACCAATCAGTCTGAGTTGCTACTAGGAAGAGATTACTATCCACCAGTTCATCATTAATACATGTTGCCTTCTCACTCATTGCAGTCCTCGACACTTGATCTGCCATGTAGTGCTCTCTTCCTGGCTTAATATGAATATCAAAGTTGAATTCTTGAAAGAGGAGTAACCATCTCCAAATCCTTCCAGCTACTCTAGGCTTGTATATCAAGTACTTCAAGGGCTGATGGTTGGATATAAATATAAAATGTACACCGAAAGGTAATATTGGAACTTTTGAAGAGCAAATACAATAGCCAAGCCTTCCCTTTCGGTCGTAGTGTAGTTCCTTTCTGCTTGGGTGAGTAGTCTGCTGGCATAGGAGATAGGTCTATCAACCTTGTGTGATGATGGTTGAGCTAGAACTGCACCAAGAGCATGAAGACTAGCATGTGTATGCACATGAAACTCTAATGACCAGTTAGGAACACTTAAAAGTGGAGTAGTACATAACCTCATTTTTAATTCACAAAATGCTTTCTCAGCTTCAACACTCCATGAGAAAGGGACCTTTTTACTGGTAAGCCTTGATAAGGGCTTAGCTATTTCTGAATACATTCGTATAAATCTTCTATGGTATCCTGCATGACCCAAAAAACTTTGCACTTCCTTGGGGCTTTGTGGAATAGGCATGGAAAGAATAGCAGTGACCTTTGCAGGGTCAACCGTTATCCCTTCGGCAGATACTATGTGACCAAGAAGAGTGCCCAACCAAAAAGTGACATTTATCAGGATTTAATTTCAAACCTATTTTGAGACATTGCTCAAAGATTTCCTTTAGATTTTCCAAATGATCATGGAAATCTTGCACTGCTGCTCTTCTATCTGTGCCTGAAAACACTGAAAAGTCATCCATGAAAATGCGTAGAAAGGTTGTCAACCATTTTCCCAATATTAGATACATTGTTCTATTAAATGAAGCTGGTGCATTCTTCAAACCAAAAGCCATGCGAGTATAAACATAAGTGCCCCATGGAGTAACAAAGGTTGTTTTGCCCCAACATCAGGATGGATCACTATCTGATTGTAGCCACTAAAACCATCCAAGAAGCTATACAAAGTGTGATCGGCTACTTCCTCAAGTACTTGCTTTGAAAAGGGCTGAGGAAATCCATCTTGAACACTCACTTTATTTAAGGCATGAAAATCAATGCAAAATCTTATTTTTCCACTATTTTTCTTGGGTACAATAACCATAGAAGAAAGCCACCTAGAATGTTCTACTGGAACAATTATACCTGCTTCTTCTAGTTTTCCAACTTTATCGCCTCTGCATATTTTGGATTGAGTCGATACAGCCTACTTCTTGCAAGCGCGGCTCCCTCAACTAAGGGAATTCTGTGTTATCCAAGCTCCTCTGGTATCCCTGTTAGATCAATGCCTCTAGCTCCTTCCTCAGTTGCCCAATAGCGTCTAGTTCTGCAGCATAATTCGATTGTGTATCCCTTTCAAAATGTTGCCTAGCTTCTTCAATGCGTGATGCTGCTGCAACAAAATCATTGAGGGTTGCATCCAATCTAAGAGACTCACGTAGCTTCTACTGAGATGACTTGGGTAGAGCTTTTTCTATCCATTTTTAAACCAAGAAGTCACCTGGAGCATGTGGCAGACGTTCAACAAGTGCTTTTGTTCTAATGTGAAGTTCATGAAAGGATTCACCTGATCTTAGCCTTAGATTCTTGAGCTGGTCTAAAGCTCTTTCTGAGGAGTCACTAGGTCGAAATGTCTATGATAATGCCATCTTCAGAGCCTCCCATGTAGCAAAATGGCCATCTGCATATTAACTGTACCATTTGTCAGCAAGGCCTTCCAATGTGGATGGGAAGAGTACCAACATTGCATCCTATCTGTTCTGCAGACCTCGTCCTCGACATAAGGAGATGAACCTCCTCTTTCTTGCAAACAAGATTTTGTAGTGCATCATTAGCACTAGGAAGTTCATCTTCCATTGAAGTAAGTGCAAGTATTTTATTAATTTAAAACTATTATATGTAATTCAAATTTTTTATTTGATCTTTCTCTTTCCTTGTCTGACTTCTAGTTCTTCCTATTGTAAAGTTTTCTATATCCCTATCCTCAATAGTTTGAAAGAGCCATTTTGGAAGATTCTTGGCCACTAGTGCAACATCTTCTCATGTTGTTTCCTCGAGAGCACTTGAGATTTATCCAAATTCATAAGGTGATATGTCAAGAGGTGGCATAGGAGTAGATGGAGATGATGATGTAGATAGTGGTGGTGTAGGTTCTACAAATTTCTATTTACCTTTATCAATTGAAAATTTTAGGGTTTGAGAAGGTTGATCAAACCCCTGTATAATGGAATGTAAGCATCTGAATCTTTGGTAAAATACATAATCATCTGCTTTAATGAAATCTAGAATTTTTTCGTGTTTATCATAAATTTTACTTTTTGCAACATAAGCATCACATGAGAGTAGGATATTACCCATTTTGGTACATAGAGTCTATATCCTTTACTTTAAATTTCATAAACAGTGAATACTACTTTGATTGCTTTAAGATCAAGCTTAGTACAATCCTTCTTGTCAATGTGAACATAAGCTAGAGGTCTAACAACTTTAAAGTAACTCACATTTGGACTCTTACCATAATAAACTTCATAAGATGTGATGAACTTCAAAGATTTTGTGGAAGACCTATAAAGAATGTGATTAGTTGTATGTCTTACACAAAAAAGAATGGGGGAACGTTTCTTAGAGGACATCATACTACACATTATTTCAAAAAGTGTTCTATTCTTTCTCTCTCTAATACCATTTTGTTCTGAAGTATAAGAAATAGTGAGTTGATAAGAGATTCCTTTTTCTTCAAGAAAAGACTTTATGTCTTTAGAGAAATACTCTCCTCTTTTATCACTTCTCAAAATCTAAATTGCAACATGAATTTCCATTTCAACCATACCTAATAACTTCTTGAAAGTAGGAAAGACTTTTTACTTTCCTTCTAGACCATTTACCCAAGACTATTTGGAAAAATCATCAATAAATGTTATGAAGTACCTAGATCCTTGAATTTAATCTTCTTTCATAAGTCCATTAACATCTGGATGTATGATTTGTAATTTTCTAGTAGCAATGGTGTATCCATGCTTTCTAAATGGTAGCTTCTGAAGATTTTCTTCAAGGCATCCTTCAAAAAATTCTACATCATTTGGTAAGGCAAAAGTGGGTGGACTATCCACCAAACAATGATCTTGGCTAGCCAAAATGATGTAGACCATAGCCTTTACTTTCAAAACTTTACCAATAAAAATACATTTCACTGATTTATCGTTCAATTTCTTGCATTATTGTTCAAGCATTAATGCATATGCCATACAAGCAAAGACACATAGATAAGCAACAAATGACTTGTGACCATGTGAAGACTCATATGGAGTGATAGATTGCATTGATTTGGTGGGACACATGTTAAGTACATATGTTGCACACATAATAGCCTCAAGCGAGAAGCTATGTGGTAAAGCCTGAGTTTTAACCATACAACTTGCAATCTCCATGAGAGACCTATTCTTTCTTTTAAAAAATCCATTTTTTTGAGTGTATATGACACTCTATACTAATGTTTTATCCCATGCTCAATAAAAAATGCATTAAAACCAAAAGAAATTTATTCCATCTGGATCAGAATGGAGGGTGCCCAATTTAGATGTTGATAGATTTTTATCCATAACTAGAAACTATTTGAACCACATAAACACTTTGGACTTTGAGTTCAATGGATTTGTCTATGCATGCTTTCAGAAATCATCAATAAAAGTAACGAAGTAATTGTAGTTCTCAAAAGAAGGTGTTCGCATATGACCACAAACATCACTATGATCAAGCTGCAAATTCTGAGTAGCTCGAATTGAACCATCTTTAGGGAAGGAAGAATGCTACATTCTGCCCAAACTATAGCCTTCATAAACATGTTTACAAGTTTCTTCAAGTTTGGGTAGAGAGGACACCATTTTAGCTTCGTGCAAGTATAACAAACTAGCATAATTAAGATGATCAAAGTGCACATGACACAACTTCACATCTAAAATAACATGAGAATCTTGAACTACACATGCTAAATGATTCATTGATTTTGCATAGTCTATGAGTTTATACAACCCATGACATAAAATGCTAGAAGCAATAATAACGGCCCCATTTGAGAGATCATGGACTATAGATCTAACATCAACAAATTGGATTACTAAGCCAATCTTGGCTAATGCTGAAACTCAAAACACAATTTTCTTCATCCCTCGCACATAGAAAGCATCTAAAACTGTGAAAGAACTATAATTAGCAGTAGAAAAAATGATATTACTAACTCCAATTATAGGATAAGAGGATTTCTCAACACATGTGATAGTATTCTCCATAGGATCACACACAAGAGCAATGAAGAAACTATGTTGCAAAGTAATATGTTTGGTTGCCCCACTATCAAAGTACCAAAAATCGAAGTCTACGATACATACACTACTCATGAGCTCATGAGAAGATGGGTGATAGCTGCATACAATGTTAAATTCCCATTTTTCATTTTGAGCAAGATTAGCAGACTCTTCACTCAACCAAATTTGTAAGTGGAAAGCAATTCTATTAGCAATAACTTTAGCAAGGCTTCATCAAGGGAAGGTCCATCTTGGAAGCTATAATTGACATCTGGGAAGGTCTCGATTATGCTAAAGAATCTCCTCAAGATGTAATCTTTATTAAGATTGAATTTGATAAAGCCTATGATAGGCTTGAGTGGGACTTCCTTCTCCAATCTCTCAAAGACCTCGGTTTTGGTCACAAGTTCACTAAGATCGTCTCGAAGTTGTTGGGAAATGCTTCGGCTCAAATTAGCATCAATGGTAAACTTTCTCAAGATATTAGACTTAAACACTCTATCACACAAGGATGCCCCTTGGCCCCTCTCCTGTTTGCAATTGCTGCTGATGGTCTAAGTTGCCTTGTGAAACATTTTGGTGGCTTGGGCCTGATTCGTGGCCTCTCCCTCCCTCTTAATCAAGAAGAGATGTTCATGAGATTGTCTCTTGATGGCACGAATGCCTTTGTACATAATGATACAACCATCATTGATACTTTTTGGAGATGCCTAAACACCTTCTGTGTGGCTTGAGGATCCGAAATAAACCACTCTAAGATCGCTTTTAGGGCAGTTATAGGATGCCCATCACAATTACTTATTGTCCAAGGCTGTGAGGTGACTCCCAGTGGGAAAATCTTCCGCTTGTCAGGTATTCCGATGGGATTTGACGTATCAATGGGCCAACAATGGAACTACGTTCTCTCAAAGCTCAATAACAAATTAGCCTACTAGAAAGGTATGTAGATCAACCTTGTGGGAAGGGCCATGGTGATTAACACGTTCTTGATTTCTTCAATGATTTACTTTCTCTCTTGTTGGAGATTGAAAGACCAAGAGGAAGGACTTTTGCCTCCTCACATTGTCCTTCTCCACTTTTTTGGTTTCTCCTCATGGCTCAGATCTAGTTGGTCACTATGGAAGAGTTGGAAAAAGGTCAAACAATTTGTTCGCATAAGCGAGGATTGGCAATGGGTGACTGGTATTAGACAGAATGATTCAATATGGTTCCCTATCAAGGGCATCATAGGGGTGGAGACATGGAACCTCCATAAAGCTAAGAAACTTTGGAACAAAGGTTTTCAGTTGTGGAAAAACCTCTCGAATCAAGTTACATGCCAATGGATTAGATTTGAGGACATTGATCTGGATTTAAGAGTGAACTCTAAAGAATGGACCCTTTTGTAGAGCAGATTGATCGCTTCATAGTGCTCGAAGACTTGCCTTCTCATTGGATAGGACCCTCCCTACAATGAGGGTCTTTGATGGATTAATGGAAATAGCCTTGACAAAATTCTAGGATTCAAGAAGAATCTAGACCTTCATGTCATGCTCAATAGGAAGTGGTGTCTTAATTTGCTAAACTTGTGATGGGATTTTAAGTTCCAGTCACTTTGGCACCCACTCATCAAAATACAAAAATCGGTACTTATGTG
This sequence comes from Ceratopteris richardii, assembly GCA_020310875.1. Classification (NCBI taxonomy): domain Eukaryota; kingdom Viridiplantae; phylum Streptophyta; class Polypodiopsida; order Polypodiales; family Pteridaceae; genus Ceratopteris; species Ceratopteris richardii. Next base: position 108,928,036 of record CM035409.1, on the reverse strand, counting down.
GAAAATCCTCCACCAGGGAATATAGAACAATGCAAAGGCTAACAAAATTTGTGGGTCACCCCCATGGTGCAAAAGATGCTAACATGGAAAAGAGGACTTAGGGCACCTCTTCATCTCATGTGCAAAGTCAAGGTCGGTCAAGCGTACCCTTGAGAATAGCTTGCAGGTGCAGTGGCAAATCCTCTAGAAGCAAGCATTGTTGGGTGAAGCGATCTGGTGTTCCTCATCTTTCTGGAATGCGATTAGAGGTGAGACCCTCTAGAAGATCTAGAAGGAGAGGTGTGCAACCAATTTTGTAAGCCTTCCTAAAGAATGGCCATTAGGAAAGTCTCTTTTCCTGTAAGAAACACCCACCTTTTAGACATCGTAGAGTGTTTTTCCTAGAGAATAATAAGATTAAAAACAAGTGGGCCCCTCATGAAGGGGATGAGAGCGTTCTCTACAGAGCTCTCTAAATTTGTTCGATATTCCCTTGCTTTGTGGGATTCGAGGGGTCCCATGGGTACTAAGCCTGTTCACTTGTACATTTTTTTTCTTTATTAATTAAAGTCTTTTTTTGCTGAACTTCCATTTATGAAAAAAAAAGATTAGCAGACTCTATTTTAAGTTGGAGGCCTTTACAACAACCATTTTAGTGTCTTTCTTATTTGCAACTTTTGTAGAAAGTTTTGGACACCTCTTTATGACATGATCATTTTCCTTGCAGTATTTGCAATATTGTTTTTGCTTTTTGGTTTTCTTCTCATCTTTTTCTTCCTTCTTTGATTGTGTAAAATTAACAGATTTTTGCTTACTACTAGATAATCTATGTTTCCCTTTTGCCTTCTGATTAGCTAAGAAAGCTTGATTAGCGACATGCATAATGGAGCTCTTCTGCTTGGACTGATCTTCTTGCAAAAAAAATGAGAATAACTCCTTAAATATTAAGGCATTGTGATTTCCTTTCATGGTCAATCAAAGAGTAGAAGCAAAACTCTGATGTGAGTCTTGAAGACCATTAAGAATAATCTGTACAAGTGAAATACTTCATCAACAGAAATCAACTACTTCTTTAGATCTTTGATCTTTTTCAAAAAGCTATCCATGGAGTATCCTTCATTCATGTGCTTACTCTCCAACACTTTTTTGAGGTAAGCAACACTAGCCTCATTTCTTTCTTGATATAAGGTCATGAGTGTATCCCAATCATCCTTTTCTATCCTACAAGAATGAACGCGATGGATAATGGCACGTTTGATAGAAAAAGCTACCAATGCATGTGCTTGAGCATCTTTTCCATCTCAACAAAGTTGTTGGGTAGTAGTAGTAGGAACCGCAACCCAAACATGAATCTAAAGATCATCATCTTCAACACCATCTGCATCAGCATCAATAACTATATTCTTAGGTGTAGAAGGGCGTTTTCAATACCGTGCACAATACTCCACAATACTCTTGCTACAAATACATGGCACATCATACATGCCCATAACGGGTAATTAATACCATCCAACTAGTCCTCAGTAGCCAAAATACATAATAAATCATTGCTTTTAGCCATAGCTAGTGATTAAATACCCTGATGAAGAAAAATAATGTTGTATATTATTGAACAATGTATTGTTAAAGTGTTATATTATTAATGTATTAATATGTTTTTGATGTTTCTGATATAGCGCTGAAGGTTCGTGAGGAGCGTGCAAGGCGTGAAAGGGCGGACATCAATAATCCGAATCATTATTATTTAGCTTGTAAATAAACCTGCGTAGAAGGTTCTATTGTTAGAAAAGTAATGGTTAGAATAAGGGTCGTTGTAGACCGCAGTTTCTGTTATTCAAAGTAATGGCTTTCTGTAAAAGTTACCAACTTTTAGTTTCACGCCTACTTTTTGAAGCCGCCCTCATGTAACCACTATTTTCGACGTAATCAAAAGTCCTATAAATACATGCACTCTGTGGACTGTCGAAACAGAGTGCATGGGGGGAGATTGCACCCAATCTGCATACTTTCTCATCTCTTGTTGCACTTATTCTTGTGTGTGTTTCTCTGCGTTCGTAACTTCTGTTTGAGCGTGAGCAAGATCTTGACAACATTGGTATCAGAGCCTAGGAAGTAGGCTTGGGCAAGGTGGAATGATCTAATGGTGTGGAAGGCGCGCGCGTCGATTTCAAGATTGGACCCAAGAAAGAATCAAGTGTATCTCTCAATCTGTAGGTGGGATTGAGGCGTGTAATATACCGCTGGAAAGCTCTCGGAACGAACTTTCCAATAAGCTAGCTTGGAAGTGTGAATTCCTTCAAAATCCTTGGGTGGCACTTGATTGAGTGTTCAAGATACCAAGCAAGGTTGAGAACACGGGATCGAGACACCAAGGTTGCAAACAAGAAGGTTCAATACACCAAGGTTGAGAGCAAGGGTCCAAGAGCACCATGGAAGATTTTTTTAATTCACCTTTACCTGGAGTTTCATTCGAGCAAGAGTTAGAGCTTATGAACCAAGAACTTCAAGCACTTCAACAAGCCATACAAGGACGTTATGCTATGCTTCAATTCGACGGACGAAAAGATGGCCGCTTTTTCTTATCATGGCTATCCCTATTCAACGATTTCTTTTCCGATGAGTTATATTCAGAAAATAAGAAAATCGAGTTTGCCACTAATTATTTGGTAGGAAGAGCGCAGCAATGGTGGAATGATCTTTGTCATAGTGCAGATTGTCCACGCACCTGGAAGACTTTTCAAGAAGAGTTTAAGGATTCATTTCTACCTTTAAAGTTTACCCTACATGTTTGATAATTGTGATGCATTTACATATTGAATTTAGTCCATAGGAGCATATTCAAGTTTTGTTTGCCCAAATTCATTAGAAAGACTATGTCCGCATCTCACAAATACTTTTAATAACTTAACAACTCCATGAACATTTCCATGCATTTTTACATGGCACATGCCTATTTTCTTTATTCAGTGATGAAACATGTGACTGGCCATCCATGTTTATTATTTTATCAACTGAGGTCAGTTGCTTGTTCAACTGAGGGGCAATGTTATAACTTATGGAATATGTTGAACAATGCATTGTTGGAGTGGAACATGGAATATGTTGAACAATGCATTGTTATTGTTGGATTGTAACAGTAACATGGAATATGTTGAACAATGCATTGTTATTGTTAGAGTGTTAACTTATTTTATCAACTGAGGTCAGTTGCTTGTCAACTGAGAGGCATGTTGTATATTATTGAACAATTTATTATTAAAGTGTTATATTATTAATGTATTAATATGTTTTTGATGTTTCTGATATAGCAGATGAAGGTTCGTGAGGAGCGTGCAAGGTGTGAAAGGGCGGACATCAATAATCCGAATAATTATTATTTAGCTTGTAAATAAACCTGTTTATTCAAAGTAATGGCTTTCTGTAAAAGTTACCAACTTTTAGTTTCACGCCTACTTTTTGAAGCCGCCCTCATGTAACCACTATTTTCGACGTAATCAAAAGTCCTATAAATACATGCACTCTGTGGACTGTCGAAACAGAGTGCATGGGGCGAGATTGCACCCAATCTGCGTACTTTCTCGTCTCTTGTTGCGCTTATTCTTGTGTGTGTTTCTCTGCGTTCGTAACTTCTGTTTGAGCGTGAGCAAGATCCTGACAACAAATAATTATATCTTGAAAAGTTGAATAGAACTATTCTATCGAGCACTGCTAACCCTATAGCAATCTTTGAGCGGTTGTAAATGAGAATCAAAACCTATATATATCTTTGCCACAAAAAGGATGAAATTGCATGCATAAGCACTGTGATAGTGTGTTTGGAGGCCGAAACGAGCTCAAATCAGAATTTCTATGCCACATAGTGAAGTTGTTTTGAACTTCTAATTTCCTTGAGTATGCTCACCAATTTTTGTGGGATTCTAAGACTATGATCGGAGGGTTGTTGACAATGTCCTAGATGAAGGGTGACCTAGTTTGATACCAATTGTTGGAGTTTGAGGTCTAGAGAAGCACACGCACAACACAAGGATGAAGAAGAAGCTTGGAGCACAACACAACACAATAAATTACCAAGTGAATGTACAAAGATAAGTAACCCATTAGGGTTACATGCATATATACAAGCCATTAGAAGACACCTCCTAAAAAGGGGAAAAAGTGCCCCAGTGGTCTGAAGTATGATTAGACACATCGTTATCAAAATATATCAACAAAAACCGTGGGTGGTTCTTCATGTGCCAATCTAGAAAATGTTGGAGTTAGATGTCTGCGGAAGCATGCAAACAACACAAGGAAGAAGAAGAAGCTTGGAGCACAACACACAATACTCAATGTATTACAAGAGAATGTACAAAGATAAATAGCCCATTAGGGCAATTGGCATATATACAAGCTAGGGGGAAAAACCTCCTAGAGAGGGAAAAAGTGCCCCGATGGTCCTAGTGTGTTCACACACATCACTACCTAAATATATCAACAAATCCTCCCTGGGAGTGATGCAGTGAACAAGGAGCTGGCACTCATGTATAAGGAAGTGCCAAGCTTTGGGGAATCAATCCACAAAAGGAAGTAAGCCCAAAGCTTTGCGGAAAGCTTTTCATCTAGGGCGGCATCAACACTCCTCCAGTTGTAGTCTCAAAATCACATGAATTTTGGTGAGCATACTCGGCGTGTTTCCGAGATCAAAACAACTTCGTTATGTTGTGCCGAAATCGCGATTTGAGCTCGTTTCGGCCCCCGAATGCACTATCATAGCGCTTATGCAGGCTATTTCATCTTTTTGTGCCAAAGATATATATCAATTTTGGTTTTCCATTATAAGCGTCTCGAAGTCTGCTAGAGGTTTAGCAGAATTCATCTGGGCAATTCTATTCAACTTTTTGAGATACATTCAATTTTCTGCATCAAGGTATTTTAGTCACTGGCCATGCCTGAAAGCAGTGATATATTTTGCATGTGGGTTGTTGAGGATAAGTTGGATGGTACCAACTACCCATTGTGGGATTATATGATGCGACATGTATTGGTTGCAAAAGGACTCTGGAACATTGTGCAGGGTATTGAAAAATGTCCTATCATACTTGCAACTGTTACAACTGTAGGTATTGAAGCTGGTGTAGAAGGTGTCGAAGATGATGATATTTTGCATATTCCTATTCGTGCTACAGTTTCTGCTGCATCTATTACAGAGCAAATTTGTTGGGATAGCAGAGATGCCCAATCACATGCATTGATAGCTTTGTCTGTCAAACGTGCCATTATTCCTCACATACGCTCTTGCGGAACAACCAAGGATGTTTGGGATACACTTACCACATTGTACCAAGCTAGGAACGAGGCTCGTGTTGCTTACCTTCGAAAATAGTTGGAGATTGAGCACATGAATGAAGGTGATTCTATGGATAGTTTTCTAACAAAGATCAAAGACTCGAAGGAATAGTTGATTTCTGCTAATGAGGTTATACTAGATAGCTCACTTGTGGAGATCGTTCTGAATGGTCTTCCTTATTCATATCAAATTTTCTTCTAGTCTTCGATTAATGATGAAAGGCAATTCAAATGCCTTGTCATTTGAGGAGTTAGTCTTTGTTTTGCTGCAGGAGGAGAAGTCCAGGCAGAATAGGTCCATTATGTGTGTTGCAGATCAAGCTTTCCTGGTGTAGCTCAAGAATAAGCACCACCTCCTTTACTTGTCAATCCGCGGAGATGTGAGGACCAGTATGAAGACCACGAGCAAGTGAAGGCACAAGTGCGTGAGTGAAAGCACACAAACATGCACACACATACACACACACGCGCACAAGGTAAGATCAAAGAGAGGAACAATGGAAAGCTTCAATTGCCAATGAGTTCTCTTACAAAAGCTATATTCTCTAACAAGCTAGCCTCAAAAATGAGCTCTCTAGCTCATTTTATAGTTTTTTGACTAGTTTTGGACCTATCAAGACCTAGTGTCCGACCTAGTTAAAAATTAGGTTCCAGGGCTTATTTGAGGGCTCAAACAAAGTCTAAAAAATATGAAAATTTGTAGGATGATACTTCTAATACTCCTCAAGCTCAAGGACTCCTTGGCTTGAACAAAATGTAGTTAGAAAAATAGAAAATGGTATTTATAATGGTTTTTAGTGATGAAACTCACTATTGTTGTAGGGGATTCTTCTGAAAATTTGACATACACTTCTTGGAACTCCCTACTTGCTCCTTCTTCTTGTGTGTCCACCTCTTTGATGTGCTCCTGTACTTTGTCCTTGACCTTCAGCTTCAACACTCCCCCCCTCTTGAGTCTGTCGTCCCTGACAGACCCTTGTTGTAATGGTTGTTCTAGGTTGCTTTGAGAGGGAGTGTCCATTCGGATGAACCAGAGCCGTCTCTCTTCCAATTGTGGCAAGGTTGGTTGGCCGGTTCTTTATTTGTCACTGCGAGCCTTTGCAAGTTGTAGTCCCTTGGTAGGTGCTTCTGCCTTGGAATCCAGCATGATTGTGTCATTGTGAGTGTCCATGGATGGCCTCTAGATCATCTTAAGATGATGTTCATAGTAGTCACACCAAGTACTCATAACCCATAATGAAGGATGGTAAGTGTGTTTGTGCATGGGTTGAGGAAAATATGTGCCTTGTGCATGGCCTTGTAATGTAGCCCTATACATGCTTACTTGGAAAATGCATTGGAAGAAGTATGGTGCAAAAATTGGGGTCTTGAGCTAAGTGCTCAAGGGTATGCCGACGAAGAGGTTTCCTAATCTATCATGGTTATGGTGTTGCCAAGGGAAAAGATACTTACCATGGTGAAGCATCGATCGATGTTGATCTCTTGGTGTTGTGCTCCTGGCATTTGTGATGGTCATTGTTGATGAATGCCCGTGTTGAGGATCCACGGATGAAATTCTTTGAGTGTCTGGTCCTGTCTGCTCTCTTTAAAGCAATATTTGCCAAATACTGAGAATTAAATTTCTTTGTATTCCTTGACAAACGATATTGGGTAACTACACTAAGCTTAATTTCACATCTTCTTGTTAGCTCCCCATAAGCACGAGTCTTCTCATCTAGTATACATACAAAGATTTGCAGGGTACCAGAACTACCCCTTGCAGATATCTCCCTGGATGCTCTCTTACATGCAGTAGTTGAGCATCACTTCAAGTTGCGGACCTTCAAGCTCTTCACTCCTACCATAGTAAGAGGAAACCATAGTTGTGGATGCCATGTTCATGCCAAGTTCTTGACATCTATCAGATAAGGTAGCAATTATATCATCTGCTAGCCGAGACACACTTCTATCCAAACTGATAAATGCCCAGTAATCAATAGCTCCACCTTTAACCAAGCATGACTCATTCATGTTTCATGAGCCAAACCTGGGAACAAGTGCTTCCTCTCCTTTTTTTTTTTTTTTTTTTGAGGAACAATGTCACCAAACAAGAAGACAGATGTTAGTATCAGAAAAAATAGTTGACATATGTCAATGTGCTCTTGTGCCTGGGATTCTCAAGTGTGTCTATGCACGGCCATGTAATGTGGCCCTATATTAATGCATACTTTGGAAATGCATGACCTGAATGGTGCAAAAGACAAGGTTGTGCAAGGAGCACATGGTTGTGGCTCGTTGAGGCTTTCGATGTTATTTGCGGATGTTGATGCCAGCTTTGGTGGAGGTATCCATTGGGTCTTGAATTGATGTAATGCTCCTTATTGGGGTCCATTTTAGAACAGCATTTGGCACTGTAGAGATCACTTCAGGCATCGCCCTCTTTGAATGCTTGTTGAACTGTCGTATCCAGTGTGGTTGGCGCTTTGGTTCGATGGAGGCTACTTGTACTTTTGGCTTCCAAACCTATACCCTTTTTGCATGTCTCCCTACTATTGTCAAAGAAGTGATTTGATCTTCTTTCGGTCTCTGTATGCGGTTCTTACCCTTTTCTCTTTTTGGCTTCTTTGTTGAGACCTTTTGCATGTGGGAGAACATAGGTTGTTGTGGATGTAAGAGCTTCTTAGGTACCCACATCTGTAATCACCCTTGCTGAGTTGCAACTAACTTCTTAGGCACCCAAACTTGTCGGATACCTTGTGGTTGAGCTTGTCCGAGCTTCTTCCTTCGTCTTCTGGCCTGATTGGCTTGCCTGGATGGGATTTGTGGGGGCAAGGCTAGTGGTTGCTCTCCTTTGCGTACCCAGATCTGCTTCATGCCTGGCACTATTTTCCTCTGGAAATCCCATTGTCTATTTGATATAGCAGTTGTCTTGTTCTGTTGTGCTTGCCTTGTTGGTTGAGTTGTAGTGGTGGCATTAGTCCTTGCACCAGAGGAGGAGTCCGCTTGTCCTTGAACTTGTTCTTCCATGATTGAGTTCGCCTGCAACATAGAGCTTTTGACGTAGACAACATCTTTTTTGCTAAGATTAGTCCTAAGAGAACTACAAAATGTGACATCTGTATTGGTGAGCATGCCATTCCCTAGTTCTAATGTAAAGCATTGGCCTTGGACCCAAACTTGAAGAAGTTGACTTCTTAGGTTCAAGTTGACTGCAATGTCATAAATCCAATCTTGTCCTAAGACAAGTGGTTTTGTAAGGCTTCCATCTTGACACACGAGCACTTTGACTTTCATGGGAACATCTTGAAGGTAGATGGGAAGTTCCACCTCGCCCAAACAAGGGGTTTCCACACCTCCCAATCCTATGAGATAAGCTTCTATGGGATTGATGTTCAACTGCAAGTCTTGGCAGTAGGAAAGTCTAACTGCACTACTGGCTGCACCTGAGTCAATCAATGCTTTCACAGTCCTTGCACCCTTTCCTTGTCCTATCTCTATGGTCACAAAGGGACGTCGATCAATGACTTGAGGAGTCGCTATGCCTGATTTTTGGCACATATCCATGTGATATTTTGGGGCTTTTGAGTTGACATCTAGGCCTAGTCACCTTAACTTATTTCGCCTTATGTGCTCTCTAGCCTCTGCTTGTGCCTCTTCTCGAACCCTTAACTCCTCTTCTTTTCGTTTCTTAGCAGTGTTGAGTCTCATTAGCATATCCTCTGTCAGAGGTTCTTGATACAACTTGACTCTACATCCACTAATGTAGTTTGGCAAGATGTCTCCTTCTAAAGTGGCCAATTGAACCGCACCGCTAGTGGAAATTCTATTAATGATCATGGGTCCATATCCTTGTTTTTCTAACTTATGGGCATGCTGCTTTAGTTTATAAACTAACACTAGGTCTCCCTCTTTTAGTCCCTTATCCTTGATGTGTGCATCAAAGTATGCCTTTTGCCTTTTCTTTGCAGCATAGATACCTGCTACTGCTCGTAGCCTTGTCTCACCTAAGCGCTCTGGATCAAAGATCCTAGAGGACAATTCATGTCCATTCCACTCATGCTCTTGTGCTACTTTTAAAGCTGGGATTAAGAAATCTAATGGTAGCACAGCATTTTGTCCAAAGACCATCTGAAATGGGGTGGCATTGAGTACCGTTTTGTAGGCAACTTGATAAGCCCAAACAGCATGATGAAGTTGTTTGTCCCAATCAGAGCATTTATTATTTACCAGTTTTGTCAATACGTTATAGAGGATATTATTGGTGCTCTCGGCTTGTCTGTTAGCTTGTGGATGATAGGGGGCAGACTTCTTATGTATCACCAAGAATTCTTGGAGAAGATTTTCAAGGACTTCATTCAAGAAGTGTGTGCCTCTATCGCTCACTAACTCTATTAGTAGCCCATATCTCATGAACACATTCTCGAATAAGAAGTTAGCTGTAGATTGAGCATCATGCTTTGTTGTGGCTTTCACTTCTACCCACTTTGTAAGGTAATCTGTGGCTACAATAATATACTCTGCATGGGAGTTTCTAGCTGGGGGGTTAATAGGAGCTACAAAGTCTATACCCCATTTCGAGAATGCACGTCCTCCCATCATGGCATCTCGTCTTTTCTAACTGGATATTGTGCACGTTGGCATGTGTCACATTTCTTCACATAGGTATGTGCATCCATATGGAGAGTGGGCCACCAAAGTCCTGAGAATAGAATGGTCTTGATCACTCAGTCAGGACCGAAGTATCCACCTGCGACACCGCTGTGTGTAGTTTCTAAGACTTTCAAATAGTCTCATTCATGAATGCACAGTCTTAAGTAACCATCTTTGCCTCTTCGGTATAGGTTGTCTCCTACTAAGGCATAGCCTTGAGCCTCTTGCTCCATCCTTCGTCTTCTTGCTAGACTAGCCTCTTTGGGTAATCTTCCCGATCTCATAAACTCTACCAATGGAGCACTCCAATCAGGAATCAATGACACTTGATAAAGGGTGGCATGCTCTACTGGTGGTCTCTGTCTGCACTTGGAAGTGCAATCATTTCATGGAGTAGCAAGAAGCAACCAATTATCGAGTTGTCAAGTACCGAAGCTGAATATAGAGGCATTACACAAGCTGTTTGTGAAGCAACATGGATTAAGTACCTATTTGAAGACATGGGAGTCTACATCGACAGAAAGGTAGTCATCTATTGTGACAATGTGAGCAACATAATGCTATTAGAGAATCCAGTTTGCCATGCGAGATCGAAGCACATCAAAGTTCATTATCACTTTGTTCGTGAGAAGTTCATCGAAGGAGAAGTGGAACTGATTCACATTAGCACTGAAGAACAAGTGGCAGATATCTTCACCAAAGCTCTTCCCAAAGAGAAGTTCATCTACTTCAGACAAGCTTTAGGAGTGAGGAAGCTTTAGTTTGTATCTAGATTTCATTTCATGTTATTTCATCTTGTATGGACATATGTATTTTTTTCAAGTTGTATTCAAACTCATTCTGAGCTTGAGGGGGAGATTTGATGATGTGGCACTTATGTTAAAACAAAAACAACAAAATCTAATTGCACATGCATCTTTCACCACCACCCGGCCAGCATTTTCAGGAGTCTCTCTCTCTCTATCTCTCTATCATCGTGGTATCACCGTGGCTGAATGTGCAAGGTAGCACCATAGTTGCGCTTAACATCTCTCTCTTCTCTCTCTCTATCTCTCTCTCTCTCTATTTGTGTTGCTATATGGTACCTTGTTTTTGGAAGGGTGTGGGAAAGATTTATATCCTCTCCTCTACTCTCTACCAGTAAGTAACATAGTTCTAAGTTAATGCATGGTTATACCTTGTTCTCCATGCAACATTGTCATCGTCGTAGGGAGAGGTGGAATTGGTTCATACGATGCCTTAGACAACCCTCAACTTTTTGAGTATGCGAAGTCCATAATGTCGCATCGCCCACCACGTGACGTCCACATTACACCATGTATTGCACACATCATCACCAAGTGGGATTTGGACATCATGGACCATGGTTGGCATCAAGTAAGGCTTCTTCCCTACTCTACTTTATTACTATTATTGAAGTTTATTGTTGGGATGATAGGCTTCTGTGGAAATATATTGCTGGGATTTAGTTTTGCTGGGTTTTTTTTTTTGCGAGGAACGTATCTATTATGATATAAACAGTATATATGTGTTCAAGGTTTTTTTTTTCATGTTTCCTTTCTATTTTCCCCTTTTCTTTTTTAGAACACTTTTGTATAATTTCCTAGAGAAATATCGGGCTGGAGGATCGAAAATCAAGAGAATGGAGCATTTGAGCTCAATGGGCTTCAGTACTACAGCATTGCCGTACAAAGGGGATCCAATGTTTATTCAAGCGTTTTGGTGCGTGTGGTCTATAATTTAGGCGGAACACATATTCCAAATGCAATGCTTCGTAGTAGGGATGATGGAAGAGTTGTTCGGATCTCTCCAACACCGCTTCTTGATCAACGTCAACCTTCTCCACAAAACGATCCAAGAATTGCCCAGCTTTGGGTGCAGTCTCTTTCCTGGGTTGTTCTTCCAGGAGTTGCCCTCATCTGTTTATTAAATGCTCCATAGACCGTGGCATTTGGTGACCTCGTTGGTTTTTTCACTACCCATAACATTGAAACTCTATTTATCTCATACTTCTAGGAAAAAATGTGTTATTATTCTATTATATTGGTAATTTATTGGTAATCATATATGGACTCATATTGTCTCTTCAATCTAATTGTAACTCTCTTTTGGCTTCTAATTAAATATACTCGTATGCTCTTGTTATCATACTATAATATGTTTCAAAAGGTGGGATTTAATACAAAATTAAAGCTATGCAATAGCTATCTCTAGTCTTTGTGATTGAATATGAGTCTGTTTCTTTTGTTGAAGCACATAATTGAAAAAATTGGATGGGTATTATGCAATAAAGATCTGATGCTATTATAAAGAATGGTACTTGGAATTTATGTGATTTTCCTTGAGGAAAAGAAGCCATTAGAACTAAATGGGTATATAAGTTGAAACATAAGCCTCATGTTTCATTGCCCCAGTGCAAGCTAAGCCATTGCCGATTTCCTATCTCGCATCAATCATGGAGAATCACTAGAGGGTATCAACGATGCTCTTTTGGACGTAGAGGTCTTTACGGTGGTGTGAGTAAAAAAATGCTCCCCATGCTTCACCAACCTGGTATGAGGAAATGTTGAGATTTCTGGAAAACGAGATTGCTCCATCTCATTTGTAATTTGCAACTAGAAAGAAACTTGGGTTCCATAGTTACCAATTTATGATCATTATGGGATAGTTCTACCACACAGATCCCATTGGAATTCGGTTATGATGTGTACCTCCACATGAGATAGCCACAGTTATCTACAAAGCTCATGCTAGCGATGTAGGTGGTCACTTCAATCACTTCACTACGGTCTGAAAAATCCAATAGGCATGGATTGGAGGAAAACACCAACAAGGTCCTGTTGCACATGCTACAGAATATGTTATTGTACTCTACAAATCACTGGGCAATCATTCTTCCCATCGTGAATTGGGCATATAGGACATCCTATAGAGTCTTTGTGGGTAGCATCCCTTTCAAATTGCTTTACAAATAAGAGGTGGTCCTTCCATTTGAGTTCATAGTACCAAGTCTCTAGATTATGATCCAAAAGTGATTGGTACCAGAAGACTCATTTTCATATGGGATGGATTGGCTGCAGTAGTTGGATGGGCATTGGTATCATATCTTTTTGTTACTACAAGAGGTGCATAGTCGTCAAAATAAATGGCATGATAGAAATTTATGAACCAAGATTTTTTGGCCTCGTGATCTAGTGCCGTACTTCCGTTCCAAGATGAAGAGGAAAATGGGGAAACTCAAACTACGATAGACTGGTCTGTTTTGGATTCACGAACTTTGTGGACCAAGCTCCTTTCGGTTGGTCACGTTGACAGGTAAATTCATATATATATATGTATATATATATATATATATATATATATATATATATATATATATATATATATATATATATATATATATATATATATATATATATATATATATATATATATATATATATATATATATATATATATATATATATATATATATATATATATATATATATATATATGTGTATGTGTGTGTGTGTGTTTGTATGTGTGTGTATATGTGTATATATACATAAATAAAATAGATTTCTTGAAACTAAGAAAAATACAAAATCATGCATTAATTGGCAATAATCAGTGGAGTAGTTACTATGCATGGAAATTGTACATGCAATCAACAATAGTGGCGGTCATAATGTTTGGAATCTGATAGTGTAATTCTTATTTTGAGAGCCATGATGAGTATAGAATCACTGGAGTAAAGATACCATTTAGGGAAATAATCTAGAGACCCGACACTCTCAATAAAGAAATGCATGCCATAAAAGGTTGAGGACCATGCCTAATCTGGCTTATTTGGCTAAGTTGTGAGCATAGCCAACAGACTGGCAGCAGTCTACAACAGTCATAGACATTGCAACAGTGCATATATGGTGGCCATCTTCTCCGATTGTCATCTGTTGGACATACCAAAGATGCTCTCAGAAGAATAGAAGGAATGGTTTGAGTGCAAAGGACTCTTGCAGTGTGCATGGTTCGATTGGAGAAGCGTTCATCCCCATCCAGAGATGAGAGATATCACCAAGGAGATAGCGTGATAGATCGATGGTAATGACCAAACATGCAGGAGATAAGCCGATGGATAGGGCAAGATACCTTCCCACTATCATCCACCCTGATTGCAGAACGACTCCATGTGGCTAGTATAGGAATTACAGCTACAACAGAGTGTGTTAATGTAGCAGAAATCTATGCGTTGTTAGGAAAACCCTTCTTTAGGGAATATGGATTCATCCAACTTCTGGATGACAACCCAATTAAGTGGGTATTACTTTTAATGACCATGATTATAAATCTGCATGCAAAACATTACGGAGTATCCGAATAATTACTTGTATTGATGAAGGAATCGGCCAAAACGCAAGTGAATAAAGCCGAAATTATTTTTCAAAAGTTAAAGAAGGAGGTCAGAAGGTTATTTCAGAGATCAAGAAGAGCAATTAACACTATGCTAGATTGAAAAGTTGGATTCATATTTACTTTGTTATTTTCCAAAAGCCCTGTATTCTTACCTTGAGAATACATAGTATGCATAATGAAGGTATTCCTTCAAATCCTAAAAAAGAGAGTTGTAGAGGAGAAGCCAGTGGAAGGGACCTCGCAGGATCAAACTAACGATTATCGATATGAAGAGGAGAGGTCTTGAAGGCAATAGGTGGAGGAGAATCAGCAGAAAGAAGGTGAGAGGAAGGCTACAGAGGAAGAAGCGAAGAGAAAGGGAAGAGAGGAAGAGGCAGCAAGAACAGAGGAAGAGGAAACATGGAAGAGACTGCAAGAAGAATATGAAAAAGTGTCATGCGGAAGAGGAAAGAATAAGGAAGTCCGAAGCAGATGAAAATTGATGCCGAAAACAGCAGGAACAAGGGGACCGTACAACGAAAACATCACACAAAATTTTGATATTACACGCATTTTCCTCCTATAGACTAAATGAAAAATGAAAACAAATTGATGGTAAAGTGAAGCTACCTACAATTAAATGCAGTGTTTTTATCTATCACTAGATGTATCCCAATGAAACAATTTGTCCAGAACTTCTCAGAGACTTAGCGAGAGGAATTCAATAAAGGCAGTAAGGTTGGAGGAATTTCACAAGAATTATATTGCCATCACTTAGGAAAAGGATAAGTGGGAAGTGGAGAAAGCAAGAATGATGAAATAAATAATCCGCTTAAGGGTGGAAACAATACAAGCCAGGGTAGAAATTGTGGGAAGAGAAATTGTAGTTCATGAACAATTAATGGAGCATCTGAACAATGCTCTCGCAGAGATCAATACCCTGAAGCTAGCAGCTAAAGAAAATACAAAGATCATAGCTCGTCTCCAGGGAGAAATTGGACAAATGCAAAAGGGTCAATAAAAGTTGGAAAAGACAAACAAGGATCTTGCAGCTAAAGCATAGAAGGATGAACAAGAAATTCAAAGGATAAAGACAAAGGTCAAAGAGCAAAGCGATGAAATCAAAAGATCAAAGCATCAGATCTTGAAGACTAATTCCGCACTGTAGAAGAAAGTTATGAAACAATTTTTGCACAGTTGGTTGGTATTCAGGAGCTCGAAAGACATATTGAAGTTGGAATCTGCACTACAGAGATGTGAATATAGTTTTGGAAAGCAAGGAGACAGAGGTCACTGAACTCAAGAAAAGTGACTCAATTTTGGACTTAACATACAAAGTAAAGTTAGATGAAGCACACAAGATTGCTAAGGAGTATATAGATAAATTAACTAATGTAACTATGGCTTTCGATAGTATAATAGAGATATTACGAAATCGGATACCGGAATTAGAAGTAGAAGCAGTCAAGTATAGAAGTGCGAGTCAGAAGCTACTTGAGCCGAAGGAATTTTTTTGAAGTGGAAATCAGACTTGCAAAAGAGAACATAGAAGAGATATTCAATGAGCTTAGGTATGATATAGAAAGGATAATTTTCCTTGAAATGAAAAATAATGATCATTTTGTAATTAGTGAGTTTGGATCCACTGTGCAAGCCCATGTTACCAATCAATATGGACGACCAAATTTTTTTGTAAACTTACTTTGTAATGGGAAAATGTATTTCTCGATATGGAGATTTCAATAGTTTTCAAAGTGTGTAACTTTTGGTGTTTATTGTAAATTTTGAAGTATGGAACAATATGAAGATTATGAAGAAGAACGGAGTAGCTCATTACAATATGTTACATTGACTTTGGAAGAAGTTTCTATGGAGCAGTGTATTCCAAAAAGTCTATCGGATAATGCTCTCTACTATTGATGTGCAAATCGTGCTCTTATTATAGAATGATGTATAAGCAATCTTATTAATCAACGGAGTACTTCTTATTGCCAAATACCTTTATCTTTGAATTTTTTTTGTATATGAAGTCTCTAAGTGATACATAGTGTTATTGTTTTGAAAGTCTATGCAGTGTAGTCTGATATGAACATAAATGCATGTTTATGAGTGCAATTTGCATTCATAAATACCTATTCTTGTACCCATTCCTTTGGATAAATGGTGTTGTAATTTACTAAAGTACAATACCATATAAACACAATTCATTGATCTCTTTCTCCAAATTAAAAAAAATATTTGTTTACGGAGTTGTCTCAGAGGGAGACATCTCAATATTACCCTTATGTCTTTTTCTCCTTCTTTCTCTCACTTTTGTGAAGCCTTCTAGGCTCTTGATCATGACTTGTATTTGCTTCACTACAACATATGAGGGGCATACCGTCGCTGCATATACCGATGGTCACAGTCGACGTCGGTATGGGCCTCGGAAAATGTCACTTAGAGATACCGATGGTCAAGTGACTATCAGTATGACCGTTTTAAACGGATCGTCGGTGTGGTCCGCAGCCGCCGGTATTTGCATCAGTATATGCATCGGTATATGTGTCGGTATATGTGTCGGTATGAGCGTTGGTATAAGTGTCGGTAACTTACTGGGAACTACCGACGCCTATACCGATGCCCATACCGGCGCCTATACCGGCGGCGAGTTTTAAACATACCGCTGTCAGGATGAAATCCCACAGCGAAGTGTGCCTGATTTTTTTTCAAAGTTGATGGATTTTAGGAGTTTTGTGTGATGTTTTGATCAAGAGAGAGGATATTTTCTATACATGTTTTGGCTGATTTATTCGATTGTGTGATGCGAAACCATGTGATTTTGTAAATAGTCGATGAAACAAAGTATAGCCCCATGGAAACCCTAGGTTGGAACCTTAGTTTTGTCATGTACCATAAATTTAGCCTTTGGAATTTATTTAATTTGTGTATAAAGTGTGAAAGCAAACCTTAATTTAAGAAAAATAAAAAGAAAAAAAGAAAAAGAACCAAAAATAAAAAGAAAAGAATTGCAAAAAATAAAAAGAAGAAAAACCAAAAATAAAAATAAGAGGTGGCATTTCCCAAAAATAGAAAATAAACATGCAAAGCAATCTGGAAATAGAAAGTTTGTAAGGAGGTTAGAAGTTTCTAGAAGAAAGTCCAAGGGGGCAGAGGCCTATAAATAGAGGCCCAAGCTTCATTTGTCCTCCCTGTGGGTTTCTTCTGTGGAACGCTTCTCCAGGTAATCTTCTTACATATTTTTATTATTCATGTTCATGAGTCTGCACCATGGTAATGAGAGAGGAGGGGATGTAGGTAATGCTCATGCCATGCTCTGTTTACTATGTGAAGGTCTCTGCATAACATACTCTCTCATGCCTTGTCTCTGCATCAGTGTTGATTTTTGATGGCCGTATTGCCCGTTTTACCCATTTTTTGTCGTAAAAAAAAGTCAAAAATTTTATTAAACCTTCAAAAATTACATTAAAAGTATGAAATACAGGTACGATTCGTAGATAACCTTCGAAATTGAAGGCAGGATAGACCGTCAAAATACAACATTGCTCTGCGTGCTATGGTTGTTAACACATTTATGCTGTCTACAACTATTTACTTTATCTCGTGCTGGAGACCTAAGGAGAAGGACTTGGCCAAAGTGGAAAGAATTTGTAGAAACTTCCTTTGGATTGGGGACCCCAATAGAAGGGGGATTCCCAAAATCAAATGGGAAACTTGCACTAGCCCTAAAGACTCAGGGGGGTTGGGAATTTTAAATATTGTTGGGTTGGCTGACAAACTGGCGGCAAAGTGGCTTATCAAGGCTTGGAGCAATAGGGAGTCCTCTTGGGCTAAATTAATCTTCAAAAACACGGAAGACCTTACCCTGGTTGGCCATCCTGGTTGGAAGGACATAGGGATTCTCACGCTTTTGCTCTCCCCCCACCTGGTGTCCTCTAAAGGCTCTAGCCTCGTGTGTTCCTTATGGAAGAATTGGAACAAGGCCAAACAGTTCATCAGAATCAGTGATGAGTGGAAGTGGGCGGCTGGGATAAGAAAAAATGACTCTATTTAGTTCTCGATCAGCGGCATTAGGGGGGTGGAGTCTCGGAACCTCCAAACTGCAAGGTGGTTATGGAACGAGGGTTTCAAAGAGCGGAAACAACTCTGGAAACAAGAGACCAGCCAGTGGATTAGGTTCGAAGAATTGGATCCGAGACTTAGAGTTACCTTTGAGGAATGGACTCTTCTTCAAAGCAGGTGTTTAGCATGGGACCGCTCAACCACCCGCCTTCTCTACGGTCAGGATCTTCCTTGCCTGGAGGGCCTCAAATGGAGCAATGGTAAGATGCTATCCAGAACCCCCAACTTCAAAGAGGATATAGATGTTCACCACACTCTTAACAAGAGATGGTGCCTTTCTTGGACCAAACTTTGGTGGGAACTAAAATTCATGTCTATTTGGCACCCCCTAATTGAGGTCAAAAAGTCCGTTCTCATGTGGCAGATCTTACATAAAGGTATCTGGTCCAATGCAAGGGCTAACAAAATTTGTGGTGTGCCGCCATGGTGCAAGCGTTGCCATCGATGCATCGAAGATTTAGCTCACCTGTTCTTCGACTGCCCCAAGTTCCGTGTTATCTGGTGTCACGTGACCAAAGTATTGAGACTCACGAACCAAATCAACTGGCGACAGGTGATGTTGGGTGAGGCGGTCGGCTGCTCATCGAGGCTGTGGAATGCCATCAGAGGTGAAAAAACACTGCTCTGCATGTAAAGGGGAAGGAAATTGGTATTGTGACGGGTGGCCTGGACGGATATTGGAAGAGAGATAAGCAGGGAGATGTGCGCGTAGATATACTCCGAGAGAGTCGGCTGTATGTGTGTCAGACATAGAGTTGCTCGCTGATTTAGCAGGCCAGGGGAGAGAGATCTTAAGGACTATGCGCATCAAAGAGAGTGTGTCGGCGTGGAGCACAAGCTGACGAGAGAGAGGTCACATGTAGCTCTTACACCAAATGATTGTAAAGGCGAGGCGGAGCAGAATTTTGAGAGGGAGAGAGAAAGGTGGAGGTAGGCACATGTTGGCAGCTGTCGTTGAAGATCGTGGGAGACAGACGATCGCGCGTGGTGTACGCGGCTTGATAGGTTGCAGAGAGAAATTGGGCGTGAAGAGACACTGTGTCTGATTCGCTAGAGAGAAAGTCAGAGATGCTGAGTGCTGACGCCCTGAGAGAGAGAAATCTGTGGGACACCGCTGTAGGTAGTCGGATAGAGAGAAGATTCGTGATTCGTGGCTGACAGATCACATAGAGCTAAGCGGCGCTATTGGTGGTAGAGTCGGCTGGTCGCGCACAGCGGTCACTGTTGATGAGGTCGTCGACGGAAGAATCCTAAGAGACAGAGATGTGGGTAGATAAGGCGGCGACGTCCCATGTGGTGAACAGAGAGAATGAATCTTGTTGCGCACTCTAGATCAGACTTTGAGCCTGTGGTCGACCCACGTAGAGAGAGAGAAAGAGAGAGAGAGAGCGCCGTGTTGCACGACAGAGGAGAAGAAATTAAGATCAGGTTGGAGAGTTTCTGAAGGGGAGAGATTGTAGCTATAGAGGCGCAATGGAGAGAGAATCGGTCGTAGAACACATGAAGACGTTCATGGAGAGAGAATCGGTCGTAGAACACATGAAGAGAGGGAGAGTGCCACTGTTGGCTAAGTGGACAGATGCGCGTAGATATGACAGTATGTCGACGGTCGACCCATACGACTAGATCGATGAAGACAGCGGCTGAGATCTTCTGGACGCGCGAGCAGAGCTGGAGTCTGGGACGTGGAAAGAGAGAGAGTCGAACTTGGGCGCACGCAGCAGAAGGCGGAGACAATCATAGGGAGAGATTGCAGAGAGAGAATCCAGAGAACCCTGTGTAGAGCTGACGTGCAAAGTCGTGGCCGATTGCTGATGGATGCTGATTGCGTGGCGCAGTGTCGTAGGAAACGGCGGCAGGGGAGAGAGGGAGAAAATAAACTCGCACGTGGAAGGCAACGTGATGAGGGCCGGAGAGAGCTCCAGAGAGAGAGAGAGATTTTTGGCGACACACAGCAGTAAGAGAGAGAAAGAGAGAGAGAGGCATGCACATACGTCAGCGCTGTAGATATTTTTGCCGGAGGAAAGATCGCACGCAGATGGAAGGTGGGTGAGAGACGCCGACTTCTGGACACGAGAGAGAGCGAGAGAGAGAGAGAAGCCGTGAGAGGGGAAAATGATTAAGATTGAAGTGTCCGAAACATGAGGATAAATGGATGAAGATGAATGGTAAGTTGGTAACCATAAAATGAGAAATCGACGCACACAACCACTTTCCATATCTACCGACTTGGTCATTTGAAAATTTCCAGAGTTGTGCGTATGATAGACAGACAATTTGGACGTCTTCTTTTGTACACACGTACACGAAAAAGCAAACACATCAAGTAAAACATTAAGTACACAAAAACTATGAAGGTTATAACAATGAGAAATTCCATCTTTGAATGACATTACATTTTCCGTATAAGATTATAAGACTTTCATAAGTACGACAAAAGCATGAGTAGCCGCGATACCCAAAAACGTCAATCATTATTTAATGGACCTAGAAACATATATGGATTTTTGAAGAGGGAGATTCCGTTAGTCTCTTTGGAAAGAAAAAGAAGAAGTTATTTGGTAGTATCTAGAATCAAAAAAGAGAGATGCTTAGTTTTTAGTGAGTTCTATTCATTGTAAATGTACTAACATGTTTTTAAACCCCCCGTGGGTTTCTTGTGTGGAACGCTTCTCCAGATTCTGTTGATTGATGATTTGAGATGTTTATATGAAAGAAAGGGTTGAAGATTGAAGCCCGAAGTAAAGAGTACCCCACCCCTTGTGGATCGTCTCCTCCAGGTATTTGATTTTGCATGGACTATTGAAGTAAAGTGAAGTAAAACTATTGCCGAAGAAGACTTGAAGAGAAGCTTTGATTCAAGATCGAAGACCCAAAGTGAAGAAAAGATCCATCCGCGAAGACTGAAGCCAAAGATCCTGGGCGCCTTTTTGCACTATAGCGAGAGGCATATCATATCCAGCCCATCCGCACTGTGGCGAGAGGCTATTGCTAAGGACACTTGAAGAAGAGAAAGGACTGAAGAAAGATTGGAAGAAAAGCTCGGACCATAAAGACCGAAGCGAAGTTCGGTGGGTGATTTCCCGCACTGTAGCGAGGGGCCTACCCTACATTCAGCCGATCCGCACTGTAGCGGCGGCAGTTATTTGTATTCACCTGTTCCGCACTGTAGCAGATTTCCATATAACCGACCTGCACTGTAGCAGGGATCTTTGTATGATTCAGAATTTATTGGACGAATTCAGCTGGATTTGACTTCCGTGCCTTAGTGTTGCATACTTGGATTTTCGCACTTCTGACGCCTACGGTCTCACGCATATGCACATACGTCTCACCACTTCCGAGAGGCGGGGGCCCTACGAGGATCGCACACACTCCAGAGAGTACAGGTGAGGTGCCCAGCGTGCAGATGCCACTCGTAGGACAACAAAAACGGTACACCAGAGAGGGGTTTGATCCAACCCGAGCGCCGGCTTCCTGCCCGATCTCCTTCTTCTTGACACCGCGAACCCGAGAGCAAAACTTCACATTTTTGCGCGTATTTGAATACTGTTGGTCTTCTGTCGAACTTGCGCGCACGAATCAAACTGGGACCTACATTGTCTTGTGCACACACACACACACAGATCTGTCTCTCTACACACATACACACTCTCTCTCGACTTAGATCTCACATCTTGGTAAGTGCTGCGCGTACTGTTAGCATTTGTGTTTCTCTATGCTTTAGGTTTTATAATTTCTCTTTTCTTCGATTTTGCAGAAGTTCTTTGGTGTCGATTGTTTGGAATTGGATGATAGACCACATACATTACGCTTTGACGACAATGATCCAAAAGAGGGGCATACTTGTAAGTGATTGTTTTATTCTCTATTGATAGAGAGAGAAGGAAAGAGAGAAAGAGAGAGAGAGAGAGAGAGAGAGAGAGAGAGAGAGAGAGAGAAAGAGAGAGAGAGAGAGAGAGAGAGAGGGAGAGAGAGAGAGAGAGAGAGAGAGAGAGAGAGAGAGAGAGAGAGAGAGAGAGAGAGAGAGAGAGAGAGAGAGAGAGAAAGAGAGAGAGAGAGAGAGAGAAGAGAGAGAGTGAGAGATAAAGAATAATGAAAGAAAGGAAGATAGAGATAGGAAAATAGAGCATACATACATACACACATTTACACATGCATACATACACACATGCATACTTACATACACACATGCATGCTTACATACACACACACATATACACACATGCATGCATACACATACATATAAATTTACACACATGCATACATACACACACACGTATATACACATACATACACACACATATATACACATATGCATACATACACATATACACACACATATACACACAAACATACACACACACATATATATACACATATACATACATGCATACATACACACACACATGCATGCATACACACATATACACACATGCATACATACACACATATGCATACACACATACATATAACACACACATATATACACATATGCATACATACACACACACATATACACGCATATATATATACACACATATACATTCACACACACACACATATACACACATGCATGCATACACACATATACACAAATGCATACATACACACACATGCATACACACATACATACACACACATATATACACACATGCATGCATACAATATATACATACATACACATACACACACATGCATGCATACATACACACACATACACATACACACACATGTATGCACATGCATAAATACACACACATATGTAGACATGCATACATATAACACACATATATACACACATGCATACATACACACATATACACATATGCATGTATACATACACACACATACATATACACACATATGTATACACATGCATACACATACACACATACACACATACACACACATGCATGCATACATACACACGTACACACACATGCACACACATGCATGCCTACATACAGACACATACACATACACACACATGTATACACATGCATACATACACATGCACACATGTACACATGCATACATACACACACATATATACACACATGCATACATACACACATATAATCCTATTTTTATTTTGAAGTTTTTTTTTACATCAAATATATAAAAATAGGATTAAGTTTTTTACGCTATTTACACATACATACATATACACATATCATATATATATACATGTATATACACATGTATACAGAAATATACATATTTTAGGTTTAGATATTTAAGATTAGGGTTTTAGGGTTTAGGCAGACATATCACTCAATTATATTTATATTCAGAAAAAATATAGAGAAATATAAGAAAAAAAATCTGAATATATAAATAAATATATATATAAAATATGATTAGGGTTTTAGGATTAGGGGTTTAGATTTTGATAGGTGTTTAAGTATTTAGGTTTTATTATTTCAGATTTAAGTCTAAGTCTTTCTGATTAGGGTTTTAGGGTTTTAATACGTAGATAACATATATACACAAATACACATATACATATAATACATACATACATGTAGATACACATGCATACAAAAATATACATATTTTAGATTTAAATCTTTAAGATTAGGATTTTAGGGTTTTAACACCTACATAACATATATGCACACATACACATGCACATATAATACATATAGACTTGTATATACATTTGTATACAGAAATATACATATTTTAGGTCTAGATCTTTAAGATTAGGGTTTTAGGGTTTAGACATACATATAACTCAATTATATTTATATTAAGGAAAAATATAGAGAGAAAGAAGGAAAAAAAATGAATATATAAATAAATAAATAAATATATATATATATATATATATATATATATATATATATATATATATATATATATATATATATATATATATATATATATATATATATATATATATATATATATATATATATGATTAGGGTTTCAGGATTAGGGTTTTAGATTTTTATTGGTGGTTAAGTATTTAGGTTTTAGTATTTTAGATTTAAGTCTAAATCTTTAAGATTAGGGTTTTAGGGTTTTAACACCTACATAACATATATACACACATACACATACACATATAATACATATATACATGTAGATACACATGCATACAAAAATATACATATTTTTGATCTAGAATTTTAAGATTAGGGTTTTAATTTAATATATATAATTAAATATATATATAATTAAATATATAAAAATAGGATTACGTAAGGAAAAAATCTGAATATATAAATAAATATATATATAAAATAAGATAATTATATACATAAATAAATATAAAAAGAACTAGTGTTTTAAATAATTTAATTAAATATATATAATTAAATATATGAAAATACGATTATGTAATGAAAAAACTGAATATATAAATAAATATATATAAAATAGGATAATTATATAGATAAATAAATATAAAAAGAAGGAGTGTTTTAAAAAACTTAATTAAATATTTATAATTAAATATATAAAAATAGGATTAAGTAAGGAAAAAATCTGAATATATATAAGGTAGGATAATTATATAGATAATAAAATATGATAAGAACTATTATTTTCAATAAATAAATGAAATATATATGATTAAGTATATAAAAATAGGTTTAAATTTAATCATTTTAAATAGAGTGAATATATATACAATACACAAACACACATACTTATACACCTATCTATATGCACATATATATACATATACACATATATATACACATGCATACATATATATACATGTTTTAAGTCTAGGTCATTTGGATTAGGGTTTTAGGGTTTTAACTCCTACATAACATATATACACACATACACAAACACATATAATACATATATACATGTATATACACATGTGTATAGAAATATACATAATTTAGGACTAGATCTTTAAAATTAGGGTTTTAGGATTTAGGCATACATATAACTCAATTAAGAGGAAAAAAATCTGAATATATATATATATATATATATATATATATATATATATATATATATATATATATATATATATATATAGGATCAATCAAGAAAAAATCCGAATATATAGATAAAATAGGAGAACTATATAGATTAGGGTTTTAAAATTAGGGTTTTAAGTTTTTTTAGGTATTTAAGTATTTAAGTTTAGTATTTCATATTTAAGTCTTTAAGAGTTAGATTTTTAGGTTTAATAAAAACACAAATGTTCTAAAATTTCCATATTGTAGCAGATGGCTTCTTTGGATCCAGAAGAGAGAATGGCATGTCCTTGCACATAGTGCAAGTATCAAATTTATCGGAAATGACAGATTTGTACTCCACATGTTAGAGAGTATGGATCCTTTGATAGGAGTCGATTCGAAAACCTACATTATCATTCGCATGGTCCCCCAGGTGAGTAGATGGACCCAAACGACATCGCATCGGTAACCTCTCGTGGACAAAAGAGAGCAAAAAAGGACTTAGACGTACAAGCAAGCACTAATAATATTACACAGAATGAACATATGGAAGAGCTGCTTGAAGCATTTTATGAGATGGACGAAGATCCTGATGGTGAAGGTGTCGAGATGGACACAACAGAAATTCCACGATCAGAAGTTCATAAAGAATATATAAACATGCGAAGATTAGCTCGTTTACCACTTTACAATGGAGAAAAGATATCTGTACTACGTGCTTCACTCGCGATGCTCAATCTGCAATCCATTTATGGATGGTCAGATAGTAGTATCACTGAATTGTTCAGGTAAGTGGAGAACAAATTGGCTTTCATTGTTGTATCATAATAACTTCGTTTACTAATATCATTTTGATTGTTTATTTCAGGCTTCTTAAAGATCAATTTTTGCCAGAGGGCAATGACATGCCTCCAACACGTGGAGATGCGAAAAAACTTTTACAGTCCATTGGAATGGATTATACTAAAATTCATGCTTGTCCGAATGATTGCATTCTCTTTCAGAATGAGTATGAGCATCTCCACATATGTCCAAAGTGTCACCACAATATATCAAGGGAATACTGACGGTCAGTGTACCGATGTGCAGCTGTCGGCGTCGGTATACCCCTCGGGAAATTTGGGAAAGCTGCATTGCCTCGGAATCACAGCCGTGTGAGTTCGAAATCACAGCGTAGGTATAAGCGTCGGTATATGCGTGGGTACTTTGCTAGAACTACCGACGCGTATACCGATGTATATACCAACGCATATACCGACGCTCTCTTTTTAATTGGGCCTGAATCTGAAATTCGTCATTCTGAGCGTTTCGAATGTAGAACTTCTCCTTTCGGGTTCGCGCGCGCCAACAGCAGAGCAGAACTCTGTTTGTCATCCTCTCTCTCTCTCTCTCTTCCTCTCTCCCTCCCTTCCCTCTCTCTCTCTCTCTCCCTCCCTTCCCTCTCCCTCTCTCTCTCTCTCTCTCCCTCTCTCTCTCTCTCTCTTCCTCCCTCTCTCTCACTATCTCTCTCTCTCTCTCTCTCTCTCTCTCTCTCTCTCCCTCTCTCTCTCTCACTCTCTCCTCGTCTCTCTCCCTCTTTCTCTCTCCCTCTCTCTTTCTCTCTCCCTCTCTCTCTCTCTCCATCTCTTCATACAGACCTCTATCTTTATAGATCTGAAGTTTTGGTTTTGCTAATATGTTCTTTGTTTGGTTTTACACGAGAATTTGGCATCAAAGCTTTGGAAATTCGAAGAAGAAGCACTTCAAGTGGAATTACAAAAATTACATCAATGTAAGTAAAACATATATCACTCTTTTATCTTTCTTTATATTTTTGTTTTCTCATATCTTCTCTCTTTATATTTTTGTTTTCTAATAGCTTCTCTCTGTATTTTTGTTAGAGAGAGTGAGAGCGAGAGAGAGAGGGATATGCATATGCATCCATGCATGAATGCACATGCATACATGCATATGCATGCATGCATGTATGCATATGCATTCATGTGCGCATATGCATACATGCATGCATGCATACATGCATATGCATACATGCATATGCATGCATACACACACATGCATACATGCAAGCACACACATGCATACATGCATGAATGCACATGCATACATGCATGAATGCACATGCATACATGCATGCATACATACCTGCATGCATATGCATACATGCATGAATGCACATGCATACATGCATGAATGCACATGCATACATGCATGAATGCATATGCATACATGCATGCATGCAAATGCATACATGCATGTGCATGCATGCATATCCATACATGCATGTGCATGTACATGCATGCATGCATATGCATATATGCATGCATGCATATGCATACATGCATATGCATACATGAATGCATATGCATACATGAATGCATATGCATACATGAATGCATATGCATACATGAATGCATATGCATACATGCATGCATACACATGCATACATGCGTGCATACTCATGCATACATGCATGAATGCACATGCATACATGCATGAATGCACATGCATACATGCATGCATGTATGCATATGCATACATGCATACATGCATGCATATGCATACATGCATACATGAATGCATACATGCATGCATGCATACATGCATACATGCATATGCATACATGCATGCATATGTATACATGCATGAATGCACATGCATATGCATACATGCATGCATATGCATACATGCATGCATATGCATACATGCATGAAGGCACATGCATACATGCATGAATGCACATGCATACATGCATGCATGCATATGCATACATGCATGTGCATGCATGTGCATGCATGCATATGCATGCATGCATATGCATGCATGCATATGCATACATGCATGCGCATGCATGCATATGCATACATGCATACATGAATGCATATGCAAACATGAATGCATATGCATACATGAATGCATATGCATACATGCATGCATACACGTGCATACATGCATGCATACACATGCATACATGCATGCATACACATGCATACATGCATGGATGCACATGCATACATGCATGCATGTAGGCATGCATGCATGTATGCATATGCATACATGCATGCATGCATGTATACATGCATATGCATACATGCATGAATGCATATGCATAGATGCATGAATGCATATGCATACATGCATGAATGCATATGCATACATGCATGAATGCATATGCATACATGCATGAATGCATATGCATACATGCATGCATATGCATACATGCATGAATGCATATGCATACATGCATGCATGCATATGTATACATGCATGTGCATGCATGAATGCATATGCATACATGCATGCATGTAATATACATGCATGCATGCATGCATGCATGCATACATGCATACATGCATATGCATTCATGCATGCATATGCATACATGCACACATGCATGCATGCATGCATACATGCATACATGCATGAGTGCACATGCATATATGCATGAATGCACATGCATACATGCATGAATGCACATGCATACATGCATGCATGCATACATGCATGCATGCATACATGCATGCATGCATACATGCATGCATATGCATACATGCATGCATATGCATACATGCATGAATGCACATGCATACGTGCATGAATGCACATGCATACATGCATGAATGCACATGCATACATGCATGCATACACATGCATACATGCATGCATACACATGCATACATGCATGAATGCATATGCATACATGCATGAATGCATATGCATACATGCATGCATACATGCATGCATGCACATGCATACATGCATGAATGCACATGCATACATGCATACATGCATACATACATGCATACATACATGCATGCATGCATGCATACATGCATATGCATACATGCAGATGCATACATGCATGCATATGCATACATGCATGCGTATGCATACATGCATGCATATGCATACATGCATGAATGCACATGCATACATGCATATGCATGCATGCATATGCATACATGCATGAATGCACATGCATACATGCACGAATGCACATGCATACATGCGTTCATGCATATGCATACATGCATGTGCATGCATGCATATGCATACATGCATGTGTATGCATGCATATGCATACATGCATGTGCATGCATGCATATGCATACATGCATATGCATGCATGAATGCATATGCATACATGAATGCATATGCATACATGCATGCATACACATGCATACATGCATGAATGCACATGCATACATGCATTCATGCATGCATGCATGTATGCATATGCATACATGCATACATGCATACATGCATATGCATACATGCATGCATATGCATACATGCATGAATGCATATGCATACATGCATGAATGCATATGCATACATGCATGCATGCATGTATACATGCATGCATATGCATACATGCATGAATGCACATGCATACATGCATGCATGCATATGCATACATGCATGTGCATGCATGAATGCATATGCATACATGCATGCATGCATACATGCATACATGCATACATGCATATGCATACATACACATGCATACATGCATATATACGCATGCATATGCATATGCATACATGCATATGAATACATGAATGCATATGCATACATGCATGCATACATACATACATGTATGTATGCATGCATGTATGCATATGCATTCATGTATGCATATGCATGTATGAATGCATGAGGGATATGCATACATGCATGCATGCGGGATATGCATATGTATACATGCAAGTAAGCATGCATATGTATACAAGCATGCATGCATATATATACAAGCATGCATGCATTTGTAAGCAAGCATGCATGCATATGTATACAAGCATGCATGCATATGTATACATGCATGCATATGTAAGCAAGCATATGTATACAAGCATGCATATGTAAGCAAGCATGCATATGTAAGCAAGTAAGCATATGCATACATGCATCCATATGTATACAAGCATGCATATGTATGCAAGCAATCATATGTACATGTATGTATACAAGCAAGCATATGCATACAAACATATACAAGGAAGCATATGTATATGTATATGTATGCACGTATACATATACAAGCATATGTATACGTGAATGCATATGTATACAAGCATATGTATACGTGAATGCATATGTATACAAGCATATGTATACATGAATGTATATGTATACAAGCTTAAGCATGCATATATATACATTGGATGAGATGAGATCTTCATATCACATCAGCTGGGATCTCCACGTACACCATGAGGTGCACACCATCACGACGAATCAAAGATATATCATATCCGTAATGGAGCTCCCGTTATGGATGCGGCAGGGAAGTCAATGCGACAACGTATACGACAACTTTGCATCTAAAAATCATCACACAATGCATATATGAAGAGTACTGGCCAGCACCTGGCAATCCTGTTGTGAGTTCCGATTGAATACAATATACAGCACGCAAGGTGATGTCGCATCGACGATCGGAAGCTCGCGATGCTTTCAAAGCAGGCTTACCGAAGCCTGTATGGCTAGACACCGAAGAATGGGAATCGATTCAGGATGAGCATCAACATACTCCTGATCGGTATCGACAACAAAGAGATGCGGCGGCCACTCGGTTAGATACGGTTGGAACGTCGCATTTAGGTAGCGGCGGATACGACAGTATGCGCTACCAATTTGTAAGTATGATGTTAATTATTGAGGTTGTTTGTGTTAAGTATATTATGTATATTCATCTAACATTTTGCATATTTACTATAGGAGTTGGCAGTGGGTCGTCCTCCAACGTGAGCAGAAGAATCGTATGGATATCGACATGGATTGACTGCACTGTTACAAGACTTAGAGGGGCGCGGTGCAATCGTCTCATGGGAGAATATTCTTGATTAGGTAAAGTTATATCTTGGTTTCGTGTTTCTAGTTGTTGTTTATAAATGTCATGGTAATTGGTTTTATTTTATACATATGTTTTGTTGCAGGATTGTAGGTGTAAATATTTTGATCAATGCCACAATTTTGTATCACACTCGCATACGATAATCATGAACCATAATTTTGTATTCAATTCCTATATGGAAGTGTTATGTCACATTGCCACAATTTTGTATTACACTCCTATGTGGCAATATGTACCATAATTTTGTATTCGATTCCTATATGTAAGTGCCATTTATGGAATATACGACTTTCTGTACAAAAGAATCATTGTTCATTTTTGTTCATATAAGTTTATGTTTTGGTTGCCATTAGAGTACATAACACATGTACTCAGTTGGGCAGAGTGTATTGTCTTTTGCTAAACAACATCATGTTGTAGCAAAAGACAACACACTCTGCCCAAAAAAATTTGTGCAGGTATGGTGGTCGGTATACGCATCGATTCGTCTAGTATGGTCATCGGTATATGCGCCGCTGCACCCAGCGGGGACGTCGGTATAAGCGTCGGTATATCCGTCGGTATTTTTGATGGTTATACCGACATATATACCGACGACCATACCGGCCCCATATCCGCGCTTTCTTTCCGATGCATATACCGACTGTAACACCGACGTCGCGAAGATTTCACGCCCATTCATTTGCCTCGGTAACAACCTCGATATACCCTCGATATGTTGTAGTGTGTGGAGCAAATAAATTTAGAGAAGACGTTGAAGGCGAAGCAATCTCCGCAAAGGTTCTTCGTCACTTTCCTATCATTCCATGAATTAAGAACATGTTTAGATGCAAATCTATACCTGAGTTAATATCATGGTATACAAAGAGCAGGTCTATAGATAATGAAATGCGAGTGCCAGCTGACTCTGATGCTTGGAAGCACATAGATAGTAAGTGACCAGAGTTTGCTAGTGAGCCTCGGTCCATACGTCTAGGCCTAGCTATGGATGGAGTGAATTCATTTGGATTACGCAGTTATTCATGGAGCACATGGCCTGTATGTTTGGTCAATTATAATATCCCTGTTGGTGCACACCAATCACCAATTGAAGGCTTGGAAGGTTAAAGAGTGAAGGAAGGATCAACTATTGAAGCTTGGAAGAAAGACATATTCAGAGGATAAGAGAAGTGTACACATATGTACATTAGAATAGTCATAGGTGACTTAGATCTTTGTTTGAGTAAGAATCTTGTACAAATTGTCTATAAATACTTTGAGAAAAGTCGGGGCATGTATGAGAGCATATGTAGAAACCAAGATTGAGGAAGTTAGGAGTCAAGAGATAGAGAAAAGTTAGTTGAGTTAGCTCTCATCACTCAGTTGTAATTTTCTGAGTTAATGAAGAAATATTGCGCCCGATCTTTTCGTGTCTGCTCCTTCTGTGTTTGATCAATTGTGAAATCCTTTTGAGGATATCTAAGTTGTTAGTTAATGAGCCTGTGACCTGAATTTCAGAGTCTAATTGTAAACAGGCTAGGAGAATTGTGAGTAGGAACATTCATATGTGTTGAGTGTCTACAGTTCTCTGAAACAGGCGCAAATTTTGAGTTTAATCTTTTGGTCAGTGCTCACTCCATAGTTTAAAGTTTTGTGCAAGCAAGCACTTAATCTTTAAGTTGGAAGGTGATCTACTCGTGGCTAAAAGCATTTGGCAAAACGGGTTAGATATTGTGAGAACCAAAGTTAAGAAGTTAGGGGTGTCTAAATCGACTTCTCAGAAGTGCAGATTCAGACATAGGTAACTTGTGAAGACAATTTCTCAAGTTATACTAAAGCTTATGAAGTAATTCAACTTGGAGGTGATGCGCAATCTCTAGGAGATGATTCGTACAAAGTTTCATAAAAAACTTTACACATTTGATAAGTCAATGTGAAGAAATTCTGCAGCAGACTTTTCTGTGTTTCATCTTCTTCACATATTTTCTCAGATTTGATAATTTGGAGATTGGACCTCTAATTAAGTGAAGGTTTTGACTTACTCTTGATATAGAGGTGTTCTAAATTCAAGAGTAGGTTGTTCTTTTGGAGATTAACACTCTCCATGAGTGGTATCAGAGCAGGAGACATCAAAATCAAGGAAAGGAAGGTCCCGGCTGCTGCAGATTCAAGAAGTTCAACATTTGAAGAACAAAGAAGTGAAAGCTTGGAGTCAAAAGCCTGAGGAGAAGACTACTCGACATCAAGAAAGGCAAAAGGAGTCTAATTCGAAGTAAAGGTACATACATTGTTTGTAAAGCTTGAAGATTTCAATATAGAGGTGGATACAAGATGGGAGATGCTCTACAGATAGAGAAATTGGATAGGGAAAACTATCCTGCATGGTCAATGAGGATGGAAGCTCATCTTATGAGCAAAGATTTAATTGCTTACATCACAGGAGAAGAAGAGAAGCCACAGTTCAGAGATCCTAGTGTTCCAACTAGGGAAGAGTTAGCAGATCTGAAAAATTGGATGAAGAAAGATGCTCAAGCTAGGAGCATTATCTATATGGGAGTCAATGATTACTTGTTACCTCATATTAGAGGTCTTGAAAGTGCTACTGACATATGGAATGATTTGGAGGAGCATTTCCAGAACACTACAAAGTCAAGGAAGGCATCCTTATGGGCAGAGTTTACTACCTTTAAGAAGAAGGCCTCTCAATCCATCTCAAACTATGTAACAAGGATGAAAGATATTGCAGATGCTTTAGGAGCTGTTGATGAAGACATTGAGGAGGATAAATTGGTAAGGCAAATCCTTACAGGGTTGAGAGGTGATGACAAATGGAAGCCATTTATTTTGTCTACAGAACTATCACTTGACCATTTCACTCCTGATTTAAATCAATTGTTAGGTCATATGCTAACATTTGAGCAGGATGTTAAAGGAGATGGTGACAAGAGTACAGGACATGCAATGTACTCAAAGGACAAGAAGAAGAATAGCAAAGGAAAACAACAAGCAGGTGAAGATGAAGGAACAACTACTCAAGCCAACTTCCTAAGAGGAAGAGGAGGTGGCAAAGGTAGAGGAAGAGGCAGGAACAACAAAGATGGAGGCAAAGCTTGCTGGATTTGTGGTAAGACAAATCACTTAGCTAATGATTGTTGGCATAATAATCAGAATAATGGTGGATACAATCAGAATTATAATACAAGAGGAAGAGGTGGCAGAAATCAAAGAGGTAATTACAGAGGTAGAGGTGGAAGGAATTACTTTGGAAGAAATGCAGGTAGAGGATTCCAAAGTCAACAATACAACAACACCTACTACAATTATGCTTCAGATCAAAAGGAAGATTCAACATTGATAATGAATGCAACTTGTGAAAGGCAGAGTGAAGATCAAAGAGTCTTCTACATTGACTCAGGGTGTAGTAATCACCTGAGTGGTAACATATCTTTGATGACTGATTTGGAAAGTAAAGTTTTTAATCATGTTGTTCAAACAGGTGACAACACAAAGCACAATGTGAAGTCAATTGGATCAGTGAAGGCCAAGGATGGAAGCACCTTATTGAGTAAGGTTTTGTATGTTCCTACAATCCCTAAGAATTTGATAAGTGTAGGTCAAATTGTTGAAAAGGGATATGAAGTAAGGTTCACTAATGATGGAGTATATGTGGAAGACCCTAGCCAAGGGTATAAACAGATTGTTTCAGGGAAAAAGGAAGGAAGATTATTTACATTGAAGATTCAAGGCAACATTGGTCATGCTATGTTCACATATGGAGGTCATAAGATCTCTGAGTTAGATCTTTGGCACAAGAGGCTTGGACATTTCAATGAAAGAGGTATTAAAGATATGGTTAACAATGGTTCAGTGCTTGGATTGCCTAATGTTGCAGGTCAACATATGACATACAAATGTGAGGCATGTCAATTAGGTAAGGCTCATAAGAACTCTTACTCCAAGCATGGTTTTATGCACTCAGAGAAGCTTGAGTTGGTACATACAGATGTGTGGGGACCATCAAAAGATTTCAGTATAAATGGATCAAGGTATTATGTGATTTATGTTGATGATGCTACTAGGTGGATCACTATCTATGTGATCAAAGATAAGTCAGAAGTGTTTAATACATT
This sequence comes from Ceratopteris richardii, assembly GCA_020310875.1. Lineage (NCBI taxonomy): Eukaryota > Viridiplantae > Streptophyta > Polypodiopsida > Polypodiales > Pteridaceae > Ceratopteris > Ceratopteris richardii. The sequence continues at coordinate 108,892,715 of CM035409.1, read as the reverse complement.
TAAACACTATCATGCATATGCAGAAAGAATTACAGGTCATAAGTTGAAGAGACTAAGGTCAGATGGAGGGGGAGAGTATTTCTCTAATGAGTTCAGTGATTACTTATGGAATGCAGGTATAAAAAGGGAAGTTACTTGCAGGTACTCTCCTCAACAAAATGGTGTTGCAGAAAGGAGGAATAGAACACTTGTTGAGTTTGCAAGATCTATGATGAAGGAGAAAAATTGCCCTAATTATTTGTGGGCTGAGGCTGTAAATACAGCCACTTATTTGGTCAATAGGTTACCATGTAAAGCCTTGCAGGGTATGACACCATATGAGGCTTGGTGGGGTAAAAGACCTACCTTGGATCATTGCAGAGTTTTTGGGTGTGTGGCATATGCATATGTGCCATCACAATTAAGACACAAATTGGAACCTAAAGCTGAAAAGTATGTTTTCATTGGCTATGATGACAAGCAGATGGGCTATAGATTGTGGAGTCCATCTACAAAGCAATTTATGGTTTCTAAAGATGTTACATTTGATGAACAAAACACTTGGTATGCAGGTACAATCAAAATCAATACAGATGATGAAGAAGAAGTGAGTCAAAGAAAAGGTAAATCAAAAGTTCAAATATTTGATGAGCAAGAGAATAATGAAGTGCAGGTTGAAGTGGAAGAGACACCAAGATTTGATCCTGAATGTGAAGAGCCAGAAACCTCAAGGAGTGGAGAACTCACAAGGTCAACAAGAAATAGGTGGCAACCTACAAGGTATAGTTATGATACTTCATTTCTAGCCACAAAAGATTATGCTTATATGGTGAATACAGATGAAGACCCTTCTACATATGAAGAGGCAAAAGGTAAGGAAAAATGGGAGAATGCTATGCAGGAGGAATATGATGCACTATTGGAGAATCAAACTTGGGATTTGGTTCCTAAACCAAATAGTCAGAAGATTATTGGATGCAAGTGGGTCTATAAGACAAAAAGGTTTGCAGATGGAAGTGTGTCTAGATACAAAGCTAGACTTGTTGTCAAAGGCTTTGCTCAAACATATGGTATTGATTATGATGAGACCTATAGTCCTGTGGCAAAGATGACAACCATAAGGACACTTATTGCTATTGCTGCATGTAAAGGTTGGAAGCTATGTCAACTTGATGTGAAAAATGCTTTTTTGAATGGTTACATTTCAGATGATGTATTTATGGAGCAACCTCAAGGGTTCAGAGATAAAAGGTATCCAGATCATGTGTGCAAGCTCAAGAGAGCTTTGTATGGCTTGAAGCAGGCCCCAAGGGCATGGAATTATAGACTTGTGAAGTTCCTAAAAGAACTTGGTTTTCAGGTGTCTAAAGCAGATAGTAGCTTGCTTGTGAAGGCAAGTGAAAATGGTTTCATATACATGTGCATATATGTTGATGATATAATTCTTACAGGTACAGATGAAGAAGGAATACAAAAGCTTAAGAGGCAAATGGAAAAGGAGTTCAAGATAAGTGACTTGGGAGACTTATCATACTTCTTGGGCATGGAGATTACATATACTCAACATGGAGTATTTGTGACCCAAGAAAGGTATTTGAAGAACTTGTTAATCAAGTTTAAAATGGATGATTGCAGGGTAGCACCTACACCAATGGAGGTGAATCATAAATTGAGTAAGTATGGAGGTGAAGAATTCAAGGACATGAGACAATATCAGAGTTTGGTTGGTAGTCTTATCTATGCTACTCTAACTAGACCTGATTTATCATATGCAGTAGGGGTTTTGTCTCAATTTATGCATTGCCCAAGGAAAGAACATTGGATTGCAAGACAAAGGGTGTTGAGGTACATTAAGGGTACACTCAATGAAGGTTTGTATTATGGGTTTACCTCAGATACAAATATCAAAATTTATAGTGATGCAGATTGGGCAGGTAATCCAGATGATAGAAGGTCTACATTTGGATATATGTGTTATGTGGGAGATAAACTTATCTCATGGTGTTCCAAGAAGCAACATACAGTTGCTTTATCTTCTACAGAAGCAGAGTATAAAGGCATGGTTGAAGCTGCAAAGGAAGTGATTTGGCTCAAGACCTTGATGAAGAGTCTTGACATTATGCATGGGGTACCAATCATATATGGAGATAACATGAGTTCATTGTATTTAGCTGCTAATCCTGTTTTTCATGCGAGGACCAAACACATTGAGATTCAGTATCACTTTCTAAGAGAGAAGGTGATGGATAAAGAGGTTGAAGTAATCCATACTTCAACAAAAGATCAGATAGCTGATATGCTTACAAAAGGCTTGGATGGACCAAAGTTACAAAGGTTCAAAGACATGGCAGGTATAAAGAAAATAGTGAAGACCTCAATTGATGATTGAGGGGGAGCTGTTGGTGCACACCAATCACCAATTGAAGGCTTGGAAGGTTAAAGAGTGAAGGAAGGATCAACTATTGAAGCTTGGAAGAAAGACATATTCAGAGGATAAGAGAAGTGTACACATATGTACATTAGAATAGTCATAGGTGACTTAGATCTTTGTTTGAGTAAGAATCTTGTACAAATTGTCTATAAATACTTTGAGAAAAGTCGGGGCATGTATGAGAGCATATGTAGAAACCAAGATTGAGGAAGTTAGGAGTCAAGAGATAGAGAAAAGTTAGTTGAGTTAGCTCTCATCACTCAGTTGTAATTTTCTGAGTTAATGAAGAAATATTGCGCCCGATCTTTTCGTGTCTGCTCCTTCTGTGTTTGATCAATTGTGAAATCCTTTTGAGGATATCTAAGTTGTTAGTTAATGAGCCTGTGACCTGAATTTCAGAGTCTAATTGTAAACAGGCTAGGAGAATTGTGAGTAGGAACATTCATATGTGTTGAGTGTCTACAGTTCTCTGAAACAGGCGCAAATTTTGAGTTTAATCTTTTGGTCAGTGCTCACTCCATAGTTTAAAGTTTTGTGAAAGCAAGCACTTAATCTTTAAGTTGGAAGGTGATCTACTCGTGGCTAAAAGCATTTGGCAAAACGGGTTAGATATTGTGAGAACCAAAGTTAAGAAGTTAGGGGTGTCTAAATCGACTTCTCAGAAGTGCAGATTCAGACATAGGTAACTTGTGAAGACAATTTCTCAAGTTATACTAAAGCTTATGAAGTAATTCAACTTGGAGGTGATGCGCAATCTCTAGGAGATGATTCGTACAAAGTTTCATCAAAAACTTTACACATTTGATAAGTCAATGTGAAGAAATTCTGCAGCAGACTTTTCTGTGTTTCATCTTCTTCACATATTTTCTCAGATTTGATAATTTGGAGATTGGACCTCTAATTAAGTGAAGGTTTTGACTTACTCTTGATATAGAGGTGTTCTAAATTCAAGAGTAGGTTGTTCTTTTGGAGATTAACACTCTCCATCAATCCCACCATGGTTGGTCACAAAGAAAGGTCATTTATTATTAGCTCTTATTATTCCAGGTAAGTATAGGGTAAAAAACATGGATGTATATCTTGCACCACTTGTGGAAGAACTGCGCACTTTATGGGATGGGATTACTGTGCGTGACATGTCTCAACCTATAAGAAGATGAGACATGCGAATGCAAGGCATACTTATGTGGACAATGCATGATTGGCTTGGTTATGGTGAATGTTCAGGTTTATCGATTTCAAGTTACCATGCTTGTCCTTTATGCGGACTATGACTCGAAGCACGCTATTCCTAAGCACTACGTAAAACTGTCTATGAAGGACATCATAGATATTTGCCTGATGGACATGTTTTACGTGAAGGATAAGTTGGTCGACAAGCGCAACACCAAATGAAAGCTAACGATTGGAAACAACTATGGGATTCAAAAAATCCAGTTGCTAGCATGAAACGTTCTACTACAAATTTTTGAAAACATAGATGTAGAAGAAAGTCCATCTCTAGTGGACTCAGAGATTCATTCGATAGTCGAGGAGGAAGAAATCATTGTTCGAGAAGAAGATGTCATTGAAGAAGAGGTCATTGTTCGAGAAGACAAAGCAATAGACGATGATCAGGAGAAAAGCAGCATAGCAAGCGATTTAGAAGCCATCAATATAGAGATAGATATTCTCGGTGCATCGGTTCTTCAAGAGGATATTAGAATAGAGGACTTTTGAATAAAACACTTGTACGTACTAATTTTTATTTTTTTATTTGTTTATTCTCTATATTACTTTTCTTATCGCATGCTAATTATTTGAGTTCTTTTATTACAGAGCACGATGAGAGACAGTCCTCCAGTCACTCCATATTCCATGAGAGAGGAGAAGTTTTTAGATTCATCTCTCAAGTTCCTTCTAAGTCTATGGTCGCTACATCACAGTATTGGATCGCTCGTGGTAGCACTCCTCCCGGCCTCACTCCTGTTGGCCTTACTCCGCCGGCCTCACTCCTGCTGGTCGCACTCCTGCCGGTGTCACTCTCGCTGGTGTCACTCCTGTCGGTGTTACTCCTGTGGGTGGTGCTACTCCCATAGGAAGTATGTCTCCTAGCTTTATGACTCTAGCATGACCATCTTTGCAGCCATCTCCTATTGGATCTACTAGTAGACATGTGCGTTCGACACCTCAACGCGATACAAGTTCTAGCCCGTCTCATAGATCGAGGTCACGCTCTAGAGCAGGAGGTTCTAGGAGTGGATCTATAGGTAGGTCTGGAGGTGGAGGAGACGATTGTTATGGAGGTAGTGCGACGGACGTTGTGTCCCCGCTTCTACTCCTAGAACGAGTACCCCAGATGTAGGTACGCCATGCAGTACACCACGTGGAACACCACGTACACCTTTGGATGCTCATGAACATGATGAATCCAAGGTATATAATATCCGAGATGGAGCTCCAGTGATGGATGTGGCTTGAAAAGCAATGCATGCATGCATACGACAGCTTTGCTCCATCCAGTTTGGACACTCCATCATGCTGAAATGGAGTGAACAGGATAAAGATCGGAAGAATTATATCACACAGACGATTTACCAGGAGTTCGGACTAGCCGATGGACAGGCTATTGTCAGTTTAGAGTGGATCCTGCACATCACATGTGAGGTCATGTCCCATCGACGATCCGAGGTATATGATGCATTCAGAGAAGGCTTACCAAATCCTGTATGGTTAGATCCTAAGGAGTGGGACATGATTTGTGACGAGCACCAGCAGACTCCTGATCGATATCGCCAGCAGCGAAATGCCACAGCCACACATTTAGATACGATTGGACCGTCACATTTGGGCAGCGGCGGATATGACACAATGCGTCATGAGTTTGTAAGTACCATTTCATTTATTGAATTTATTTGTGTTAAATTTCTCATGTATTTTTCTCTAAGCTTTTTATATTTATTTCAAGAGCTGGCAATGATCGTCCTTCAACACAAACGGAGGAGTCTTACAGATATAGTCATTGGTTGACTGCACTATTGCAGGACTTGGAGGCACGCGGTGCGGTAGTTTCATGGGAGCATTTGCGATGAGGTAATTAATTTATAAACGTGGTTTTTACTTGTTGTTTGTAATTTTCATGTGAATTTATCTCATTCGATTAATGTTCTTTGTTGTAGGATTGTTGATATGGAACGTTCTTTGCATGTGTATGGCAGTGGAAGACCAATATTTTGTATTTGATTTTCATATGGCAATACATTGCTTTGCCACATTTTATAAAAGCGTCATATATGACAGTGGTTTGCCACACTCTTGTACATACTTCTTTTGTACATGGTTCATAGTTCATTCTGATTATCTCTTTTGTGTCCAATAATACTCTGTTTCATGAAATCATATTTCGGTTGTCATAAGAGTACACCACATGTACTCGGTTTTTTTGGGCAGCGCATATTGTCTTTTGTTAAGCAACATCATGGTAATGTTGCTGTAGCAAAAGACAAAACAGTCTGCCCAAAAACATTTTTGCAAGTATGGTCGTCGGTATACGCGATGGTACTCTCAGTAGTGTCATTCAAATAACTGTCGGTACACCTAGCAGATGACGGTATAGGCGACGGTATGTCCAGCAAAACCCTCGGTATATGCGTCGGTAATACCGACGCATATACCAACGCTTTCGTACCGACGCGCACACCGACCTTTACAACGGCGTTGCGGCAAATAAAGTCGTGTTCATTTTCCTCGGTAAAAACCTCGGTATACCATCGATCTGTTGTAGTGCTTCACTTTCTCAGCATTCAGAGCATGGTTTTATGACATGCATGGGGCATTGCTTAGGGCTACTACAACTTCTTTGTTTATTGTTACTTTAGCCTTTTCTAGATTTAGTTTGTTCTTAATAGATTTTTGTCTCAAAGGACAATCTTCTATCCTATTGCCCTGCAAATCACAATGAAAGGAAGCGTTTGGAAAGTTCTTGTATAAAATCTCTTACTTAATTATTTTCTCTTTTCTAATGTCCATGTATAAATTTTGGAGGGGAGATCTTTGTTTAGGTATGCTTGGACACAAATCTGGAGGTGCCATCTCTACTACAGCCTGTGAGCGAGACCACACATTCATGATGGACAAACCACACATTCACTTGACACAACAATAGCATTCTTCTCAAATTAGCTAGTCTTCAAAAGAGCTCATATTCCATATATGTAATATGGAAATAAAGGAACAATTGGCACCATCCCATGGATATTAAAAAGACCAGATCAAGTTGTATGAAAAGAGCTCAGAGCCCACTATGAAGCAAGAAGCAAATTCAATTATGGCAAAGGTTCCTATAGACCTAGAAATGTTTCTTTGAGGTTCTCAAGACGGAACTGTTGATAGGCATACCATAGAGTAGCATAAGAAGTATTATCCTTGCATATGACTTAGAAAAGAACAATTAGACATGCTCCAACAAATGATTGACATCACCCAAAATGTGCTAGAAAGGATCTCTTTCTCTATCGTTGACATGAGAATTCCATAGTCAAAGTTCTAGGAATCGGTAGCCGATGAAAGCCATTCATCAAATCCATCAAGAGGAGGTGCAACTTGAAGAGAAAATAGAGCGAAATGATGTGAAATTTAACTTGAAGAGAAAATAGAGCGAAATGATGTGGCCTGGCACCGTGTGCAAATGTGACTCTAGAAGGAACATCGATGCTGAAGGGAAGCGCAAGGAGGAAGAATTCAAGTGTGGTGACTTTCCAGCTGCCGTTCGATGACTATGTCGCAAATGTTGAGGGAAAGCTGGTAGCGCTCTCTTTCTCTCTCTCTCTCTCTCTCTCTTTGTGCTTCTGCATGGTGGTACCTTGTTTGTGGAACGCCGTAGGAAAGCTTTATATCCTCTGCTCTACTCTCTACCAGTAAGTAACATAGTTCTAAGTTAGCGCATCGTACCTTGTTGTCTGTGGAACATCGTCGTCGCCATAGGGAGAGGTGGATTTGGTTCATACGATGCCTCAGACGACCCTGAACTTTTTGACTATGCGAAGTCGATAATGCCGCATCGCCCACCACGTGACGTCCAGATTACACCCCCGGATCCCAAAAGGAGAAGATCGGTATTGCACGCATCATCACCAAGTGGGATTTGGACATCATGGACCGTGGTTGGGGTCAAGTAAGGCTTCTTCCCTACTCTACTCTACTACTATTATTGAAGTTTATTGTTGGGATGATAGGCTTCTATGGAAAGTTATTGCTGGGAATGTTAGTATTGCTGGTTTTTTTGCGAGGAACGTCTCTATTCTGATGTAAACAGTAAATATGTGTTCAAGGATTTTTTCCTGTTGCCTTCCTATTTTCCCTTTTTACTTCTTTACACCAGTCTTGTGCAATTTCCTAGATAATTACAGGGCTGGAGGATCAAGAGAATAGTGCATTTGAGCTCAATGGCCTTCAGTACTATAGCATTGCCATACAAAGGGGATCCAATGTTTATTCAAGCGTTTTGGTGTTGGTGAGCTATAATTTAGGCTTAACACATATTCGGAATGCAATGCTTCGTAGTAGGGATCAGGGAGAGTTCTATGTATAAATAATGTAAAATCCTTTTCATCACGTGGATGTAGCCTAGTGGAAGAGTGCTTACTTCCCAAAAGAGATGTCGAAGGTTCGATCCTTGATTGTTGTGCCTATTGTTGCGGAATTTCATTGAATTTAAGGTGTATTTACTCACCTTTAAGATGAACAACAAAAGCGATCGATCTCTCTCTCTCTATTTCTCTATCATTGTGGTATCACCGTGGCTGAATGTGCAAGGTAGCACCATAGTTGCGCTTAACATCTCCCTCTTCTCTCTCTCTCTCTATCTCTCTCTCTCTCTATTTGTGTTGCTACATGGTACCTTGTTTTTGGAAGGGTGTGGGAAAGATTTATATCCTCTCCTCTACTCTCTACCAGTAGTAACATAGTTCTAAGTTAATGCATGGTTATACCTTGTTCTCCATGCAACATTGTCATCGTCGTAGGGAGAGGTGGAATTGGTTCATACGATGCCTTAGACAAACCTCAACTTTTTGAGTATGCGAAGTCCACAATGTCGCATCGCCCACCACGTGACGTCCACATTACACCATGTATTGCACACATCATCACCAAGTGGGATTTGGACATCATGGACCGTGGTTGGCATCAAGTAAGGCTTCTTCCCTACTCTACTTTAGTACTATTATTGAAGTTTATTGTTGGGATGATAGGCTTCTGTGGAAATTTATTGCTGGGAATTTAGTTCTGCTGGGTTTTTTTTTTTGCGAGGAACGTATCTATTATGATGTAAACAGTGTATATGTGTTCAAGGTTTTTTTTCATGTTTCCTTTCTATTTTCCCCTTTTCTGTTTTAGAACACTCTTGTATAATTTGCTAGAGAAATATCGGGCTGGAGGATCGAAAATCAAGAGAATGGAGCATTTGAGCTCAATGGGCTTCAGTACTACAGCATTGCTGTACAAAGGGGATCCAATGATTATTCAAGCGTTTTGGTGTGGGTGGGCTATAATTTAGGCGGAACACATATTCCAAATGCAATGCTTCGTAGTAGGGATGATGGAAGAGTTGTTTCTTAATTTGTACCTTTGTTTCTTAATTTAATTCAAGTCCGGGAGAGTAGGCTATTGCCGAACTTCCTTTATATTAAAAAAAGAGTTGTTCGGATCTCTCCAACACTGCTTCTTGATCAACGTCAACCTTCTCCACAAAACGATCCAAGAATTACCCAGCTTTGGGTGCAGTCTCTTTCCTGGGTTGTTCTTCCAGGAGTTGCCCTCATCTGTTTATTAAATGCTCCATAGACCGTGGCATTTGGTGACCTCGTTGGTTTTTTCACTACCCATAACATTGAAACTCTATTTATCTCATACTTCCAGGAAAAAATGTGTTATTATTCTATATATTGGTAATCATATATGGACTCATATTGTCTCTTCAATCTAATTGTAACTCTCTTTTGGCTTCTAATTAAATATACTCGTATGCTCTTGTTATCATACTATAATATGTTTCAAAAGATGGGATTTAATACAAAATTAAAGCTATGCAATAGCTATCTCTAGTCTTGTGATTGAATATGAGTCTGTTTCTTTTGTTGAAGCACATAACTGAAAAAATTGGATGGGTATTATGCAATAAAGACCTGATGCTATTATAAAGAATGGTACTTGGAATTTATGTGATTTTCCTTGAGGAAAAAAAGCCATCGGAACTAAATGGGTATATAAGCTGAAACATAAGCCTCATGGTGCAATTGATAGATATAAGGCTCGGATTGTTGGCAAAAGTTATGATCATGAGAATCGCATTCGTTTTGATGAGACTTTTGCTCCAATGTGTTGAATGACCCCTATTCTTAGCAATTTTTGCATTTATAGCACATCAAACTTGGAATGTAAATTAGTTGTATATTAAAATTACATTTTTGGATATTAGAAGTGTATGTATTTCCATCCCGTGGCTTTGTATAGAAAGAGCATAAAAACAAAGTGTGCAAGTTGAAAAAGGCATTGTATGGATTGAAGCAAGCACCACATGCTTGGTCGCAAAAGATACATGCCTACTTGTTACCACATGTATTTGAGAACCATCTAACTAAGAACACCTTATATGTTAAGGATGCAAATGATGTACATATGATCATTGGTTTATATGTTGATGATATGTTTATCACTAGTTTAAGGCTTATTTGAATGGATTTTTTGTGAAATTTGGGGCATTTGCATCATTGTTTGGGCTTTAAATTTATGCAATTTAATGGGGGAATAGATTCATTTCAAACAAATACATTGACATATTATTGCCACATTTTTGCCTTTAAGATTGCCAATCTATTGCCACTCCAATGAAGACAAGTTATCATAGTTGAGTCTTCATGATGCATGAGATGGAATGGTTGACCTACTCATGCATAACTCCTCATGATATTCAAGTTTTTCTCTCACATATGAGAATGTATATGCATTTCCTATGTGTCAAGCATTGGTAAGCAATTAAGCATATCTTTCATAACTTGAGTGGTACCCGGTTACTTGGATTGTTTTATGCCAAGGGAGGATCATTACCACAACATTCACATGCTTTTTGTGACTCTGATTGGACTACCTACATACTTCAAGGAAAAATGTATTATTCCATATATTGGCAATCATATACTTCAAGCTATTTGTAACTCTCTTTTGGCTTCAAATTAAATAAACTAGCCTCTTCTATGTAGAAATGTAGATTTGCACATCAAGATTACTACCACGTAAGTTCTTATGTGGAGAATCAAACTATGTATGATCTACGCATGGATTGGCGCATTCAAAACTACTCGTATGCTCTTGTTATCATACTATGGTATGTTTCAAAAGATGGGATTTAAGACAACATTAAAGTGATTGGTTCAATGTTAAACTCGTTCAAATGCATAAAAAGCAGTCTTTGATAATGATGCAATAATTTGCAATGAGGAAAAAATTTCTAGTTATAAGAGGAAGCCAAAAGTAAGGGGAATTAATCAACAAAAATTCCACATTCTAGGATAGTTGAGAAAAATATAAGAGTATTCAAAACCTATTTTTATGAAAACTCGACTCATACATGGTGAGCTGAAAGGAAGAGTGATGGGCAAAAAAAATGGCAAAGAAGAATAGTTGGGTTAGCAAAATGCCTACAATAGGCAAGAAACAAATCAAGAAAGGAACAGTTGGCACCATCACATGGATATTAAAAAGACCAGATCAAGTTGTGTGAAAAGAGCTCAGAGCCCACCATGAATCAAGAAGCTAGTTCAATTATGGAAAAGGTTATGCCTATAGACCCATAAATGTTTCTTTGAGGTTCTCAAGATGGAATTGTTGATAGACATACCATATAATAGCATGAGAGGTATTATCCGTGCAGATGACTTAGAAAAGAACAATTAGACATGCTCCAACAAATGATTCACATCACCCAAAATGTGCTAGAAAGGATCTCTTTCTCTATCGTTGAAATGAGAATTCCATAGTCAAAGTTCTAGGAATTGGTAGAGATGAAAGCCATTCATCAAATCCATCAAGCCAACAGTTAGGGGATTTAATCAACAAAAATCCACATCCTAGGATAGTTGAAAAAAATATAAGAGTATTGAAACATATTTTTAAGAAGACGAGACCCATATATGGAGAGTTGAAAGGAAGAAAGATGAGCAAAAACATGTCAAAGAAGAAGAGTTGAGTTAGAAAAAGTCTTACAATACACGAGAAACCAATCAAGAGAATAACAATCACCATCTCATCGATATTAAAAAGACCAGATCAAGTTGCATGAAAAGAGGCTCACAGTCCACCATGAAGTAAGAAGCAAGTTCAATTTTCACAAATCTTATGCCTGTAGACCCATAAATGTTTCTTTGGGATTGTGAAGATGGAATTGTTGCTAGACATACCATAGAATATCATGAGAAGTATTATCCTTAGAAAGACTTAGAAAAGAACAATTAGACAATATGGTCAAGCAAATGGTTGACATCATCCAAAATGAGCTAGAAAGGATCTCCTTCTCTTTGCAATGACCTAGACTTGGTTGTACCATTTCCTTTCTTTTTAGGGCACTCTTGTACAATTTCCTACAGAAATACTGGGTTGGAGAATCGATAATCAAGAGAATGGTGCATTTGAGTTCAATGGGCTTCAATACTACAACATTGTCGTACGAAGGGGAAGAATTGTTTATTCAAGCATTTTGGTGCCACTAGGCTATAATTTACGTTGATTGCATATTTGAAATGCAATGCTTTGTAGAAGGGATGAGGGAAGAGTACCTCAAATCTCTCCCCCAGCTCCCGCTAATTGATGTCAACCTCCTCCACAAAATGATCCAAGAATTGCCCAACTCTAGGTGCAATCTCTTTCTTGGGTTGTTCTTGGCGGGCTTGCCCTAATCTGTTTATGACATGTTCCATATATCATGGCATTTGGTGACCTAGTTTTTTTTTTCACTACCCACAACATTGAAACTCTATTTATTTCACACGTCAAGGAAAAATGTATTATTCTATCTCACTACCTTTCTGGAAAGTAAGTTCTTATGTGGGGCATCACACTATCTATGATCCACGCATGGTTTGACTCATTCAAAACTACTAGTATGCTTTTGTTATCATACTATGATATGTTTCAAAAGATGGGATCTAAGAAAAAAAGTGATTGGTTCAATTTTAAACTTGTTTAAATGCATAAAAAGTTGTTTTCGATAATGATTCTATATTTTGCAATGAGGATTAAAATTCTAGCAACAATAGGAAGCCAAACGTTAGGGGAGTCAATCAACAAAAAGCCACATTGTAGGATAGTTTAGAGAAACATAAGAATATTGAAAACATATTTTGAAGAAGACCAGACCCATATATGGAGAGTTTAAATGAATAAAGATGAGCAAAACAAATGGCAAAGAAGAATAGTTGAGTTAGAGAAAATGCCTACAATAGGCAAGAAACCAATCAAGAGAAGAACAATCACCATGTCATGGATATTAAAAAGACCATATCAAATTTTAAAACTTGATTCATCCATTCTTTTGTCCATCATTTCATGGATGATTGACTATAGGAAATTGAAGTTGAACACCAAGTAGTTCACAAAGAATCACCAAAAACCTTGACATGAACTATGGGTGTTAATCACTGAAAAGTATCATTATGGAATTTGTGTACTCTAAAGACATTGTGCGAAAAAGTCTAGAAGTGGTTGTAATTATGATTTCCTTTGTGGTTGGAATGAATTTTGTCATTTTCTTGAATATACCCGCTATAACAATAATGGCATTATACTTATCTCACTTCGGTAGATATGTAATGAAATATGTAGATAATGAAGATTGTGGTCATGCTTGGATATGTAAGGGTTGCGAGAGTCCATGAGATTTATGGTGAGGCACCTTAAATCTAGGGAAAGTAGCCATTATGTGATGACAAAATTAGACCCAGATAAAAAGTTATTCCATCAAGGTTATCTTATATTGAGTATATTGGTGGGCAAAAAGTACTCTAAATTCTTTTAATATGTGTACATGGTAGCTTTATGGACCATTTCCTCTAGATGTTGATTCGACATATCAAAGCATTTAATATGATTTGAATTTCTTTGTCATGCATCTCATACTTTATCTCCAAAGGGGAAAAACTCCTTGAATGGTATGTGACTAGATGTAGATTTTCATCAAATATGAGAAGGAAAATCAGTTTTAGTATCTAATGAAAGAATTTTGTAGAGTCAATTCTAGATATTAGCATTTCTATTTCTTCAACCACATTCTAGAGAAGTTGTGTGTGTGGGACTTTTTCTATAGTATATTTTTATGAAAATCTCCTTGTAAAAGTATGTATGTCCAAATAGTTCCGTTCAGAGCTCCACTATGGTTTATGTGTGTTACATGTGCATATAAGTGATCATTAGTTAAGCATTTCCCAAGTAAAACAATCAAATTTTAAGCACAAATAGAATGGACAATTGCAAATCTTCGATCGTTAAGAACCAAGGAACAAAAAATAGAAATCAAAGCAATGATGATGAATACCGAGATAGAGGTTGAAAGAAGGGAGTGAATCTAAAAAGAGAATGGAAAGGGGAATCCTCCGATAACCTTGAGAGAAAAATCCACCAATGTGTGAGGGTTTTGGGTGTTTCAAACCTCTTTGCAACCAAATCATACCCTCCAATTTTCAAAGGTAACACTACAACCTACATTACATTCAACATCTAATCCTTTACATTTACCAATAGAGCCAATTGAAATGGCACAACTACCACCTCCATTGTCATGGAGACAAAGGAAACCATCCTAAACCTTATATTTCATGTGACTTTCTATATCTCATGATTGATGGAGTATATCCACTCATAGTTGTAGTGGACGTTTGATGTGTCCTTCCTAGGGTCAAACAGTTCACTACCACAGTCCACTTCAACTTTTCTTTGGACCAAAGGACTGAACCCATGAAATTTTTCACAATAAACTTAGACTTATAGGCTTTCCAACAAGCCATGAACCCCTAAATTTGGACAATGTGACCGATGTCAACCTCCTTGCATAAGATAAACCTGAATACATATAAACTAGTAGATGGTACCTAAGTGTACCTCATCACATACATACATACACACACACACACACACATATATATATATGTGTGTGTGTGTGTGTCTGTATATATATATATATATATATATATATATATATATATATATATATATATATATATATATATATATATATATATATATATATATATATATATATATGCATATATATATATATATATATATATATATATATATATATATATATATATATATATATATATATATGTGTGTGTGTGTGTGTGTGTGTGTGTGTGTCTGTGTGTCTGTGTGTGTGCTTGTGTGTGGAAATATGTAGAGAGGGACTAGAGAGATTTCAAGCTCAATTTAATCAAGTAAACTGAATTCTTGATGGTAAGATTCTAGTAAAATGAATCCTATAAGAAGATCTATGAGATGAGCTATCTTGATCATGAAACAAACACCTGCATCATATATAAATGAAAAAAATCTCAGGCTGAAAGTAAACTTCAGCTTGCAATGGGCTACCTTAGCTATGTTGGAGCAAGACTATGACAAGCCTAAGTATTGGCTTGACTCCCACAAAGTCATAGAAGAAGCTTTAGAATGAAGACTATGTAAAGTTCACTTGTGAACTACCTCTTGTAACTTTTGAAGAGTGTACTTAATGTAAAAGTGAAAGAATCTTAAGTAGTTGAGTCCACTTGATCAAAAATGGAAAGAGGAGCCACGAATTCATGATTTGTGGTAGGTAGAGAATCAAATCAATCATTGATTGATTGGAGAGTGATTGAGGGAAGTTAGCCTCCCAAACTCAACTATAAATAGATGGCAATTTTAGTCGTGGTTAGAGAGACCTATGTAAAGACCTCCAAGAGCTGAGCTTTATGCCATATCAAGGTGTGATTACAAAGCACACATATGTATCACTAAGTCATTGTATTGTAAAAGCAATATACTTTCATGTTCATGATTATTTGAGTTCATATGTCCATGTTCTTGTGAAGTGTACTACTCACTGCCATTACTCTCAGTTTTTCTCAGTCAGCTTGTAGAGATGGTTTCTCTGAGCTTGGTGCATCATTTTCAGTGATTTAACTTGGTACAGTTAGCTCTTTAAGACTACTATATGCTCACAAATGTTCATGTCATTTGGATGTTGCAATCTTTAGTTATGTTCATTTGAAGTCAGCAGGGTCTGTTCATCTTCACTTCTTTGTCAAGTACCCATTTTTTTTACTCATCTTGTCAGAGCCATTTCTCAGTGGTTACTTACTCAAATTCAATGATTTAAAGCTTCTTGGATTCAACTTATTGTCTAGTATAACCATGCAAATTTTAATAATCATTGGATTCCTACATGTTGAGTTATGTTCATTTTTCGGCTTACTTGTCTCAAACTATAGCAGCCCATGAAAATCGCGATGATATCATCACTTGTTAAAACTCATTCTCATTGTGTGGTTTATTATTTTTGATGCGATTACTCTTTAAAGTTAGCTCTTTAAGTTAACTAAACTTCCCCAAGAGGAATTAAGCTAATTGCTGCTGTGCTCAGAGAATTATGCAAAACACTGGACAGGTGTATGTACCAAGAATAGCAAGTTCTTCACCTCTCAGCTAACTCCAACTTATTTGTTTTGATCTATCTTTTTGAGAGTGATCTTCCAAGCTACATAGGGTGTCTAATACATCCATTGGCAAGCTAAAAGGGCCCACCATATACTCCTGGAGTTCATTTGGCTGGTGTAGATCAAGGATTTTGCAACACCTCTTCATCTTCAAGCACATACCTATCCATCTCTTCAGAGTGGTATCAGAGCAAGGTTGGACAACATGGCAGATGGATTTCCTTCATCAATTGACAAATTGGACAGGCGTAACTACTCAGCTTGGTCATTAAGAATGGAAGCTTATCTCCAAGGTAGAAGTTTATATGGTTATGTGGCTGGAGATGAAGTTATGGCAAGTTTCAAGAACAAAAGTCAACCAACACAAGAAGAGCAAGAAAGATTGAGCACATGGTGCTCCAAGGATGCACTTGCAAGGTCTTATCTCCTCAACTCTATCTCAGATTTTTTGTTGCCTCACATTAGAAGTTGTAAGACATCTCAAGAAATGTGGGATGCACTAGAAGCTTTCTTTTCTTCAAGTACCAAAGCTAGGAAGCATCAACTATGGCTTGATTTCACAACTCTCAAGAAGGCTCCCAAACAAAATGTGACTGATTTTGTCACAAAGCTCAAGGACATAGCGGATCAGTTGGGAAGCATTGGAGAGGTAATAGATGAAGAGCAAATTGTAGGGCAGGTCATCAATGGCTTGAAGGCAGATGACAAGTGGGAAGCATTGACCACAGCTATGGATTTGTACATGGACATGCATGTACCTGATTTCAATACACTCATTGGACAACTACTTACTCAAGAGGAAAAGCTTATCAAAAATGGAGAAAGTTGTAAAGGTAATCAATCTTCAGCTTTATACACTGATAAAAGCAAGTCCAAAGATAACAAAGGAAAGGCAAAGAAAGTGGATGATGAAGCAGATACATATCAAGCTAACTATGCAGGTAGAGGAAGACATGGTAGAGTTGGAGGAAGAGGAGGTAGACAAGGCAGGGGGAGATCCCAAGACTCCAACTCATGTTCTATTTGTGGATTAACTAATCATACAACTAAAAATTGCTTTAGGAATTCCAGGAATCAAAGAGGGAGAGGATACAATAGAGGAAGTTATGGCTACTCAAGAGGAAGGTTCAACAACTACCATGGCAATTACAACAACTACAATCATTCAAAATATCAAGGAGGCTACAAAAGGAAGGAGAGACTAAAATAACTACATAGAAGACTCAAACAAAGAGGATTCATTATTGATCATGAACATGGCTATGCCACAAGGTAAATCTGATGAGCATGTTTTCTACATAGATTTAGGTTGTTCAAAACATGTGGCAGGAAATGTGGCACTCCTATCAGATTTAGAAGATCCAAGGAATAAGCATGAGGTAAAAACAAGAGATGATACAAAACATCCTGTGGAGAAAATAGGCAATGTCAAAGCACCTGATGGAAACATCAACCTACTCAGTAAGGTACTCTATGTCCCTACCATTACAAAGAATTTGATAAGTGTTGGGCAGATAGTAGAGAAAGGGTTGCAAGTCAGGTTCACAAAGGCAGGACCATTTGTTGAAGATCCAAATCAAGGATTTAGAAAAATTGCAAAAGGTAAAAAGACAGGTAGGTTGTTCACATTTGAATTACAGGACACTAGAAACATTGCTCTCTTTAATTATGGTACTCAGACACTCACAAAATTGGAAGTATGGCACAAAAGGTTAGCACATATTGGTGAAAGGTCATTAAAGCAAATTTGCAGGGACCAAAGTGTACTGGACTCCCTAATTTGTCAAAACAACATATGATTTATAAGTGTAGTGCATGTCAATTTGAAAAGTCTCACAAGTTACCATTCATGAAGAAAAGTTATATGCATGGAGATCTCTTGGAGTTGGTTCATACTGATGTATGGGGACCTAGCAAGGAAGCTTCAATATCTGGATCAAGGTATTATGTCTCCTTTATTGATGATTGGAACACATGGACTATCCTATTCTTTATGAAACACAAAGATGAAGTTTTTTCATGTTTCAAAAGATATTTGGCTCTTGTGGAGAATCAAACGGGTAAATCACTAAAAGGGCTAAGGTCAAATGGAGGGGGAGAATACTTCTCCCATGAGTTTGATTCTTTTCTTCAAGAAAGAGGAATCAAAAGAGAGGTAACTACAAGGTACACTCCTGAGCAAAATGGAGTGGCAGAAAGGAGGAATATGACAATTGTTGAAGCTGCAAGGTCTATGTTAAATGAAAAGCATTTACCTAATTAGTTATGGGCTGAGGCTGTATCTATAGCCACTTACTTGATTAACAGGTTGCCTTCAAAATCCCTTGATGGGATGACTCCATATGAGGCTTGGAATGGAAGAAGACCAAGCTTAGATCATTGTAAAATTTTTGGGAACTAAACATTCTATCTACATAGCACAGGACATAAACCAAGAGGAGCCATCATCATTCGAAGAGGCCAAAGCAAAAAGAGAATGGAAGCATGCAATGAAGGAAGAGATTGAAGCACTTGAGGAAAAGAACACTTGGGATTTGGTGCCCAAGACTTCATCCATGAAGGTAATAGGCTGAAGATGGGTCTATAAACTCAAGAAGAATTCTGATAGTTCCATTAAGAGGTATAAGGCAAGGCTTGTAGCAAAAGGCTTTGCACAAACTCAGGGAATTGATTATGAGGAGACCTTCTCTCCTGTGGCAAAGATGCCTACTATTAGGGTTTTGCTTAGTATTGCCTCTTCCAAGAATTGGAAGATACTTCAATCGATGTAAAGAATGCATTCTTGAATGGTTGGATAACAAAAGAGGTATATATGGCACAACCACGTGGTTTTGAGAATCAAATTTATCCTGATTATGTGTGTAAACTTAACAAAGCATTGTATGGTCTCAAGCAAGCTCCAAGAGCTTGGAATTTCAGGCTTGTTTCATTCTTGCAGGACAAAGGATTTCAACCAAGCAAGGCAGACCCTTCACTCTTTATTAAAAAGAGTAATTCTGAGATCATCTACCTATGTGTATATGTAGATGATATTATATTGATAGGAAATGATGCAGATGCTATGAAGAGGATCAAAGATCAGATGAGAGAAGAGTTCAAGATAAGTGATTTGGGTTCACTTACCTACTTCCTAGGTTTGGAAGTTGTCTACAAAGATCATGGTTTGTTTCTCACTCAAAGAAAGTACATTGAGGACATGTTGGCAAAATTCAAGATGCAAGATTGTAAGATTGCAGGTACTCCAATGGAGGTCAATCACAAATTGAGCTCACATGAAGGTGAACGCATAGAGGATATCACATCATATCAAAGTCTAGTGGGTAGTCTCAACTATGCCACATTGACAAGAGTAGATATATGTTACAGTGTGAGTGTGGTAAGTCAATTTATGCACACACCAAGGAAACCACATATGGATGCTGCCAAAAGGATTCTCAAGTATCTCAAAGGAACAATAAATGAAGGAATTTATTATCCTTATGTATCTGATTTAGGTTTGAAGCTATTTTCCGATGCAGATTGGGCTAGCTCCAAGGAAGATAGAAGGAGCACTTCAGGTTATCTTACCTTTGCAGGTTCAAAGCTTATTTCATGGTCATCCAAGAAGCAACCCACAGTTGCTCTCTCTTCTACTAAAGCTGAATATAGAGGTCTTGCCATAGCTACACAAGAAGCTATGTGGATGAAGACATTATTCAAAGATCTTGGATTGGAGTTTGGAACTCCAACTATTTTTGGTGACAATATGAGTTCTATTCACTTGGCTGCTAATCCTATTTTTCATGCAAGGACTAAACATATTGAATTTCATTATCACTATGTACGAGAGAAGGTTCTAAGCAAAGAGATTCAAATATCATATGTGTCCACTCATCAACAATGTGTAGATATTCTAACCAAAGCACTGGATGGTACAAAGCTTTGCAAATTCAAGGCTATGATTGGTTTGCAGGTAATCTTGGAAGATTGAAGACCTCAAGCATACTTGGCTTGAGGGGGAGCTATTTGAGCAAGTCTATGACAAGCCTAAGTATTGGCTTGAGTCCCACAAAGTCATAGAAGAAGCTTTAAAATGAAGACTATGTAAAGTTCACTTGTGAACTACCTCTTGTAACTTTTGAAGAGTTTACTTAATGTAAAAGTGAAAGAATCTTAAGTGGTTGAGTCCACTTGATCGAAAATGGAAAGAGGAGCCACCAATTCGTGATTTGTGGTAGGTAGAGAATCAAATCAATCATTGATTGATTGGAGAGTGATTGAGGGAAGTTAGCCTCCCAAACTCAACTATAAGTAGATGGCAGTTTTAGTAGTGGTTAGAGAGACCTATGTGAAGACCTCCAAGAGCTGAGCTTTATGCCATATCAAGGTGTGATTACAAAGCACACATATGTATTAGTAAGTCATTGTATTGTACAAGAAATATACTTTCATGTTCATGATTATTTGAGTTCATATGTCCATGTTCTTGTGAAGTGTACTACTCACTGCCATTACTCTCAGTTTTTCTCAGTCCGCTTAGAGAGATGGTTTCTCTGAGCTTGGTGCATCATTTTCCGTGATTTAACTTGGTACAGTTAGCTCTATAAGTCTTATATATGCTCACAAATGTTCATGTCATTTGGATGTTGCAATCTTCAGTTATGTTCATTTGAAGGCAACAGATCCTATTCATCTTCACTTCTCTGTCAGGTACCCGTTTTTTTTACTCATCTTGGGAGAGCCATTTCTTAGTGGTTACGTATCCAAATTCAATGATTTAAAGCTTTTTTGGTTTCAGCTCATGGTTTAGTATAAGCATACAAATGTTCATAATCATTGGATTCCTACATTTGGAGTTATGTTCATTTTTCTGCTCACTTGTCTCAAAGTGTAGCAGCCTGTGAAAATCGAGATGATGTCATCACTTGTTAAAACTCATTCTCAGTGTGTGGTTTATTATTTTTTATGAGAGTACTCTTTAAAGTTAGCTCTTTAAGTTAAATAAATTTCCCCAAGAGGAATTAAGATAATTGCTGCTCTGCTCAGAGAATTATGCAAAACACTGGACATGTGTATGTGCCAAGAATAGCAAGTTCTTCACCTCTGAGCTAACTCCAACTTATATGTTTTGATCTATCTTTTTGAGAGTGATCTTCCAAGGTACATAGGGTGTCTAATATATCCAATGGCAAGCTAAAAGGGCCCATCATATACTCCTGGAGTTCATTTGGCTGGTGTAGATCAAGGATTTTGCAACACCTCTTCATCTTCAAGCACATACCTATCCATCTCTTCACAAGCTAGGGGGTAGTTTAGACTTGGAGTATACACTCATAATTAGAGCCTACAAGTGCACAAATGAATGAAGAAGATTTCTAAAACTCTCTGCAGAGAGTTTTGATTATTCGTTCCTATTTCCAAATCCTTTGGATGTAGAATCCATTCAACCTTCAAGATGTTAAGTTTAAGATGACTGAAGTTGAAAAAAATTAAATGGCACACTTCAACTTAGATTTTGTCAGATATTTTCAAGCTCATTTGGACAAAGCAGTCCTCCAATATGGTGAGAAATCAAGTAAATGTTCAATAAAAGCGGACCATGGTACAAACACCTAAGTTCAGTGTTTGGTTCAACCAAACTTACAATTTATGTTCCAAATCAAATTCAAGTGACACAAAATTTCTTAAATTCTTGATAGGGGTAGAAGTCCCCCCTCAATTGGAAGGTCCATGCACTAGTGATGCTAGTAATGGAATAGTATCTTGAACCCACCCATTCCACATGTTAGTGGACAAATACCACATAGTAAGAATGGTAAATATGGAAGTGATGTTTTTTTTCCACTCTTAGCATTCATTTCCTACTTTACCCTTATTATAACATTAAAAAGTGAAAAGCTAGATGTTGTTTTGAATCATTAGGTCAAAGATCACATAGTAGATTTGGAGTATGAGGAGGATCCCACCACAGAGATGAAACATGTTCTTTTAGACTAGAACATGAGACTCAAGGCTATGGCCACTAATTTTTATATAGCTCTATTTCTTAGGAAGAAAATGAATACATACGTTCATATGAAGTGGAAGGAGGAGGTCTTGGGTTCAAGTCTTATGATAGTCATGGGAGAGTGTTTTGATCAAAGATCTCTAGAGCCTTCTAGAATGATCCATTTGAGTTAACTCCAATCAAATAGTGCACTTGGCACACATTTAGTTACATGGATGACACTTGAATGGTTAGTATCCACATATGAGAGAGGGCAGTCTATCCCTTGGCACAAGATATATATAAAGGCATAAGGTTGGGAGGAGAGTCATCTCTCTAGCAGGTGGTGGCCCTAATGTAGCTAGTTCTTCACAAGTAATATCTTCGAGATTTTTTCTTAACAATAATCAATACTGTTATGTGTTTTTTGAAAATATGGTTACCCTCCAATTATATTGGTTTTAGGATTAAGGCCCTTTTTTGGATATTATAAGTCCATAACACTAGTACATAAATCCCTTTGAACCTTTAGCAAGAACATTTTAGGTTCTATATTTCTATATCTAGTAGTTCCTATGTGATGTGCAAATACTATATCTCTATCAATGAAGGACGAATTAGGAATCTTCCTATAAGGCAAATCAACTATTTGTTTCCTAGTAAATGTTCTATTAATGATAATCTTTGCATTTAGCTTATTGTATTCAAAACAAACTTTTTTCTTTTTTCAAAACGACCTGAAGCATCTTTTTCGAGTAGTAAAATTCACTAATAGATGTAGTCTTGAAAATTAGTTAGGTTGTGGCATATGGCATGTTGCACCTAACTTGTCTTTGAATGTGGTAATTCATATGACTATAGTTAATACACTAGTTTATGATTTATAGTAGAATTTACTTAGTCTGGTATGTGCTTTTCCATGTTGCCCTCATGATAGCCTTATTACAATCCTAAATCCAGACAATCATATCGTAGATACATATTTAATTAGACATCTGTATACACATATATAGACATTCATATATACATAATTATGGGTTTTTGTTCATACATACGCTATGTATATTCACTCCCATTCATATGCATATACACTCATACAAAGCTATAGGGATTTAAATACAAACGAAGATTGAATTTACATTCAGTTGGAATTAGAATACATAATAGGTTCCTTTTACACGCCCCTAAATTATGCTCCACTTTCAATTTTTAACTTGCTTTTGTGTTTTTGGTCATGTAATGGTGTCACTTCTTCTGTGGTTCTTAGTAACCTTATCATATGATTTGTTTGGAAGGTACATTAAAACGATGTTCAAATGCCATACATCAATACCTCAAGTTGATGCAACTCTACAAAAAAAACTTTGTATACGTGATGACATTATGTTTGTGAAATAATGCTTGTAAACACGAGTTTTGCACTTTTTTATACATATATATTTTAAACGTCTCCCAATAATTTTCTCTTTGGTCTTTACTACCTTTTGACTATTAGGTTTGCATGATCTTAATAATGTATGAGTTTATCGTGAGTAAAAATTGAAGGGTGGTTCATTCTTTGTTCTTTGTCTTGCTTCTCCTCTGGTTGAGGGTTGCGCTTCATCTATATTATGTCTAGCTTTATAAGCAACGTTCACAAAAACCCTTCCTCTGATTGTTAAGAAGGCACCTAAAAAATAGAACTATTCCTATTAATAATTATTTTCATAATTGTATTAGTAACCTTTGTTGTTTTATTATAACAGATTCCATGTTTCCAATCTTTGGAAATACATATATGTAACACTTCATGAAAAGACTTCGCTACATTTTTGGACCATTTTGGCTTTATAAGAAAAAGAAAAAATCACATTGTTCTCTTTGCCCTCATTTTTATAACATTTATTAATATTTTTGTTTCTTCAAAACATTTTATCTTCACAAAAGATTACTTTTAAAATATCTTTTGCAATAACAATACCACATCTTTCAAATGGTTAGGAGGTGATCCACATGGTGGACCACCGTCCATAGGGTTGAGTACTTGTGGCTAATCAATGTAGGCATTTACATACTTGGGTGCCTGCCTTTCTATAAAATTCTCTATTCAATGACTTGTAATTTGTCTGTTGTACTACCTCAAGCACATATTAGGTAGTAGTTGTACCCTTCATACTTTAAATACCTTGAAAATGCTAGCCTTGTGAGTCTATCGTCCAGCTTGGTAGTTTACAATCTTGGGCTGTTATTTGCAATGGGACATCTTTTCATTTATTCTTTGGCATTTGGAAGTCACTATCAGGTAACCATTCTTTTCCCATGGTTCTTTATTCATAATGAATGCCATGATTCATTTTTTTTTTATCTCAACATATGGATGATCTACCATCCACATTGCCTTTTGCAGCTTGCTATAGAGCTTTGACCTCACACTTTCAACTTTGAGTGGATTGTCGAATCATAATCTAAGCATCATGGAAGCCCCAATTGGTCGCCAATCAATTCCTTTTTTTCCTCATACATGGTTTTTCTCATCTCGAAGGCTTAGAAGAACCCTAGAACCATAAAAATTTAAGTCAAAATAGGAGAAATTCGCATAGAAAAATCCTAATCGGTTGACTCCTCTAATAAGTTGGAGTATCGCAATTATCCATTATTTGTGATGGTCTGCATTGTCGGGATGGATGGGACTTTCAAAATGGTAGCTGATTGTCATGATAAGCTGATAGTCCCGATGGTGTACACTATCACGATGGATGGGCTCAATGGAAAATGGGCCAGACAATCACAACAAAGAGGATTCTTGTGATGGGACAAGGACCATTGCAATGGATTGGTCCATTCTGATGAAGGGGATCCATCATGATAGAGGAGAGACATTCATACCTGATGCCTATTGCAATGGACTAGCTTGTCATGATTGTGCTAGTGATCATGATAGATAGGATGGTCAGGTCTATGGCCGATCTATGGTGTCTCAAAGAAGCAATTTGTTGTGATGGTTGGGGTTTGTCACAATGAACATGGACCATCATAATGAAGGTGGTCTATCACGGTGAAACTAAACATTTGACTTTTTGGAAATCAGTCTTTTTGAGTATGTTTATGCTAGTCCCCTAGGCATTATGCAAAATGTATAAAAAAAATATGCAATTAAGCACTCTGCTTTGATAGAACAAAATAAATGCCTTGGGACCTTTGTAGAGCAAAAATTCACATTGATAGTTTAGAGGGGCTTATTGCAACCTTCAATCTTAAAAAACTCATAGAAAAACGAATGTGCTTTCTCTCTCTCTCTCTCTGTCTGTCTCTCTCTCCCCCTTAAGATATCTATCCGCCATATCCATGCTACACTCTACTTATATGTATTTGTAGTGATATAAGAGACATGTTTTGGCTGGATGATTTCCCAAATTGGTCCCAATAAATGAATGTGCCCTCCTCTCTCTCTCTCTCCCCTTGTTGAACTCGTTTGGTCTCGTAAAGCAAATTCTTGGTAAGTGTCTTGAATTGCCACAAATGGTGTGTTTCTTTTTGCTTAAGCAATCTTTGATCACATGGCTAGTCCATTGGCAATATGCTACATTTTGATTGTAGCTAGTAGCATACCCCTTGATCCTTTTCTCTTGTTGTTATAAAGATTTTATTGCATCATCTTGGGTTGGAATAGGTTCTTTTTCTTTCAAAACACTAAGTATATTTATAAAAGAGTTGGGACAAGCCTGCAAGAGTATTTCCATTTTTTCTTCTTTGGATACTAAACATTGAGGGAATGAAATTGGGTTGCTATATTTTTCATCCTGTTTACAAGTGATGCAATATCACCATTTGGATTAAGTGAAAGTCCATACATTTGCATTTTAAGAGTCACTTTTTTATGCTTTAACTGAGCATCGAAGATGCTCTCCAACTTTTTCCAATCTTAGTTTGTGTTCTTTGCCTCGTCCACAATGTGTACGTATGAGTCATCAACTGCACTGATAATGATTTTGTATGCTTGCTCTTCTTAAAGTTGACATTCTATCTTGGTTGCTTGAGAAATTTCTTGTAATTTGCATTCAATAGGTGGAGCATTACTGTCAAAGACCTATACTCCTTTTCACATTAAGAAGATTTTCATTTTCATTTGTCATATATGAAAGTTTGTTCCCAGAAACTTGTCTATACCTTCAAACACCATTTATACGTCGGGAACCATTTATACGTCGGGAAGGTCTTATTGAAAATAAATATGAAGTGATCCCATTATTTTAAGTAAGGGATAAAAAACTATTTACTAGGTGATCTAGCTCAAGACTAGTTACTTAGGAGTGATTATAGAGCTATAAGAGCTTGGTGTTTATTTCGCAAACTTTTTGACAAGGTGTGAAGTCCATTTCTATTTTTGCGTACAAAACTCTTTTATAAACCTTGATATTTGCCTTTTAGTACGTGCGAGAGTCAGCACTACTAGTTGTCCAGTAGAAGTTCTCCATGTTTTCACGAATTAGATAAACATATAGAGGTTTTCATATTCATCAAGAAGTTGCATATTCTCCAAATTGGAATTAGTTATTTCAGTCATGCATACCAGAACATGAGCAGATAAAGTTGTTGAGCCACCCATAACCAAGTGGTTGAAGCTCGCTACACTTTTCTATCTATCCTGCTTATCTAGTTTTCTTTTAATATTTGTCCATTTATCCATTCATTTATTGGGACCAATTGGGAAACCATGGAGCCAAAACATGGCTCTTATACCACTTATCACTACAAATACACAGAAGTAGCGTGTAGCATGGACATGGTGGATAGATATCTTCGGCGGAGACCTAGACCAAAGAAGAATGTATGAGCAGATATAACAACATGTACATGTATATACGAATGTAGGATCCCTTGGGCGTTGGTGATATTAAAGATTTGTTCGTGGAAGGATACGAATGCATATGGTTTTGTGATATTTCTTGGAAAAAGCTCCTTGACAAAGGGAGGATATTATATACGTAGAGATTGTTGTGTGACAAAAGGTTGAAGACGATTACATTTCTGAGACGAGTTTACACCAATGACTACGAAAAGTTTTAGAGGAACTTAAGAAATGGTTGAGCTTACCTACCACCTTAAAGATGTCTAATTAGACTAAGCCCTTCCATCTTGTACATGTTGATGCTTATAATTATCTTGTTTTTTTTTGCATCTTGTAATAAGCATTCAATGAAGATAAATAACATCACTACATTAATTATGATAGTAATCAATTAAATAGTGTAGAAGAAAACTACACCACAAGTAAAATAAAAGGATTCAGAATGGTCTACACAGTTAAACATTTTCATCATTGCTTAGACAAAAACAAGCTCAATTTTTGTATATATCATAAGCTTGTGATTTACCTTATGATCAATAAGCCATGAAACATAAGATGATTATTCTATAAGCTTTCCTACTCATGGAATTTGATCATGAGGTAGTGTTCAAGAAAGAAATTCCACACATTAGAGTTAATAATTTATATGTTAAATGTAATCAATACCCCACCTGCAAAAGACCATAAATGATCAATGGTGCATTAATTTCTAAGGCCCCATTATGAGGAGAAGCCATAATGAGAGGTTGGACATTTGTGGGACTCTATCTTTCAAGCTAGATGAGATCTATGTGTGGCCATTGATGGTAATATATGGTCATTGTGAGCCTATCGATTAGGCTAGGTAGGGCATAAACTTACTGACCATTGTGTTGTCATTCAAGGAAAAAATAAAAGCCTTGTGATGCCATGCAGTCTCCCCATAGAACCTTGATGGAGGGAGTGCATAGGGTGTCTTGCCCCTGTAGGGTTGAGATGATAGGACGTTTGACTATGTTTATCTATAGAGAATCCCATTGTAAAATCCATATAATCATGGCCCATGTGTAGCACTACATGGCATTGCACACTAGTAAGCACTCCATCTAGAGTTTATCTAGATCCATATCTAAGCCCATATTGGGAGTGCATGTTTGGAAAACACCATCTTTGTAGCTGCATTGCTCTTGGAAATTTGAGAATTTGAGTTCTATATCTCTTTTTCTATGTGTTTTTTCACAACTTTGTCTACTAGTCTATTATGCTATGATTTTATTTCTTACATTGTATTAGAGTGGAGGAGGATTTAAGTGTCGTAGAAGCAAAAACATAGAGGCTATAGAGGCATCAACAACAAAAGAGAGAAGATGTCAAGTGGTGCATCATCATTTATGACTGGGAATCAAGGTGGTTCATCAAGAGGAGTAGGTGGAGCACAACCAAGAGCGACAATGATGCAAGTCATCACAAAGTTGGGACAATACCAACAACCTTCAAAGAAGGTAAGCTTGAGAGTACAAATAACACATTATAGAAGTTTAGAATTGCTTCTATCCCTTCTTGTATTCAGTTCATCTCTGGATTACAAGAACTCCCTTCTGGGAGATGAACTGAATACAAGAAAGAACTTGACAAGATCTCGTACTACGAGGTTACAAGAGGAAAAGACAGGATGTCCAAGAACTAGACTAGACAAGACTAGAACAAAGAACAAGACAAGAACTGGAACTGAAACTTGGAGAGTACTTACTTGGTGGTCATGACTCCTTGAGCACCCAAGACTGGTATTGGCAAGACTGATTATGAATGTGGTCAACCCCTCCTTATATAGGTTTTCAAGGGCGGTTCCCAAGGGCGGTTGCAACTTGATGATGTCATCATGATATCGTCAACTTGAATCAGGACCTCCGAGTGTCAAAATTCGACAAATAGACAGTTGATCTTGGGCTTTTGGCATGTTCCGGACGGAATGGAAGCATTAGTTTCTTCAAACTGTAAGCCAATGATGAGATATAAAAATTGACATGGAATCTAAGGTTTAGATGGTTTCCTTGTCCATGGCATCACCTCCCCCTCAAGCGACAAGTTCCACGAGGAGCGGTTATGTGACTCTGATCTTCTAGGACTTGAATCTTCATAACTCTTGGTCTTTGTAGAGTTCTTGATATGTGATACTGGAACAAGATGATGATGGATATCCATGATGAAACTGGAAAGGGTTTGTAGTATATGGAGGTACAGAATCAAGGGTATGATTCTCATTATGAACTTTATTATTCTTTTGACTGTGATGATGGTCCTTCTGATGTGGGATGGTGATTGTGGAAGTTCTAATCCCAACTTGTTTCTTTTTCTTAGGGCATTTGAATACCATATGGTCATGCTCTCCACAATAAAAGCATAATCCATTATCCTTTCGATATTGTCTTTCCTTTGTTGTAAGTCGTCTGACCATGATGTGATCCAATTGCATGGGTTCTGGTTACGTTTCCTCGAGCATATGTTGTTGTGGAATAGAAGTAAAGTTGTATTCTCGATCTCTAATAGAAGTCTTCTTCTCTTGCTTTCTCTCGAACAACCTATTATCACATTCCATTGCTTGATTCATGAATTCAATCAAAGTATTTACCTTGGGCATGGTTAGCATGAGGTCTTTAACATCATCACGTAAGCCCCATCGAAATTGGTTGATAAAATAATCCTCATGCCATGTGAGATCACAAATGATTTGTCTGAATTCCGATGCATAGGTAGATGCAGGTCTATTTCCTTGATGTAGATTCCTTAGCTTTGTTTCGGCAACACGTGAACAATTGGTATCTCCAAATGAGGATGTGAACTCTTGAATAAAGGCCTTGAAATCATGCAAAATATCCACGTCCTTCTCAAGGATAGGTGCAAACCATGAAAGAGCAGGACCACATAATAGAGTTCCTATGAGTCCTACTTGAGAAGCATCATCTGGATACCTATCTGGTTGCATCCTTATGAATAGC
Organism: Ceratopteris richardii; assembly: GCA_020310875.1. Lineage (NCBI taxonomy): Eukaryota > Viridiplantae > Streptophyta > Polypodiopsida > Polypodiales > Pteridaceae > Ceratopteris > Ceratopteris richardii. The sequence goes on along the minus strand of CM035409.1, from coordinate 108,862,819 downwards.
TTCACTTGTTGCAGAAATCCTCGAAACTTTGATCTCCTCCCATCAAATTTCTCAGGCATGCTCACTTTTGGACTTTTCTTCATGTTAGTTGTCATGGGGGTACTTGAAGAAGATTGACTAACAATGATCTGCAGCTCTTGGATTTGCCTGTGAAGTTCTGTGATTACATCTTGAATACTCTGTTGTTGAATCCTTTGTTGGTTCTCTCCTATCTCTTGGACTTGTTGGTGAATTACTTTAAGTGCAGAAAAAAATTCTTCTCGAATAATCTCCATGGTTCTTGGTCTTGATGAAGGTAGTCTTGCCAAAATATCAGGGGAGCACTAGATTGTGCTCTCTGACTACAATAGACAAGATTTTGGAAATACACTTTCGATTACAAGAACACCCACGAAGGGAAAACGATACAAGAAGATGTGACTGATACAAGATGTCCCACAACCCGGGACCAATAGGTATGGATAACTCGACTAGGGGTGATAAACCAAATCCCACAACCTAGGATTGTAGGTATGGAACAAGATCTCTAGATTACAAGAACTCCCTTCTGGGAGATGAACTGAATACAAGAAAGAACTGGACAAGATCTTGTACTACGAGGTTACAATAGGACAAGACATGATGTCCAAGAACTAGACTAGACAAGACTAGAACAAAGAACAAGACAAGAATTGGAACTGAAACTTGGAGAGTACTTACTTGGTGGTCAGGACTCCTTGAGCTCCCAAGACTGGTATTGGCAATACTTATTATGAATGTGGCCAACCCCTCCTTATATAGGTTTTCAAGGGCGGTTCCCAAGGGCGGTTGTAATTTGATGAAATCATCCTGATGTCATGGACTTGAATCAGGACCTCCGAGTGTCAGAATTCAACAAATAGACAGTGGATCTTGGGGTTTTGGCATGTTTCAGACGCAGTGGAAGCATTAGTTTCTTCAAACCCTAAGCCAATTATGAGATATAAAAATTGACATGGAATCTAAGGTTTTGATGGTTTCCTTGTCCATGACAGGTATGGTTGCACATCTACCATCGATTGCAGACATGAAAGGACCATGTGAAGCATGCGTGATGGGCAAGCAACAAAATAAGGAGTTTGCATAAGAAATCGAGAATAAATAAAGATATCCACTAGAGTTGGTGCATGCTGACTTGTGCAAAAAATGACTACATAATCCCTAGATGGATCTTCCTACTTCATGTTACTTGGCAACGACTATAGTAGGAAGATGTGGGTGTACTTCCTTCATGACAGGGCTCAAGCTTGTGATGCGTTTAAGGAATAGCTTTAGTTTGTTGAAACTAAAACAAGGAAGAAGATGAAGAAAATCAATGCAAAGAGTCGTAGTGACTTTAACTTGATGTTTTTCCCTTTGCCAATATCAAGTGTGAACATCCTTCCTTCCTTAGTTTCCTTAACTATGAGCTCATATCCAATCGTTTTTCCTTCAATAATACATCCATTGTGGTTGAGATTTACTTAGTATCCCCTTTCAATCGTTTGTCCAATAGAGATTAAGTTCTTAGTAATAGTAGGAACATACAATACCTCAAGTAGTCCTCTTGCTTTGTGGTTTCCTTCAAGCATCACATCCCCCATTTTTTGAGTCTCATGATCTTTTTTGTCTCTTTTCTCCAAAAATCCTCTTTGCTTGGGTGCTTGAAGAGTATTGAAATATTCCTCTCTACCTGAGAATGTGGTTACTACAACCACTATCTATATACCACACCTCAGTGTGTGCTTGACCTTCACTATTATGATTAAAAAATACTCATTTTCTGAATTGATTGAGGAGTGAGCATAGTTACCTTGCCCTTTGTAATGTTTTCCACCTTGCTTTTTCCAACAATCTTTGACATAGTGTCCTTGTTTCCACAAAGAAGCATTCATTTAAATTAGAGTAGCCTCTCGCTCCATATCTTCCTCCTCTACCATTACCTCTTTCTCTTCCTCCTCATTATTGACCTTAATCTTGGCATGGCTTGAATCCCTTGATAGCTTTGGCTTCCTTGTTAGTAGTTTCTTCTACCTCTTCCCCTTGAACCACCTATACTGCCTTTGCCTTTTCCTCCTTTGCCTACATAGAAGAGTTGGTCTTAGGTATCCCTTCACTTGTTGCCCCCATGGTTGAGCTCCTGAGTCAGCATAAATGAAGTAAGTTGCTCAAAACCACGTAATGACTTCTTTACATACAAAGAGGTTGTGTGTTCCTTCAATTATCATCTTCTCTAAGCCCACTAAGTGTGTGGGCAACTACTTCACCATTGTACATGACACATCCGACCAAACCAAGTTCATCACAAATATCTTTTAGTTTGAGTATGAAGTCATCAATGCTCTATTTTGATGACTTCCTAAGATTTTTGAGCTTATGTTTGAGCTGAATTTTCCCAAACCTTCTTAGAAGTATCTATGTCTTGGATATGACCTATCATGAACTTTTTTATATGTTGAGATAGAAAGAAGAGTACTTTCATATACCTTTCTTCCCAATCTCTAATAGTTCTCCTCTAATTTTAAGCCGTATGTGGATCAGTGTATGGCTTAATCTTAGTACCACTAACTAGCCCCCATAGACCCTTTCCCATAAGCAAGTTAGAAATTATAAACTTCCAACATTGGTTGTAATCTTTTCAAGCTTCTCAATCTGTGATATAGTCTCTTATCATGTATGAGACTCCCTCCTTTGATTATGATAGATGTGGAAATGAATGGTATTTTTATTTCCCTTAAGAGCCTCCACTTGTCTTGAACCTTTCGTGATGATAGAAGCTTGTTGCAAATCCTTCTAATCAAATCTTCTTAGTCATTTCTTCAATCCTTGGCTCTCAAGAAACTTCAATGCCTCATCTTGATGTATGAATGCTTAGTGATGAGCTTTGATACCACTCATGGAGTATATCCACTCGTGATTGCTACAATAGATTGATGGGCCCTTTTTAGGACCAATCTATTCACTTCCATAGTCATCAAAAATTGAATTTCTATCCAGAACAAATGATTGAACCTATGTAATTTGCATAATTAATTGAGATGTTTTAAGCTTTCCTCACAACAATAGATCAATAAATCTAGAAAATGTGAGCTATGTCAACCTGCTTGCACAAGATAGACTAGAAATTGTCCAAGTAGGCAGCTTGAACTTACGTGTAGCTCTTCACACACATATACTTGGAAACATGCAAAGATAGAACAATAAGATTTCAAGCTCAGTATAAACAATGAGAATTAACATTTGAGAATAATACTAAACTCAAAAGAAATCTTACAAAATTAGCAATAAGGTGAGCTTTCTCATGAAACTGACAACCACACATTGAGATATGGGTGATTAAATATCATTGCCTATGAGAAACTTCTAGCTTGGAGGGGGCTAGCTTAGCTAGAGGGTAGCTTAGACCTAGAGTATATGCTCCCAATGAGATTCTAGGAATGCTTGAAGTGATGCTAGACAATGGTCATGAAGCTTCTCTAATCTATGAATTGTATAATGCTCCAAAGTTGGTGCACTTTTTGAATTCAAAAGGTGCATCCAAAATCATTGACTTTTCTCCATCAAAGAAGATGGAATTTTTAGATAAAACACGCATGGAAAATTGGTTGGAATCTTTCTCAAATTCAAGTGTTTTGGTAGTTTAGTTTAGAATGGGTTCATGCATTTGAGCATGCTAACTTTTTGACATGTAGAGGGGGCCTTGCCCCCTTCTATAGGCTAACTATGTTTATCTATACTAACTCCTAATGTGAAAGCTATATAAACATGGCCCATATGTAACCTTCCATATCATTGCTCTCTAGTAAGTCTTTCATCTAGGGCCTACCTAGATCACAAAGTACATTACATATTGGGAGCACACACGTGGAGAGCACCATCTTTGTAGCTGCATTGTGCTTGGCAATTTGAGAATTTCAGTTCTCTATCTCTCAATTTCCATCTCTCTTTTTCTGCCTTTTTTCTCAACTATATCTACTAGTCTATTCCATCGTGATATGATTTCTTAGATTTTCTATTGATATATTTAGGTAGTGATGTGTGTGAACACACTAGGACCTCCCGTGCACTTTCTTCCCTCTTTAGAAGGTTTTTTTGCCCTGGCTTGTATATACGCCTATGGCCCTAATGGGCTACTTATCTTTGTACATTCTCTTGTAATACATTCAATATTGTGTGTTGTGCTCCAAGCTTTTTCTTCTTCCTTGTGCTTTTCACTTGCTTCCGCAGATGTTGTCAGCAGGTTCTTACGTGCGTAGGGGTGCACATAGCGTGCTTCTAGTGAAACTCAAGTACGATGGTGACTCAAAGGGCATAAATCAAAAACATTATTAATGATGAAATTGAAAAATCGTTTATCTCTTTGTCCATATACTTACCATTCATTCTTTGGGAAACTTTGATCCTAGTTCATATTAAAGATTTGATTGTACAAACTTGGGAAGCTACATGTATTCACAAACAAAGGAGAATGTTTTACGAATCTATTTTGTACATCGTCTCTTTCAAATACATATCAGATAATCCAATCCTTTATCATCAATAGAATAGGTATTCTCATTCAAGTCAGAAAACAAGGCACTCGTTGTTTATTAAAGAAAAATAAGAGTATATAAGACAATTGAATGAAAATATCTGGACATCGAAAGCAGATTAGTTTTCCAATTAGTGTAATGGTTACTATTAGAAATCTTCATGTCAGCGTTCCCTCATGTTTATTTCAAAAACATTACTATATTGATAAAATAGTAAAGGCATGAATTCATAACATAAATGTTGGAGTTAGACGTCTCTAGAAGCACGCGAACAGCACAAGGAAGAAGAAGAAGCTTGGAGCACAAACACACAATATTGAATGTATTACTAGAGAATGTACAAAGATAAGTAGCCCAGTAGGGCAATAGGCATATATACAAGCCGAGGAAAAAAAACCTCCTAAAGAGGGAAAAAAGTGCACCGGCAGTCCTAGTGCGTTCACACACATCACTACCTAAATATATCAACAAATCCCCCCTAGGAGTGATGTTGTGAACAAGGAGTTGGCACTCATGTATAAGGAAGTGCGAAGCTATGTGAAAATCACTCCACAAAAGGAAGTAATCCCAAAGCTTTGCGGAAAGCTTCAAACTTCTCCCTAGGCAGAGCCTTCGTGAAAAGGTCTACAATGTTCTCCTGTGTGGGCACATATGCCAAGCTGATCTCCCCAGCAGAGAACCTCTCCCTGACATAGTGATAATGCACCTCAATGTGCTTAGTGCGAGCATGGAACACAGTGTTCCTCGCAACTGCCAATGCGCTCTAACTATCACTGAAGATGGTGGTGGCAGAAGACTGGCCAACACCCAAATCAGCCATAAGGCATCTGAGCCACACACACTCAACAATCACTGTGAAAGTTGCCCTATACTCAGCCTCACAACTAGAAGTGGCCATAGTAGGCTGCTTCTTGCTCAACCAAGATATACATGAGCTACCAAGCATGAAGCAAAAACCACTGGTGGACACATGAGTGTCATAGCAACCAGCCCAATCTCAGTCAGAAAAAGTAGCAAATCTAGCGGTAGTGATCTCCCCTTGGGATAAAACAACCAAGTAGTCGAGTACCACTCAAGTAGCAAAAGATGCGCTTAATTGCCTTCCAATGTGTGACTCCTGGGTAATGCATAAACCTGCTCATCTGTGAGACAACAAACTGAATATTTGGCCGAGTAATTTATAAGTAAATCAAGCATCCAACAGCCTGCTGATAGAGAACAACATCAAATGCATCTCCAGCATCATGAAGACTCAATTGTAAACATGTCTCCATAGGAGTGGCAATAGGCTTACAGTCTTCAAGGGTAAAACGCTGCAATAATGTGTGAATATATTTCGTTTGACACAAACTCATTCCACCATCAACTTGCATAAACTGAATGCCCAAATAGTGATGAAAATGCCCCAAATCAGACATCTCAAATGAGGCATGCAAATCAGCCTTGAAATCAGCAATATGCTTCTCAATAGGACCAGTGAGCAGCATGTCATCAACATAGACAACAATGATCAAAAGCACATCATTAGCACGCTTAACATATAAGGTGCTTTCAGTTGGACTGTTCACAAAACCATGTGCAACCAAATAGGCATGTATCTTCTCATACCAAGCACGTGGTGCTTGCTTTAAACCATATAATGCCTTCTTTAGCCTGGACACCTGGCTTTCATGCCCTTTCTGCACAAAGCCATGAGGCTGATAAACATACACTTCTTCATGCAAGTCACCATTCACAAATGCTCTCCTAATGTCCAACTGATGTACATTCCAACCATGATGGGCTGCAATTGCACAAATGCTCGGAACAATAGTCATACGGCATGTAGGTGCAAAGGTCTCATCAAAATCAATGCCTCTTTCCTGCACATAACCCTTTGCAACAAGCCTAGCCTTATACCTGTCAATTGTACCATCAGGTTTACACTTCAGCTTGTATACCCACTTAGTGCCAATAGCCTTCTTGCCAGGAGGCAAGTCACATAGAGACCATGTACCATTCTTCATTATAGCATCATATTCAGATTGCATGGCAACCATCCAATTTTCTGAATTCTATGCTTCATCAAAAGAAACAAGCTCATTCTCATCACAGAGACTAGACGCAGCCATAGCATAGCAATCTGATGCAAAGGAGGCACTATGAGAGCCTGAACGAGTATGATATGACAAAGGTGCATCTAATTTGCTGTCACGTAAAGTTTGCACCAGCCATTTTGGCATAGTTTTTGCCTACTAAAAGTCAGCTCTCTCATCAACAAGTGCATCATGTAAATCTGCATCAGAAATAGAATGATTTGCATCATCATATGAAACCTGCAAAGGCTGAGAAGTTACCTCATTAGGACCAACACTAGACTGTCCACCTGTAAAAAGAGACATCAACGTATCATACATGTCTTTGGAGGTAACAGATGTCTCCTTAGTACATGAAAGCAATGGTTGAATAGCATCTTCCACAAAGAAAACATCATGGCTAACCAGAATGTGTTTAGTATATGGATGATACAGACGATAGTCTTTACTTTTAGAACTGTACCCAATAAAAATACATTTTACTGCCTTATCATCCAATTTTCTACGATGTTGTTCAGGCACTAATGCATATGCCAAATAACCAAAAATACGCAGATGAGCAACAGATGGCTTGCGGTCATGCCAAGCCTCATATGGAGTGATAGACAGCAGTGCTTTAGTGGGAAATATAATGCACACATGACAGCCTGAAGCCAGAAACTATGACTCTTGACCATACACCTCGCCATCTCCATGAGTGACCTGTTCTTTTGTTCAACAACTCCATTCTGTTGACGTGTATATGGCACTGTGCACTGGTGTTCTATCCCACGTTTAGCCAAAAATGCATTAAAATCAGAAGACATATATTCCCCCCGTCGATCAAAACGGAGGGTGCCTATTTACATGCTGACAGATTTTCAACCAAAACCAAAAACTGTTTAAAGCACATGAACAATTTGGACTTTGCTTTGAGTGGATACCCATGCATGTGTGGAAAAATCATCAATGAAAGTCACGAAGTAAAGGTAATTTCCAAAAGAGGAAGCTGCAATTTTTGCGTAGCCCGAACTGAACCATCTTTTGGAAAGGAGAAACACTGCATTTTGCCCAAAATACACCCTTCACATACATGTTTTCCAGGTACCTCAAGCTTGGGCAAAGAAGACACCATATCAGATTTCTGCAGGCCTAGCAAACTAACAAAATTCAGATGACCAAAGTGTGCATGCCAAAGCTTTGCATCTGACATAGCCTGAGAATCATGAACTGTAGAG